>QNUK01000019.1:3660000-4232500 GCA_013621035.1 Clarias magur
AAATGCGTTCACTTTATTAAACGATGATGCATTAATGTTTCTTAAATGTTGTGCGTGATTGTCTTTAATGCATCTGTTAAATGAATGCGGAAATTGTTAGGATACAGTAATAAGACTTTTTCATTGCAGAGCGGCTAAAACAAAGGTGTGCTTGTGAACAAAAGGAAGCTCACTTATGCATCACATACATCTGGACGTGAAAGAAGGAGGAGGACGACCCAAACTCAAAGCCCTCCCTCTGATCTTAATATGGGGTAACAGTAATGTACAGTTCATACACTTCTCTCTCTCTCTCTCACACACACACACACAGACGTCTTCACGCGCACCACATATCACACGCCGCAGTCATGACTCCGACCTTGAAGCAGAAGGCAAAGGGTTCACTGAGTTCACAAGACTGCATCGGCATGTTAGAGCGTAACCAAAATACCGGCAGACAGACTATTTCCGACGTATCTGATATCAAAGAGGGGAGAGCATCATCATTTGTCATGTGACATGCCATGTTTATGTTGAGGTCACTCTACTTCCACGGCAGGTAAAGCATTTCCCGTAGCATTCGCTCGACCGCCTCACCTCATTCAGGTGCGTGTAGCCATTAAAGCCTTCAGAGAAAAATCCAAAACGCTCTGCTTTGTCACACGGCCTTGTTTGAAGCCTTTGTGCGCATAGAAATGTTGCAGATTTTTAAATTGAATGGGCAGCGACGAGTGGGCAGATTGGCGGGAGGGCGGCTCGAGCATGTCAGAAGGGGTTGTAGAAGAATGGTGGGGTGCAGAACGGGGGCAACGGCTCTGGCTGGGTGGCAGATGGATGATGTGAGTTGATGAGCTGGCTAAGCCAAGCATAATTCCACAAGAAGCTGTGCTTCACGGATAATTATACGTAACTCTATAAGTATATCTGAACGCGCAGGACGGGCGACTCGGAGGCTGTAACGTGTTCCTCTCTGGCTGTGCCCGAGTTCACCATTGTCACTTCTCATTTCACTCCCTCTCGCTGCTTAATGAGCCTCAGTGGCGTTTGTTAGGGGCCCCGGGGTCGCCCCCGGCCAGCACGACCTCACACACAGCGCTCGGCTCGGGCTATGGTTCAGCACTATAGGTGGGTACGGTGGGTCCGCCTACATGCTGAAAATTCCCAGAAACCGGGAGGCCCCCAAGATTCCTCCCCACACACACACACACACACACACACACACACACACACACCTCCAGGGTATATGCAGTGGATGGGGACAGGGGGAACGTATTGTCAGAAGCCATCAGATCTCAATGTGCTGAAGCAAAATCCTTTACAAAAAGAGTGAAGCCTTCTTTCTTTTTTTCTTTTTTTTTTAAATTGTTGAGTTTTTGTATTCTTGTGCCGTGGTATGCAGGCTTTTTTATTTTTCCTTCTATCCACTTTATCCATACTGAGATGGATCCAAAGGAGAGGAAATACACACACATACATTTATACACACACACACATACACATTATACTGACAAAATATACATTCCTGCACTAAAAGCGAAGCAAGGAGCTTTTAAACGGATTTGGAAAAAAACCCTCATCCTTTCATCGCATGAAAAATCTCACATGACCCGCTTCAGCTTAACCGTGATGGTTGTAATTCAAGCATAATTTAATTATGACTATGTGTGTGTGTGGTGTATTGATCAGACATGTCTAACACACACATACATCTAGTGGGAACGAGTAGTAGAGACAATTTCATGCATTATGTATTTGTGTGTGTGTGTGTGTGTGTGTGTGTGTGTGTGTAGATGTATTATTTATAGTAGAGGTGAACAAGTGCATGCTGTCTGCAGGGAAAGAGACAGAAATTCAGACACACAGAGAAAGAGAGAGAGAGAGAGAGAGAGAGAGAGAGAGAAGGAGAGGGGAGGGTGGATGGAGTGTATTCTTACTGTAAGACATTTATTACATAAAATAATACAAGGCTTACATTATTAGACATATCAGCACAATTTTTGCATCAACACTGCCATGATTGCAGGCTGCACCAGTGTGGTGACATCACCTCCTCAGAATAGATCATGATCGGCGTACAGGGTATAGAGAGCGCGCGAAAGAGAGAAAGAGTGAGGGAACTAGTACGCGAGGGAGGGGTGAAGCAGACTCATACATTTCTAATCTCTAAAGCAAACACACACACACACACACACAAAAAAAAGAATACCTAGCTAGCGGCAAAGGCAGTGAGCGGAGTTAAAGCTAAGCTTTGCAGCCTTCATGCTGTTCTAGGTCTCCGTCAGCCAATCAGCTCGTACGCGGGAACGCGGCTGTGGATTTTAATTGGCAGTTTTCTCCTCCCCACGCTTAATGCGTTTTGTCTTTGTGCAGTCACAAGTAAGGCTTCATCTGCTTCAACACGCACGCACACGCACACACACGCGCGTAATGTGCCCCCCCTTCCACATAACAATACAGCTACTCATCTGCATATGAGAGGGCCAATCTGAATAAAAGTCCCATATGTAAAACAGGAGGAGGAGTGGGGGGGGATTTGTTAAATCGATCCTAATTAGCACTGAGAGCTGTCGGCCAATCAAAGCCCTGCTCCTGGTCACTACGTCATGTTTTCAGAGAAGGCTTAAACGTGACGAGTATTTGTAAAGGAACCATTATAACACCATCAACTGACCGCAGTGCTTTGGAACACAGCCACGTCTCTGACTTTTATTGTACTGCTGTCTATAAGCTGAAATAAAGACAGCAGAATGTAGGGCAGACTGTCCAACAGTAAAAAAAATAAATAAATAAAAATGGTCCGGGCTGTATTATAGGAAAATATACATGGTAAAGTCCAAGTCCAGGAATTAAATCCTAAGAGCAAGTGCAAGGAACAAGTATAGTATGGGTGAGAAATATCCTTCTTTCATGCTGTTTTAAAGCCAAAGTCAAATAAAAAGTCTAATTCCAGAGAAATCAGTTTGATATAAATGTATAGGTGTATTAATCTTGCCCGTAATGAGCAAGGCATTGAAGACATGGAAAAACTCTATGAGATGACATGAGGAGGAGACCTTAAGAGGATCCCGCTAAGAACTCGCTAAGAAACCCATTCTCATTTTGGTAATATCAGATCATAAATAAATAAATAAATCCCTTCTCGAAACCCGTCTACAACAGTTAGTTCGAATCGTGTAACCTGATTGGACGAGAGCCATACCAGCACCGTGATGTTTAACCATATGTCTCGCTCATCATTACAGCTGTTCCAATAACTGCAATTGCACTAACTGTCGATCGCTCCATGGGGAAAAACAGGTCAGTGCTGTCTGCAGTACTGAGGAGAGAGCGGCCACCTGCCAAAACCCACGTTCAAAAACCAGTCATGGAAGAACTTTCAGTAAGAAAACAAATCTGAAAACATTATGACATCTTAAACAATTATAATGTATATAATTAGTAATTGCTGCTTACAACAATAAGTTGTTGCAAAATTCCCTGCATGTAGTTTTATTTACTCCTAAGACAAACTAGTTAACACAAGGCTGAATCCCAAATCCCTCTCTAACCCTTAATCGAGGGGACCACTTTGTGTGTGGGACAAGTGGATCGTACACCCCTATCCAGTTACACTAGCTTTCCTTTTAATCCCGCTATTTGGGATTCAACCACTGGAACCTGGTGATATTCTAAAGCAGAATAAATGCTGCGAGAAAAATGTACAAGATTTACAGCACATGGTTTATTCTCCTTTAATGATAATATTGAAGAGTCGTCTTTTCTTATTATCTCGTTTTAAATAATTCAGTATTACAGAACGTAATTCAATTCCGAGCTTTATATTAATGTACCTGTTTTGATACGTCATCTTTTCTAGCGTAGTTTTTCACGCTCAACCATCACGCAACCCAGCAGGTGGACATACACAGAGGATCAATAACTAAAACACTCTGACTGAATAGAACGAATGGATCTACTTGACACTTATATTTCTAGTAAAACATTTGAAAGACACTACAGAATCGTAGGTGTTTGTGAGTGCACACATGTGAAAGAGAGCAAATAACACTCTACTCTGCAGGTCAGATGTCTCACAGATTGATGTTAGTAAAAGCATGTTAGCTCAACATAGGTTCAGAAGCTTATCTGGTAGCTGTGGTATCATTTACTATTGGGTGGAACTGGTACTGATATAAGTTAACAAGATTTTTTTTCTTTTTTGGGGGGGGGAGGTGTAATTTATTAATAAATTTTAAAAAATGTATTGTATGTAAGTTATTATATAAGAAATACAACACTTCAGAATGTGCTCTAATATGAAATTTAGAAGTAATTTTAGAACTTTGATGTTAATGGATTAAGTGATTTAAACTTTTTTTGTTGTTGTTCTTTTTTTTTTTTTTTTTTGTGGGAACCATTGAAAATTCATACTTTTTTTGAAGTAGCATTGACATTTCATTTCATCGCAGTGATATGGCCAGTGGGCTAGAGAGAGAGCGGTTGGTCCCGAATTTCAAATCATCGTCCCTAATGTAGGGTGTAATTGAGGTTAAAAAGCTCTCATGGCTAGGAGGAAATATTGATACCTGAATATTTAATGTTGCCAATGTGGAGTAGGAGAGAGCGGAATTCTAAGCTGTAGAATCCAAAGCATCATCAGACAGTGTTGATTTGTTCCAGGTTGGAATCTTAGAGAATATATGGTTAATATGATCCAATAATGAGTAGGGGTTCCGTAGGCGTAATAATAATTCATATGCATGAAAAGGTACATTTTATACAGCAAACTGGTATCATGTATTCCCTAAATTGTATTTTATTTCCATATTGCTGTTGAAAGTGATGCAAAGAAAAACTGCCTGAGATGACATTCAGAAGAAACCCTGAGAGGAACCAGACTCAACAGGGAACCCATCCTCATTTGCATATATTCAATTCAGTTTTATTCACTTTTAACTTTAATTGTCACCAAGCAGCTTTTATTTACCCTTTTATATATTACATAAAGTTTGGTGCAGTCCTTACAAATGTTGGCGCCATTGGTAGAACTCTTAAAGAACTCTGCAAAAAAGCATGAAAAGGTTTCAAACTACAACACCAATATGAAAATCCTTTCAAGAAACTTGTATTCTAAAAGTGTAGAAAGTAAAATATTGAAATATGACACTCTTTTCCATTCAAGGTTGGATTTTGCACTCAGGATCAACATTTAAACAGGACATATTATGTGATTATTACAGGCTTTTTTTGTGTGTGTTTCCAGAACTCTCAACCACGTTTTTTTTTAGATGGGTTACATGAACACAAACTGTGTTCTGAGTCTTTAAAGAAGGCATTGAAAAGGAAGAAATCAATCAGGCCCGTGCTCTGAGAGAGTGAATAGGGCACATTCTGTCAGAAAGGATGGCCTAAGCTTCAACAAGGGGCCTATGAAACACATAGACAGAGAGAGAGACAGAGAGAGAGAGAGAGAGAGAGAGAGAGAGAGACCACCCCTAAACTGGCATGGCTGCATTGGAATTTAGCATAACCACAAAAACTCAGGGGTCTCCCCTCAGGTGGATCCTAAAAACACAGAGAGTACACGGGGGAGTGCTGACCGGTGTGCTTTAAACAGGAACACGTTTCTAGGAAATCTCCAGCCTTGACTATTTTTCAATCTTTTGATCGCCGGAACATTTCCCAAACTCATATAAACCAGGTCTCAAAGGAAAGAGGAGTCTTAACCTTATTTATGCAGCTTAAATTCTAATTTCATGGAGCAAGAGTGAGAGAGTGAGAGCGAGAGAGAGAGAGAGAGAGAGAGATGTATTCCTTTAACCTCACATTTCCCATAGAGAATGCTTGGCGCAGAAATTACCCGTTACCTCCAGAGTATTTTCAACTCCTCAAAAACCTTGTTTCTTCTGGGAGTGATTAGGGCAAAAAGCACTTCCCAGTTAAAGAACAACACAACTGCTGTCCATTGTGAATGTGAGATCTTTCTCAAGACTGCTGCCGCCACTCGCCCCATATATCAGCACTCCCCTTTTCTCCGCAGATGTGAAAGCATCACAGAGAAATTATTGTGAGTTCGGCCCTCAGATCTAATCCCGACCTGGCTCTGAACCCCATCTACTCTACCTAAGGGTTAGAGAGCGCTCCGGTCTGGTGTGCATGCGCCTCCATATGACAGACAGTGCATGCGCGGTCAGACACATCAAACAGTCAAAATAACGACAGCAAGCTTCCTGTGTACTGACAGGTATTTCCTGTGCTCCTGTAATGAACACACACATGCACCTTGGAGGGATTTCACAGCGAATCCATACCCATAGTTTTAGGTTCCATCTGCGTGTGTGTGTGTGTGTGTGTGTGTGTGTGTGTGTGTGTGTGTGTGTGTGTGTGTGTGTGTGTGTGTGTGTGTCCAGCCACCCGCCTCAACATGTGCTTCTGATAAGCAAATATAGATCAGAATTTCAAATAAAAGTAATGGTAAGCAGACCGAGTCGGTGCTGTGCTGTGCTGGTGGGGGAAAGATTCCTGAGCGCTGAGCTACAAGGAAGAGGAAGATTAAAAATATCCCGAGTAGATGGCGGGGCTCCAGCGGTGGGAAACGGTAGAAGGACAAGGGGGCGGATAGGAGGGTACTAAAGGGGTGTCCCAGGCATTTAGGCTCCCTTTCCAACATCTCACAAGATTACTGGGCCTGGAAAACAGTAGCAGGTGCTACGGACAGCAAATCACAGTGACATTTCGAATGCAGGCCTTTTTGGCGCGGAGACACAATGATTAATGATTCGTATTATCCCCACAGAGTACAAACACACCACATACGGCACTGAAAAATATACACGTGCCTCTTCCAGCAGGATTAATGGAACAGGAACAAGTAGGAGATCTTTTTCACTCCAGTCACTTCTCCTCCTCTCTCTGTCAGGAACAGTGTGTAAACTCACACATATGAGGACAATCAAGCGGTGCACGAGTCTCTTTTTATCTTCCCGAGTGGATATTTATTGCTCTTTTTGAACGCTGTCCACATCAGAGCGCGACTTAATGGTAAAGTAAAATGGATATACTCACACTCCCTCTCACACGCAGACAGTGAAAAGAGTGTGTTGTTGATGTTATTAACCAGTGACAAATGGTTCAAATAATCTAAAGAATTTATCAAGGGGATAATCTGGAGGAATCGACTGGAGTATCCCTAATGGCCAGAGTCATGGCCACACCAGCAGCTCGGCCGACTTGGTGTCACAGATTTATTCTATAGGTCTTTGAGACCAAAATCCTGGATATGGACAAATGTATGGAAATTTCCCATAGTATGTGGTTTGGTAGCATAGTATTCTACCATAACTCCTACCACATAAAAATGGGAATAAATACAATGGTCACCATTGGCCTCCACGATCCCCAGTTGGACTGCAGAGATTCCTAGATGGATGGATGGATGGATGGAACTATGAAATGTACAATTATGTCAGGCTTTAGCCATCCACTGATTGGGCTCGTAGTCTAGAACAAAGATGACCGATTAGCCAGCCAGAGAGTATGTACGTATGTGCTGTAGTGTATGAACTAATCAAATTCTTAGATTTTTCATCTATAAGGTAAGGTAAAAAAAAAAAAACAGAATAAAAAGGCATCTGCTGTATTTAGGTGCAGATTGTCCTCATTGTCCTAATGAACTCAGACGTATTGTAATGCTGCAGCCTACAGGAAAACGAAATCAGCAAAATGGGAATATAGAGCACGGAAAACAACAGAGAACACAGGAACAAGAAATGTGGAAATAATACTCAGATTTAATGGTTAAAGGGCATAAAAAAAACACTATCCACAAGGCAGATAATCTGAAATGGAAAACAGATGAGAACAATAATGACACATTTGAAAAATAAAACAATGGCAAGAGCAGGAATAAGCTAAAACAAAATGCACGGATTTGTGAGCAAAATAGGAGCTGAGAGCTGCAAGGTGTGCTGAGAGAGGGGAATTCATGACAAAGGCACAGTGGGAAGCATTGTTACCTCATAGCGCCAAGGTCCTGGGTGGACAGACAGACAGACAGACAGACAGACAGACAGACAGACAGACAGACAGACAGACAGATAGATAGATAGATAGATAGATAGATAGATAGATAGATAGATAGATAGATAGATAGATAGATAGATAGATAGATAGATAGATGTGTGATGTGGTATTGCAGTGGGGTAAAACCATTGTATATATAAGCTGCAGACCTGAGTAGTAGAAAAGCTGCCGTGCAAGTGGGAAGTTGGTCCTGAGCCCAGGTCACCCTCTGTGTTCACATGTGTTTCCTTCCAACACATGCAGATAGGTAAATGGGCTACACCAGCTTATCCCCTAGGTGAGAACGTGTGTGTGTGTTTTCAAGAAGTCCCACTATGGAGCTGCATCCTATCAGAGGGAAATTCTTCCACCTTGCACTAAGGTGTCTAAGTCACCAAGATAGCTTCTGGAATCCACCATAAGCCTGTCGGCTATCATGCAGTTACTGAAGATGAATGAATTAATGGTAATTCCCCAACAAAAGTACTCATACAAGTAAAACTCACTTTCAAAAAATTCAATACAATGAGACTAAGATTGGAAAATATAATGCATTTCTTTCATATCGATCCCCCACAGAACTCATCCTTTTTCGTGCAATATCTCATGATAACAGCTACATTCCAATGCAAAAGTATGCCACCTACTCATATATTTCTTGACAGAACCCGAAGTCCACACAGACACAGCACTGGTTAATGTGATAAATGTCCTACTGATCAGGGTTGTTTCTCTTTGCTTGTGTTCCTGGACCTTAGTGCACCTTTTGACACCACTGATCATACCATTACCTCTGATAGATAAAATGTTGTTGGAGTCATAGATACGGCCGTCTCCTGGCTCATGTCCTATTTGACTGATTATTATCAGTTTGTAGATGTAAATAGTAACTTCTTTACACATTCTAAAGTAACGTTTAGTGCTTTCAAAAGAGTCTCTTTTAAGCCCATTACTATTTTCTCCCCATACTGTATGTTTGCTCTGTGTAATATCAGTCATAAACATGGGGTTAGTTTCCACTGTTATGCTGATGACACACAGTTGTATATTTCAGCAAAACCAGATGAGCAAAACCAGCTTAGTAATGTTGAGGACTGTGTACAAGACATTAGACACTGGATGCTTATTAACAGACGTACTGGTACAAGGACCATATGATTATTGATTCCTTTGAGCAATGGGAGCTGGTACCTTGAACACTGAACCGCAAAATCCCCAGCACTGCAATTTCACATGTTCACTCAGGATTTTTGATGGCAAAGTGATGGAATCCTTATGCCTGTATTACTTTCTGGTTCACCCTTTTATTTACGCTGTCATAGCCGTTCTTGCCAGAGTCCACTGTTCATTGTTCTGTCCAAGGTTAAAAGCACTTACCACATAAACTTTAATTGAATTAAGTATATGTCGAACACCAGACCACCATTTTCAAATGGACCAGAAATTGACTCAACCTGGATTCAAAAATAAATTTCAGAATTCACTCGAGCTCATCGGAACAATGAAATGCTGTGAATTTCTTTTCTTCACATATTACTATCTTATTTTTGTCTCATATTAAGTAATTCTTTAATGTATTGTCAATGTAAGACAGCTTGCTCTGCACACCACCACCACCCCACATACACACACACATACACATCCTAATGTAATAGGAGTCTCCCCAATAGAGATGTTTAGGATGTTTTATTGCTCAGCTCCTGACACAGGGGACCAGACAAGCATACCTCCCAGCAAGCCTGATTTTATTTCACCCTGTACATGTGTGTACATGAGTGCATGCGTGTAACTGTATATCTGCCGAAGTGAAAGCGATCGATGGGTAATACTGATCAGGGGTCAGATTCCACCTGTTTAGCATGGACAGGGTCTGAGATCTCTCCGTCTGTTCACATTGACCTCTACAACCCAGAAGACATCTGGCACTCACTTTTATCTGCGCTCACCTCTGACCGATCACTTCAGATTGTCCTTGTTCAATAAAACACACACTTCCATTCACAGATTCTATATTATATATATGCACTATACAAGCACCATTTGTTACAATGAGTTGCATATTTGAGGATTGGTCTTCACACAATGATCTGATTCATCTCAGTGCCTGAGTGTGTTGGCTTTAAGCAACACGGTAACACTAGAGTATATGGATGAATGAAGATTCTTTGAAAACTTGAAACCAGAAGTCCTACACTTTACACATGACAGACCCTGAAGCATGTGGTGCCTTATTCACCTTTGACCTAGACCCATTACAGAGCCTTTTTTTTGTTGTTTTCCCCTGGCTATTCGGTTATATTTGGATACACGTTCAGTCAAAAGCACGTCTTTGGTCATGAATATTCCTGTCAACAAAGTTCAAGAAAAGACAATCACCTCTTCTGACTCTTAAGATTGACCATGGAGTTGGTTCTTCCAACTGGCAATACAAAACATAGGTGTGTGTGTGTGACTTGTTAAACTCTAACAAGTCAGTGATCTTGGTCAGATGAAACCCGCAAAACCTCCATTGGTTTTTGTAGAAACCAACCAACAATAAATATTCTCTAATAATCCTAGCTGGTTCTAATTACCATTTGAACGGATGTATTTGTCTTTATTACTGGAGTATTCCAAACATTACAGCATTGGTTAAATTTTTACATTTTATCTCTATAATCAGTTTTATAGAAATCCAGTTGTAGATTGTTTAGATCCCAAATGAAGTCAAAGGTTAGAGTGAGAAAGATAAATTGCAGTTGCATGATCGGGAATTTCACTGTATTCAAGTCATTGTAGCAAATCGGTTTGAATCAGTTGCAGTGCAAAGCCAACTTTATGGTTCCCATGTATATTTAGGCTGTCCATATGGGGCCATCCACAGCAGCAGATAGTGGTTCCCATGTGTTTGATACTCCAGTAAAAGATGAGAATAAATCAGGCAGGTATGGAGAGCAGGAGAGAGAGAAGGTGAACACATTGTAATTAGGTGTGTCAGATAATGGTTACAGAAAATGCACATTGTGTGAGTGCAAGCAGGGTCTCTGGAAGAACTGGCTATGAAAGCATAGCTAAACAGGAGAGCTACAGTAGAAGGAAAGGACTGCCTGGGATACAAAGCGGCCAGTGACTTCACCATCAACCTGATTAAATGTGTGAGAGTAAGGGGGCAACAGTACCCAGACCATGCCTATGAACCTTATTTAACTAAGCAAGTCTGTTGCCAGAGTGAAACATTGAGTCTGTATCTAAATCCCTAAAACTAACTGGAGGGTTATTAAAGTCCCAGCTGTAGGGCTTTGTAATAAAAAGCTCTGTTCGTGCTGTAGCTTTATTATATGAGGCACCAAAAATCAGCCTGCAACTTAGAACGCAAAAGGGTAGAAATTGGCAGCATATAAGGCAAGGCTTTGTCAGAGTGAGACCATCCAGTGCTTTATAGGTTAATAGTAGTATTTTATAATCAATGCAAAATTTGATTGGGAGCTAATGTGAATAAGATATGGGTTATATGGTTATATCTTCTGGTTCTAGTAAAGGCTGCTGCATTCTGGACTAAGCGGATTCACCTTGTGAAACATCCAGGCAGTAAGAATAAACTCCAGTAATCCAACTTAGAGGTAAGAAAGCTTAAATTAGTTTTTCTATTTCATATTGTGACATTGTATTTCTTACCTTGTCGATATTTTTTAAATGAAAGAAGGCTATTCTAGTTATATTATCTAGATCACCAAGGTCAATTATTACATGAAATTTCCTGCACATAATGAAAGAGAAAGGCCTTCCAGAGATTTAAAAAAAAACCTTACACTGAGACTGGGAACTCCATCAGAAATGCTTAAATAAAATTTTGTTTGCAACCTGTTTATGTGGACCATTCACCATAAAGGTCAGTGTATAAGATATAATTATAGAAATAATATTTTAAATCATAAAATTAATATTATCCATGCAACCAGCACTCCTGTCCAAGTCATGCTTATGACCAATTACTTCAACAAAATATTTCGAAAGCAATGTTGCAAAATAATGAAGACGAATACAGGTTTTAGAATATGCAATGATACACTGATCTACTGTGGACTCAAGACTATAATAAGACACACCAGTTGCTTCTTCCTTTGCAAAACATTGAAGTGGGATGAATCACAGATCCTCTCAACTGAAGAGCATAAATGCTCATGCATTAGTCTTTTGACTCATGGGAACAGAGAACTAAAACGTCTGTCCACAGGTCACCGTTCTGGAGTTTTTGGTTGAGGGGGGTTGATTTGTGGTATGGCAGAGGGAGCTACGGTCATGCAAAGAAGGATTTTGCAGCACAATAAACAGACTCTGAGAGCAGCAGGATAAAGGACAGGACAATTCTCTCATGGGTTTTAAACAGTACATTAAACTAAGTGTAATCATCGTTAAAAATAAATTAAAAAAAAGAAAGAAAGAAAAACGTCCATTCATTCTACTTGCAAATTAACTTTTCACATCATTGATGCAAATAAAAATGAATTTTTTTTTAACAAATTACAAGCTCATTTTTCTCACTCTGAGTGTGTTTTGACATACATATAAGCTTGTTATTATGCTAAAAGCATCACTTGGTGGCAATTATTTTCCAGCATGTTTTCGGTTACACATGATGTCACACTAGCCAGAAGTGTGGATGCTGCTTCCATGGACCTAAAGCTGCCTCCAATACTAAAGGTGGTTACCAGAATTTAAGGATTGTTGTCAGGATTTTTATTTTTTTTTTGTCAAAAAAAAATCAAATAAATTGCAAGAACGAGAGTTGAACAAACAATATGGGCCAGGAAAAAGGATTCAACTTGACCCAGAGCTCTGTTAGTTTTCATGTCCCCAGTCTTCTACCTGGCCCTCTGGAAAATAAGTAAGATACAATGCACAATTCATTTTAACTGCCTACATGGATTGCAAGCAATATTCTTTATAAATTCCACAATCATTAAGATCTAGATAGAGTACTTCCTATATTATACCAAGTGTTTAATCTTCCCTTATCTAGAAAGCAATGTGACGGGAAGCTACTACCTCATAAATATGTAAAGACATCTCATTGACTGTCATGACCTTTTACACACACTGGCTGCTCTCTGCCTTCATCGTTGCTCTCAGAAAGTGATGTTAGATAGACAGATTGGATGAAGTTGTATCCGGTAAAGAGGAAGTATACAGTTAAAGAAGAGCCTGGCATCAGCATAATGGTTGTCTTTCCACTTTAATAGCCTAAAAATGGAATCTCATTGATTGGGACCTACACAACCAAGCCCCTTAGTTCCTTCTTCTATTCCTCTTCATGTAAATGTGCTGGATGGTTGGAAAGACTACTGGCACAGGCCATGAAAGAGTCTATTAAGGATGCACTTAAACTTGATTTCATGGGTATGTTGGTCTTTATGATGAAAGCTCCTGAAGGGGATCAATATCCATCCCCTCAGTGTCTCTTACTGTACCTACTGTACACCAACACATGTCCAACAATCTTTAGTGGATGGCTTGGCTATCTAGTATAAAGCAGAAACTCTTACAGTCCTCCCCACTTTTGACCTTTTGACCACATAATCACTCGCTATGTCAGGCTATGTATAAGTCAGGGCATGCATGGTCTGCACTTGCACCATTGTCCTTGTACACTATTGTAGTTAAGTAGAACCACAAAATTCATACCAATAGACATTATAAATATTCAGGGGAGTGGTGGCTCAGGTGGCTAAGGCTCTAGATTGTTGGTTTGGGGATCTGAGCCCTGCTGTCGGTGGGTTGCTGCACCCCACGCTACCCAGCCACAACATGCAGTGCTGGTCCCAAGCCCAGATAAGAAAATGGGAGGGTTGTATCAGGAAGGGCATCCGGTGTAAAACCTGAGCCAAAACTGTGTGCGTATTGGACGGACTGTTGAGGAAACCAGTTGACGGGAGCAACTGAAAGAGTTCAGACTTTGCAAATATTTAATGAATATTTCATCATTTGTTATGATCTATCTGGTCTGCTTTTTGGCTATGTGTGGCCAAACATAAGGTGCTTGCTTGCTCCCTTCCCCTTCCACTGTACTGCAAGGAAAGTGAATTGTTGAATTCAACTTATATCTAGGTCAGCTGGTACAGACACCCTTTTAAAAGATTCATACAAATCAATCAGAAGTAGAAAAAGTACACTTCCTTTACATAATTCCTATTTCTGTTCTTTTTTTAAAACCAATGTTTCACCACTATTACTGTTAAAGAAGACAAGACTGCAGCTGCATCCTCAACTCTACTTATACAGAGACAATGACATTAACCCCTAGAGACAGGCAATCTAAACTAAGTACAGACTTTCAACAGTATTTCCCTTCAGTAATATTTAAATAAATTAAAAATAGTACTTGAATATAGTAACAAAGCATAATCACTACAGCATTTTCCACCCAGTTGTTTAATATACTGTACAGTAAGTAGGTTATTATCTAAGTTGATGTTTTTGTCTGACCAGTAATGGTAAAAACCTTAAAATCCATCCATTTAAAAAAAATGAAGATTCTGCATATTAGTAGATTATCCGGATACGTCTTGTCAGATGTGCACTAACTAAACCAACCTGATCACCGATGAAGAGCTCTGGAAACTCTGGCTGAACAGAATCACCGAACAGAATTGCTGACCCCTGCTCTAAACTCCCCTGAGTACTCAGTGTTACCATATGCCATGTGTGTTTGTGTGTGTGAGTGGGTGAGAAAATGACTCTCATAACTCGCACACAAGCTCTGACACAGGTGTCTAGGCGTTTGAACTGCTGCCATAACATATCATGAGTGCTAACAAGAGAGCAATGCTCTGGGGCCCATCAGGGCTTCACTTCCATTGGCACAACACCCTAATAATAGCCCACTACACTCACAAGCACCACTTTATACCAAAGCCACTTATACCACAAAAACACAACGGTTTGGGTGCATTAAAAAAAAAAAAAAAAAAAAAGATGTGGGAGGTAAATTAATAAATGAATCCCCATCATTTTAGAAGTAACAAGATGCTGACGATTGGATGATAATTGAAATTCATGCCTTTATACATGACCACTAAGGATTTCTAATAATACAGTAATCAATGTGAAGTGAATGAAGTGTGGATTTTCAGCATTACTTCAAGAATTAAATTTTTTTTAAACTGCATTAATTATTTACAATTACAGCAATTTTTAAATCATGGATGCAAGAACTTTCCAGTCCAATGACTGCTGGTAGTCTGGAAGCCATGGACATTATCAAAAGACGAATTTCCATTGAGCTCTGTTGAGCTGCTTTGCCTTTTATGTATCAATCAATTTTGCAGTATTTGATTAAATCTGAGCAGAAAGTGTCACATTAATAAACATTATTTAAAATACACGCCCATGCCATAACGCTGTCTACAACATGTTAAACAAATGATTTGGCGCACTTTGGATCATGAGCCCTTCCTTTCCTTCTCTAAACTTTTCTTTCCCTGTCATTCCAGTACAAAGGAAACGTTTTTATCAGAACAAAGCAGATGTGGGGGGTTTTTTAATAGTGAAATCTAATCTGGTATTTCTATTCTTGAGTGTTGCCAGTGGTTTGACTCATTCTGATAGCATGTCTTGATTTTATACTTTGTTATTACATACTGTACAACGATGCACCCACCTCCTGCAGTCTGTTCTCGAGTTGGTTAGATGTTCTGAAGGCATCTTTCTTTACCAAGGAAATTTGGAATTCACTTTAGTTGTTTTCTGTAGTCTCACAGTCCTTTTGGTGTTGCTTAGTTCACCAGTGCATTCTTTCTTTTTAAAGAATGTAGCAAATTATTGATTCGGCAACTCCTAATGTGTCTGCTATCTCCCTGATAGGTCAGTTTTGTTGTTCAGACTAATGATAATGGCCTTGACTTGTTTAGAAGCCTCTTTGTACTGCATATTAAGGCTTCCCTAAACAGTTACTGAATGCAATGTTAACACTAGAAATCAATGCCAGACCTTTTATCTCATTAATTTGTCTATGCAATAAACAGGCAATACCTGGCCATCAAACTGCTTATCATCAGTTTGTCCAAGTACCTTTGAGCCTGAGCAAATGGTGGGACTTCTTTTAAAAAAATCTTAAACCTGAAAATTCAGTTTTATTGTGGGGGTGTAGAACAAAGAGGCAAAATACTAATCAAAATGATGAAACAAGATGTTAATCAGCTCCTTGAAATCCTCCCTATACTAGAGCTTCATGTCTCTTTTCTTAGCTCTGACACACAAGTGGGATTTCTCTCCTAATCGAATCAATGTGCCGGAGCACAATTGGTCTACTGTATCCAGACCTCTGTGCTATCAAACATTTTCCGTCAGGCATACGGAGGTCAATCGACCTCCCACTTACCGCTGAAGATATTTTCACTTCCATCGTGTCATTACACAACATCTGGAAAAGTGCTTATATGCTTGTCTATCCCTGAATACGGAAACGTGCACGAGTTTATTGTATCTACACCTTTCAAGAGAGGTACTACAGTGCTGTGCTAAAGAGCCATCTGACAAGTTTCTCTTATCATATTCCCCAGGCTCTTAGAGGCCTCGACGGTATTGATCGACAGAGAGAGGAAGAGTCATGACCCTCACACTAATAACACCAGGGCCAGCAACACAGTAGGTCTGGGGCTGAGAATACCTGAGCATTACATTTATTTAAGCATCATTCTCCAGAAACCTTAACATTGGAACTGGCATGTGTTTTAAGTCTGTAAACTTTAATGGTGATGCTGTAACATTAAAACCCATGAAACTTGCTGCCAAGAAAAGCAGCAACTCACCACAGCTCTGAAGTTATATTTATCCTTTAACACATGAACTCCAGGAATCCAACATGTGTGTGTGTATGAGAGAGAGAGAGAGAGAGAGAGAGAGAGAGAGAGAGAGAGAGAGAGAGAGAAAGCAAGATCATCCTTGTTGGTTCTGCCTTTTTATTGATTGCAGTAGATACTTCCATGTCTTCATTCATGTAACACTATACCTGAGTAAATTTAATACAGCTCCCAGTGAAGACATTTCCAGCTCCATCCCACCACATCCAGTAAATCTCTTACACTGTAGGCACAATTAGCTTATTCACATTCAAATCCATGCTCTAAAAAGTAACTCAAATAAACCTGACTGTGTTTTGTACATACACAAAGGGCTCTTTTAGACCACGTTCTCAGTGCTATCTTGGTTTTAAGTCTTTCCTTACTTCATAGGATGCGCTGAACGAGATATTCAGAGTCTAACATTGTCACAGATACTAATTCAGTGGCCACACAAATCTAAACAGTGACAAGACACCTTGATGTAGGAATGACAGATGGTGTAAACTGCATTAGCAAGAACGATGGCCAAGGACTTGCAACATGAAGCGTGCACTTACGAATTCACAAATTCAATCCTTTACATTACAGATGCTCATATTTCATTGGGTGAACTTTCTCAGATATGAGAAGCGCAGCATCTGCTTCTTCAACACAGAGACTTGAGCAGTTGTCGACTAAATCATGAATTATGCATATATATCTATCTAGCCAACTATCTATTTGTAACAATTTGTTACAGTTATTTATTTAAATCTGTTTTTTGGAAAGTAATTCCCCCCCTCCCCCCCCACAAATTCTCTTTCATGCACTCTATACTGCTTTATCCCACATACAGAATCACGGAGGGCCTGGAGCCTATCCCAGGAGACTGAGGGCTCTCATAAACTCACTCACACGCTCATTCACACACTACAGGCAATCTGGGATTAGGCCAATCAGCCTAATCTACATGTCTTTGGACAGTGGGAGGAAACCGGAGTACCCTGAGGAAACACACCAAGCATGAGGGGGAACATGCAAACTCCACACATACAGAATCGAACCCGGCTCCTGAAGGTGCGAGGCGACGGTGCTAACCACTAAGCCACCTTTCCACAAATAATTTACAGACGAGATGCTTTTATTTAACAAAGCTGTCATGAGAATGATTTTAGAGGGGAAACATGACTCGTGTAATGTTCATTGAATGTAATAAGTAAGTTTTTGCTCAGTATGAACTGAAGAAGGCGGGTAATCCTGGAGCTGATTGTAACTTTAACACAGCTTTAAAAATTGTAAAAATGTCTTTGTTTTCAAAAGTGAAAGGATGATTTATTAATAATGCACGATGTTGATGGATGGCATGTCAATGTGTGTGTGTCTGTAGAAGGTGCCTGGGTACTTAGGGATGAAACCTAACTTCACGCTGTTAGGAAAGCTGAGCGTTTAGAAATAATAACAGTTTAAGCAAAAAAAAAAAAAAAGAGGCACACAAAGAGATCCTTTCTAAGCTTGTTCTCGGTACACAACCATCACTCTTGTAAATCCTGTCTTTCTGTGTGTCCCGGCCCCGCGGCGCGCGCTCCGCATATACCGCAGGCAGGCAGGCGCGCGCATCAGCTCCTCACTGCAGCGTCTTAATCTCAACCAGATGCGCGTCTGTGTGCGCGCACGCGGTCTCTCTCTCTCGCGCGCGCGCTCTCTCTCCGCCGCTCCGCGCGCCGCTGACCCCTGATGCTTCACACGGCGGCGCGTGAACGCACTGTCTTTACCGGCAAAGACACGCGCGGGTTTTTTTTTTTTTTTTTTTTAACACGGTGATTAATCACACAGACCGACTGAGCGCCGCCACTGCCGACACACACACACACACACACACACCGTGGGCTTTGTGTCAGCGCGCGAGCAAACTGTTCGCGCGCGCCGCTGGGGCCGCGTGAAAGGCGCGCATTGTGCCGCTGTTTGGATAAGGAGCGCCTCGGATTTCCGGTTCAGCAGACTTTACTGCGCGCGCCGACACACAAACGCCGTTTTTCTCCCCCCACCGCTCGAGAGCGACTGACTGCTGAGCGCTCGCGCCATCTGCTGCTCACACGGATGAACGTCCCGAGCGCTTATAATAATAATAATAATAATAATAATAAATAAAGTATGTGAAAGCAACGATGAGCGGGTCCAAGCACTCTGCGCCACCGGAAAGACAATGGGCACAGCGGGCACATGCATTTAAAGTGGGCATGCTGTGTCTTTATGACGTAATTTTACGTCAAAACCTCCAAAAAGGCTCAGATGCTGGAAGAAATAGTATCAAACTATGATGTCACTCAATGTGATGTCACTTTATATAATGTCACAAAGTTATTAATCACTTTTCATCATAAGCTTAAGGTGTAAAATCCCTCAGCAATTTTGCATCCTCATTGTCTTGAGATCACAATGGCCCGGTTTGGTGGCATATAAATCCCCTAGGAGGAGTATATCAAATTCCACTGTGTGCATTGTGCAAAGCACCCAAAAGAAACTGACTTCCTTTTGAGTAGAACCCATGATGTATGACAAGCAAAAGTTGTATGTGTACTGTGTCTGGCATTTTTGCATGTATATGTACAAGTTCATATGAGCTACGCAGCAAAATCCTGAGAGACAGCCTCGTACCACGCACAGTGCCCAGCCATTCAGGGATCAAACTAGTGTCCTGATTTTCATGATTTTTTGAGCAATCTACAATAACATATTGCTTGAGCCCTAATAATAATAATAATAATAATAATAATAAAGACAAGTTTGAGATAGAGTAATTGTGATTTATCTGTTTTAACAGAAAATAATTTATTGCGCTTTTATTTATCATTTTTGATACTTTCACAAAAAAAAAAAATCATTTAAAATGAATCGATTCACTTGAGTATTGATCCCTTTGCAAGTCAAATTGTTTCATTCCATGGTACACACTCAGTCTAGCCTATAAAAGAATGCTCAAGCTTTGGAAAACAATTTAGGAGATTATTGTCCAGTAATTGATTCTTCACAAAAGAAAAATCTTTTAAAGATTTTGAAATAAAATAAATAAGGCAGTTCCATCCATCCATCCATCCATCTAGGAACCTCTGTAGTCCAACTAGGGACACATGGAGGCCAGTGGTGACCACCATTATATTTATTCCCATTTTTAGACCGTGGTAGGAACTCGGGAACACCAATCTTCATGACTTTGGACTGTGTGAGGAAACTGGAATACCCAGAGGAAACCCACGGGGAGAACATGCAAGCTCAGTGTGACAGTGCTAACCACTAAGCCACCGAGCTGCCAGACAAGGCAGTTGGACACTTTTAATTATGTGCATAGTAAGCTTTTCATAACGTGAGCCTTGTGGTGAAATTGTAAGCTGCCAGAACTTCAGAGAAGTCCTTCAGGTTCAGTAATCAAACTGAGCAAACCTGCCACTTCCCACACATCCAAGCCACACACGATGAGCTGGAGACCCCTCTGACTCAAGTGCCTTCGCTTTGAGGATCATCCAGGCATGGCGCGCCGCTTCATTCCCTCTCACCGAACAGGCCGTAGGGTTTGAATGGCATCTCAGGGTGATGAGTCTATCATGCAGCGTTCAAGTGGCACAACTGGTCATGGGCGAAACGAAATAGGATTAAACCACTGGAGCGACTGAGCTCCTGCTGGTTCAGGGCGAAAAGCTGTCCAAAAGCGCGCCATATTGCATCCAGAGCGTACAAGGGCGTTCATGCGCAAAAAGTTTAGAAAAGGGCAAAGCATAAACCATAGACTTTAGGAAGATTTAGGCTATATTCTAAATGTGATCTTATAAAAACTTTCATATCACACTTTATCCTGCTTAAGGTCTTAGCAGATTCAAGGTCGTCACTGGAATCTTTGTGACCCTCACATCCCGGGTCCTGGGTTCGGTCCTGGTGTCATTGAGGCATGCTCCTGCTTTGTGCATATGGGTTTCCTCTGGGTTTGATGGTTTTCTTCCAATTTCCAGAAACATGCCAGAATGAAAGGACTATCCCCCGGGTGTCAACAAGAGTCTGAAGGTTGTGATGGACTGGAGTCTCATCCAGGGTGTTATGTCTCAGACATGGAACTCGCCAGGATGAGCTCCGGATCCACCCTGAACCTGACCAGGATAAAGTGCTTACTGAGAGTGAATAGTAAATAAATAATCTTGTGGGAGAAAAAAAAAATCTTTGAAAAAATACATGACAATTAATCCCAATGTTCTATTTTCTACCCTGTTCTATATTTCTTTATAATAACCATGAGGAAAAAAAAACTGGGTCAGCTAATGGTGAAATGTTGCATTTGATTAATTTCTTCAGGAGGCTTTGTCGTGGGTATTACGCCAGGCTTCCCACACCGCCACAAGCATACTACAGACAACCTTTGGGATTTCTTTAATCATCTATCTAGCTATCAGAGAAAGGACAAAAATTGCCCTAGTTATATGACTGTACTTGGCTGCCTTGTGAAAGTTATACATCATAACCACACGACTGAAAGCTCAAGAGTGAAAAGTTGATCATTAACCAAGTGAGCAACCTTGCAAAAAAACACCCCATACACACACTAACTATCCTGAGCAATCATACAATCTGTAGGCTGTCTCAGACACATCAGACTTAGCAGGTTTTATTGCAAACAAGTTTCAGATAAACACCAGGCTTTTTAAAATTTTGAGTAGGCCTCAAGATCAAATTATTTGAACTTTACACTTACTAATTGTTTTGCAATCATTTGGACTAAAATTGATTTACTTTGAATGCTTGTAAAAGAAAACACCTGAATAGGCAATGTACTATGGTTTATGCCGTAATAATAATGTCTATTGATATACTTAAAAGATTTATTAATTTTATGTTATTATACAGTATGAACTGGTGCATTAAATCTATTGTCATCTGTTACCCGCAATTTCCTCCTGGCAGTTAATAATGCATTTCTTTTTAGGCTTTTAATTGCAATCCATTTATCAAAAACAATCATGCCAGTGCTCACTTAAACCGTATCTCCTCACAGAAATGCATAAATTTATTAGGTGTTACAATCTAGTAATTGCTGGCACACCAACATCCAGACATTTCAAGCGAACCTGGCCATTTGATGCAAATATCCTCTCTAACAGACTTTCATGTGTGTGTCTTTACAGAATAGTAACACGTCATTATCATTATCATACATGTATTATCGTTGTTAATATTGAATATACATTTTTCGATGGATCTCAAGCAGAAAGATTTAGAAAACGCTGCTTTAGGCAATGTTCTATACAAGGTGAGCATGCACCTTCCTATGTTTTCAAACTTATTGCAAAAAGCATACTAGGGGATTTATAGTGTATATATAATACACATTAAAATGTACTATACAATATACTTCCAAATGATAAAAGAATATTATATACACCATAAATACCCTAGTATAGGTTTTGTGCGATATCAGCTGAAAGACATGGACCTCTGGTGACATCATGTGGCGTCAGTCGGTACTGCTGTCCTGTGTAAAGAGCTCCCTCAGTTTTGTTCGTTTGTTTGTTTTTTAGTTTCATGAAAAGAATGGCTTCACCAAACCTATTTTAAAATCACCACTCCGGCAGTTTTTTTACGATTGATGTTAATTTAAAGCAAGCTTCAAGTTGAATTTACGATGCCGTTAAACAGTAAACGGTCAAAATGTGTTATTGCATTATTTACTGCATGTACAGAAAGACCAGCAAAATGAAGACCATTCATGGAACCAGCACAGCCATGAGATACATTACAGCAAAAATCTTTTTAATGGTCCCAAACATACCCACCAACTAAGAGTACACTCGTGTAAAATAAAAATGAAGATATGACAAAAAAAGGGGGGGAAAAAATCAATCACATCTAGAGTTCCACTCAATCTTTAATCAAGACGGGCTTACAAATTTTCCAAAAAATTTGCAGTTTCAAAGGGCAAAAAAAAAAAAAGGGTAAAACTAACTCTTCCTCCTAATGAGGTTTTAAAAACCTGTTCAAGTGCGACTGAAAAGGTCCTGAACATTTAAAGGCAGGTCTTTTTTTTTTTTTTCACTTAAAAAAGGGAGAGGAAGAAAAGAACAGAACAAGAAATAAAGGAGAAACCGCTGGCTTTGAAAGAGGAAGAACTTCCGCTGAGCCACAAGGACAACGATGACATCAACAATGATAACTCAGACTGCTCTCCCCCCAGTCAGGCTCCAGAAACACAAACCGAAGGAAAAGAATTTTTAAAAAAGATCAAAAGGGCCAGGAAAAAAAGGGATAGAGGAAGGAGAGAAAGAAATGGAGAATGGAATCAGCAAAGGTGAGCGGTGGTTCAGGATTGGCTGGCCCGTTTGGGTCATGTGACGTCCTTCCCTGAGAGGGGGGGCAGTGTGTCCTGGTCCTAGCCTTGGACGCTTTACAGGGCACCAGTCTCTGTGTGTGCGTGTGTGTGTCTGTGTGGTGTTTATTTTTGTTACCCCCCGAGTACTTTTTAGGTTTGATGAATTTTTTTCCCCGTTCACTCATTTGTCCAAACCCACAGTTTAATCTCGCTCTCTTTCTGCTCTTTGTCGGTCTCTCCGATTGGCACTTGAACTCCCCGCATGGAGACGTTCTCCTCTTCGCTCCAAGACCGATTCGTCTTCTCTCTTTCTTGCTCTCCATTTTCTCCGTTTCCACACGGCGAACCCCTGCTTGGACTCCTGATGGGGGTTATGGGGCAGCATTCATTCTTTTTATCCATTCATTTGTTTATTCGTTCGTATTGGTTGAATTCTGAGTTCTAGGCTGAGCGCTGAAATGAGTTTGTGGATAAGGCTCCCTCCGAGCTTTACCGTGCCAGTCAGGCAGGGGGAGTGTTTTAGGAGCTCAGCTTTGATTTCTTGGAAAGCGGAGGGCTTTCCTCTTTACTGTCCGAATCCTCTTCGTCCTCATCGTCATCATCATCGTCAGGGTAGTCCACAAGTCCCACCAAACCGCCCTAAAACAAGAGTCATTTCAAAGGGGAAAATTATTTAAGCACAGTAAGGGGATTCATGTGATGTATATCAATCTGTGCCAACTAAGATACGTCTAAGTAGTTTAAGGCCCTGTCCACACGGAGACGCGTTTCACTGTATACGTATAAATTTTTTATCGTATTGGCGTTTCGTCCACACGGATCCGGCATTTTAAGAGACTGAAACCGCTATTTTTTGAAACCAAGGTGGATAAATCTGAAAACGCCACCCTTGCGGCTTTGTGTGTACAGCCAATCCGTATATTTTGTGAAACGATGATGTCATGCGCATGCTCAAAGTCTTCTTCTCCGTGTATAGTGTATCTCTATGGCAGAATTACAGCGCCCCATACTGGTCTGGCATATATGTACTACACCGTTTTCAGTGGTTTCGTGTGTACGCAGATATTTCTTGAGACGACGCCGAACGAGGAAAAAAAATGATCGGATAGGGAACGCACTGGCTTCGTGTGGACGAGGCCTAAATCAAATACACATACACCACAATAGAAATCCTGAACAGTGTGGGCCACCTCCCCAGTGGCCCATGAAAGTACTGTAGGTGGCCACGAGAGGTCACTTACAACAAACAAATAAAAATTTTTAAAACATTGCCACAACATATTAATCATTAAATAATAAAGTAACAAGACCTAATACAATAAAGCCAAGGGGTTTAAACTGTTTGACAAAGCTACAACAGATCACGCATTTCACAATCTGTTTTATCTAACGTGAAGATCTGCGTTTTCCGATATGTCCTTCTAACCCTTCGCATTTGACTGAAGCGTTATTCTAGTTTAGAGACAACACCGTTTAACACAATTTGTTTATTATAAATCATATGAAGTCCAGAGAAGAGGTTGTAAACTTAATCTGCAAATCAATGCAACAATTAGGTTTTTTTCTGAATCTGCGGAACAAGAGGTGATCGTGGCAAAAGGTGATCAAACGTCCATGTGCACTATACAATTTTTCAGGAAAATGCTTCTTTATTTCCTGAGTGGCCTTCAGCAGTTATGAAGTGATTTGAAGTTATAAGTGATATCCTGATTGAGGCCTAATATGGAAAAACACTTTCGCAGAATATTAACAAATAAGTAACAACTATGTTATATCAGCTCTGATTTCAAGCCGGTGATTTACCTTTGTGGTGACAGCTGCCGTGGGCGGAGAGTTCCTGGTCCCTGTGCCAGGAGAACCCGGTGATCCGGGTGAGCCAGGATGCAGTGAGGCTATGGGAGGTGAAGACAGACTGGGCTTGGTCGAGCTGGAGAAGGACAGCTTAAAACTGGGGCTCTGTCTCCCGGACAAGCTAGATTTCCCCGACAAAACTTCTTTTTCCTCTGCCTCTTTTACTAAGAGAGAATGACAGCAAGAACAAGAGTTTGAGGGCCATGTGACCCTTACAATTATAAATACTTAAAAGAGGTTATGACATAGCTCAGCATCTTAAACAATACCAGAATGTGTGTGCCTAAAACTGGACTACGGTCATGAGATACTGAATTAACATCCAGTGACCACACAACTTAATTAGAAGGAAACAGTGCTTTTAACACTCATCAGCCTCACTGTCTGGGTGACTGACTATGCACTGTGCATTTAAAAAACAGAAAAGCTGTAAATAATTTTTTATGCAAATTCTATATAAAAATACCTATGAAATTTACGAAAAGATTATCATGTAAGCAAATTATAGCAAGAAGATTTGATCTTTTTCAATTACGAATTGCGATTCTTTTCTGTTCCGATACATGTACAGTGGAACCTTGGATTGAGAGTAACTTGGTCTGCAAGCATTCTGTAAGACGTGCACAATTTTAGATACATTTTAACTTAATAAACAATCGAGGTCGTGATTTATGAGTAGTACGCATATGCATGTCTGGCGACCATCACATGATCACAACTGAGCCAATATTTCGTCTCTCTCACGCACGGGCGCTGCAGGATCATGGGTAATCGTCTCCCATGCTCAGTCTCAGTGCATGTGCTTCACTCATGTAGGCAACGTCCGTGTGCGTGTACTGTTTATTATAACATTGTGACCACGTGTGCGCGTGTAAAGCAAGCATAAAGTGTGTGAGTGTGTGTGTGTGTGAAAGTCATCCCACACAGTAGCCCCCTTCCTCCTCTCCTCTTCCAATAAGTCGTTCCTCCTTTCTTCTATACACACAGGATTTCAGGATTTATTTTTACTTTTTTTTCAAAAGGTAAAGTGCAGGTTAATTAGTTTTATTTAAAAAGAATTGTGTATTAATTATTTTTATATGAATATTTTTGGCTTGTGGAACGAATCACTGGAGTTTCCATTATTTCTTATGGGGAAATTTACTTTAATATACGAGTGTTTTGATGTACAAGCATGCTTCCGGAACAAATCATTCTTGCAATCCAAGGTTCCACTGTATTACCACAATGACTCCATTTATTTAAATTTATTACATTTATAATAGAGACGCACCGGTCAATTTATCCAGTGACCAGAATTGGATGCTTTTCAGCTTGACCAGTCATGACCAATCACGTTAGGCTTCCGAGTGGTGCAAAAGAAATTTATTATTATTGAGTTAGATTAAAAGTTTTGAAAGTTTTGATTAATTTAATTTTAAGTAACTCTTGGATTTGAAGTTAATTTATATTGATTGAATGCTGCACTTTTAAGAGAGAAAACTGATCTAAAGGAAAAGGGCCACATTGAGTAACTCATGTTTAATTCATTCGTAAATCCGATTGTGACAAAATCGAGAAAAAAAAAGTAATATCATGATACTTACAGAATTGCAATATTAATCGAATCAGCACCTACAGTAGGTATTGTGAAAATATTGTATTGGATGGTGACCGGTGAATCCCATCCCTGATGATGGACTCTTACGTTTCTTTCTTTCCATGAACTTGCTGATAGGGTCCATCAGGTCCTCATCGTTTTTCATTTTGTCCGAGGGTGGCACCACCGCCTCTCCATCCTCCATGTCTTCTTCATCGTTGAACCACATTTCTTCCTCGTCCTCTAACGTCCGCGCGTCTCGCCGAAAACGGTGGTTACGCAGAATCGATCGCATGCTGCTAAAACATACGGCAAGAAAATAACATCTGGGCGCTACGCTTAAAAAAATGTACTTATTCTACACTTTAGATTATTTTTTAGATATTTTGCGGTTTAGAAAGTCATTCAGAATACATAACTGTATTGCTCTGCATAATTCAACATCAATTAATATGATGAATAAAACACATTCTTAGGAAACGTGTTTACGTTTAAAATAATTTAACACAGTAAACATGTTCTCCACACATTACACTACAACAGCCCTATTCACAATAAAATGAACACAGACTGACCTGTCGAGTTTGGGGTTGTCCTGCCTTTCCCTCTGCTGCTCATACCGAAGCTTGAGACCCTTAAACGTCTGGACGTAGTCCACGTCCTCCAGGGCTTTCCAGTAGTTCTCTATGATATGAGCCGTCAGGGACTTCACGTCCTCCTGCCAACGGTAAGTTCAGGTCAACAACCTTCAGAGTAATAACACTAATAATTAAAGTTCTACACAAAATAAAGAAAACTAATTACATAAACTGGTATGTGAATGTCCACACTGAAATGTCCCATTAAAAGAATTTAATTAAATCGAAACTAAATTTTCCTTCCACTTACAGTGCAACAGATCTTTTTAACTCTCATAAAGGGGGGGATCTCTACCGTTACTAATTACATATCTGCATGTAATTATGAACACATGTGGATCATAAGGCAGTATTCGATTGATATTTATTGCGAAAATGTCTCGACTGCCACGTGGAGCGTACTCACCACCCGCACGTATTCAAACATCTCTATGATGGCTGAGTTGATGAGGTTGTATCGAGAACCATTGTTGAGGAACGCTTTGACCACTGGCTCAAACAGGAAATTCCTCATGATATAGCGGTTGTAGAATTCGTCCTTCAGGCCCACAATTTTCCTCATAAATCGCAAAGAACCTGGACAGCAGACGGGACACAAGGATTAATAATGACACAGAGGTAAAATGTGCTAATGTCTCTTCATCTAACCTGACGAATTAAAATAACCAACATAATCCAACCTCACCATAATAATCACTTATAATTAAATAACATTTATCGGCTTATCCGGCTGTTTTATATATATTTATATATTAACAAATGTGTACTGTGCAATGTTTGGTATATTTCTTTCAGCACATTACTACCTATATGACCTACCTATATATATATATATATACACACACACACATACATACACACACACACACTTCTCCACTTTGACAGCATATTTTAAAAAAATTTGGAAAAATAAAATGCATCATGAACGGTAAGATTAAAATAAAATCGAGCTATATACAACTATTCACAGCAGAATGTAGGTGCTGCCATAGGCATTTATATTACCATTATTGAGACCGAGGGCTACATCAGAGTGCACAGAGGTTCACTGGTCTGCCCTCTTGGTGGCAGTGTTGGCAGGTCATGCGCCCCCCTCCCCCCCCCCATAACCCTCTGAGATGGATATTTAAGATTTGCCCTGTTTGAGATATATAGAGATTACACGTATATAATATTTTGCTCTTAAGAACCTTTCATACTCTTGTTTGCTTATTAAACACGTACACATTTCAAAAGTGTTTCCAAGAGTTTGCAAGAATTTTATCTCCCATCCTGTCCTTAATAAGAGCGTCCCCGTTATCGCTGTCTGACTCAAGACGATGAAATGCGCACCGTGCCTTCTAGCTGAAAGAACAATTTTACAGCTTGAGCCACGCTTCGTGATCGCATTATTTCCTTACATAAAAAAAATAAACTCATTAAATCTTTAAATAATGAGCACCATGTCCCCGTCTCTCTCTGCATATCTCATTTGCTATCACTTCCACCTCTCTTGCCTGCAGCACTACACCTGTGCTTACAAGGCTGCATCACTGAACACACACTAAATCAGCTGCTTAGTTACGGCTCCGTGATGAAGAAGGAAAGTTTTGAATTGTCGTTAAGCTCATTGAACTGTAAAAAAGAACCGTACACTGTTTCTTGTCGAGTATCACTTTATTTGGAAATTTGTCTTCAAATGACCATCAGCGGTTTAAAAATAAAAACACACGTTATGAGCGTGGTTACAGACACGTTATTTTACGTTGGGCAGGAATAACACACAACAAGAAATATCGCTTCCCACAGGAAGTCGCAGTTTAGAGTTTGTGTATTCGGTCGTTCACGGCTTTTTCCTTAGAACTAATAGTTGTTTTTGCAGAAACCACCGCAATTTCCATGAAACCAAAAATATCCTCTGCAATTTTTTGGCAATATATAATTATTCATGCATTCTAACGCTAAACTATTATGAACAATATAATTTACAAATTTTTTAGGGGTGCTCCGATTGATCGGTCGCCGATCATAATCGGCCAATAATAGCCTTAGGAGGTTGTTTGGGCGTCTCCATAATGGCCGATATAGAAAAGCCGATCAGACTCGCGAGACAATTTTTTTTGTTGTTGTTGTTTTTTTGGGTGCTGCTAAAATGGCTTCACCGGTCTGGCAATTCTACGTGTTATGTGAAAAAGACAATACATTAGCAGTCGACAACCTGTGTAACAAAACAATTCCACGAAGCGGGAAGCACCCAAAGCATTTTAACACCACGAGCCTCATCAGACATTTGAGAGAGCAGGAGAGTTCAGTAACTTGCGCGCCGCCACTCACTCAGCTGTCGGTAATACCGCTATCTCACCTCGGCGGTTTCGCGCGGAAAGTACAGTTCATCATGATTCACTGCGGGTTTTGGCGCTGTGATTACGTTGTGATTACGTTTCCATCTTACGTGATTACGTTTAACGTTTGTTAAACGTTTCATTTTTAAACATGTTTAATTAAAAGTGTTTAATTTTTTGGCGGTCCTCGTGGATGCTTGCGGTCCTTGCAGAACTTCCGGCGACTCGCATCCCACTTGTCTGCCATTTTACTTAATTTTAAATAAATTGTTTATTTTAAGTTGACGTGTTGCACATGTTGCTTGCCAATAAATACAGTTGTCAATTCATGATGTTCCTCTTCTTGTAATTTCAATAATTAATTTACATTGTTGTTAGATATAGTTTAATAAATAATGCTACATGATAAGGTTTCAAGTAGACCCTGTGATCGGTATTGGCCGATACAGCTTCTAGTGAATGGAGATCGGCACCAAAAATACTGATCGAAGCACCCCTACCTCAAGCTCGGCCAAATACACAGGTGAAAACCCCATTAAAATTTCTTCAGTAGTTTTTACGTGACGCATGCACAAACAAACAAAAATTCCAAATTCTATTCGATTACTCATCCTGCCCCAAATATTTTTTCCCCCGCAAAATATCTTCAAATGTATGGACATGGCCAACTTTACATTTTTATCATATGTACTAGATTTCAATTCAATTCAATTCAATTTTATTTATATAGCGCTTTTAACAATTGACATTGTCGCAAAGCAGCTTTACACAATAAAAAGAAGTAAGTTTTTATGCAATGTGTATGAATCAAAATGATAAGATTGTCCCTTACATATACCAAAGAAAACGACAGCGTATACCGAAGAAAATGTGCTTGCATGAATTACAGTACATGTAGGGGTAACATTGCTATTTTACATTCTACTACTGTGGTAGACACAGCAGTACAGTACTGTACAGTATACAGGTTTACTTGCATTATGTTTTTTTTTTTTTTTTTTAGAGTAATGTATTAAACCGAGTTTGAATGAAATTAAAAAGTGTTTTGGGAGCATATTTAGAGTATGAACTATAAAAATATGTGTTTTTCCCCCCCACATCCAAAATGTTTTCTCACAATTCGGGGGTTGACTGTACTGCTACGGCATCACATGCAAAAATGTTACAGCAAGATAGATTTAAAAAATAATAATAAGCCATAACTCCTAATGTAAACAAACTGCATATTGATTCAACATTTTTTCCCTAATGTTAGTTAAAGAGATGTTAATTAGTATACCCTTCTACAAGACAGAGACATATGAGAGAGAGAGAGAGAGACGTGTATGATTACTCACAGAGAGCTAGAAAGGCATGCTGGGATGCGGTGAGCACCAGCACTCTGCGCAGAATGTCTTTGTTGATGATGTAGTTCTTTATGTGGTACGTGTGATGTTCCACACAGAACGTGAGGAGCTCCACAATCAGCGCCAACAACTGGCACGTCTGGAAATCATCTGCGGGAGTACAACCCAAACATTTTTGTTTCTTAATGGCTAGATTAGTCTCGGACATACAGAATGTTTAGCTCTGAAAGCCAGCCCACACGTTACAGCTCACTTCCCGACTCGGTTGGTTAAACACTATATTTATCATTTTCACAAACACATTCACGCTCGCTCACTTTCTCTCTCACCTTTGCTGGGTTTCTCCTCAGTGGTATTGGCCAGCAAGGGAGCGGAGAGCACATGCATGCAGTGCTTATAGAAGAAACTTAAGAATTCAGTCTTTTCTGTTTTCTGCAGAAGAGAAAAATGTTCTGTTGTTAGAAATGCTAAGATCAACAGATGAAGAATGAGACATAATATAACGTACTTGTATATCAAGTACAGAAGAGTTAAAAAAAATTTCATGTTATTCTTTCATATTGGGGGAAATAAAATGCTCACATTAGCGGTTGCCAGCATGTTTTCGGGGTCCACTAGTGTCCTGAGTAGCCCCATCAGCTGCACAGCACCCCCTAGCTCAGGGTCCGTATCACAGATCATGTGCTCAATGATCAGATTAATCAACAATATATCCTGCAAAAAAATATATAAATAAATAGATCATTCAGGAACTCGTTCCTGCTCAAACTGTGCGTTTGCTCTTCGACTGCACATAATTAAGCAACATTACACTCGAGCTGTTGTTATCATGCTGTTGTACTGAAAATCAGCTCAGGTGTGACGCGGTTGTAACAGCCATGCTGATATTCAGCACAACAGCACAACCTCGAATGTAATATACCTTTTATACAACAACAGTTCCACAAACATCATTCATCATCAACAGGCTATGATTTGCTTCTTTATTTTGCTTCAAGTTTTAAATTCCTTCCAGTACTACGCAGCCAAAAGGTGAGGAGAATACACCGTGGAAGTGTTGCACATTCCTGAGGAACGTACAAGTTTGACTTTTAGAATTCAGCCTTGTGTTTGACGTGACTTCAACAACACGGACGACTCGGAGGTAATTCGACGGACGCACTGTTGTTGTAAACGACATAACATCGTTAGAGGAATTTTCTTGCTGAAAGTGCTACTGTGATGATTTTATATGTGGGTTCTGGCAAAAAGCTTCTCTCCTCCTTCTAGTACTGTGGACCGTACTTTCATGCTGGTGACCAACATTTAGTGTAAATAACGTGCATGTGTGTGTACACACGCATACATACACACTCTCACACTACTGCTTAAAGATTTGGGATCACATATGCAAATTTCTCTGTTTTTGTTTAGTGATTTATTTTCTACAGTCTACAACAACACTGGGGATTTCAAAACTATGAAATAACACACACGGAATTATAGGTAATTATGTAACAGACGGTTGTTATTTTAAGACATGAAGGTCAGCTGTTCTGGAATAGTTCTTGCAAGAACAGTATTTTCAAGTGCATTTGCAAAACCCATCAAGCGCCATAAAGAAACCGTCTCTCATGGAGACCACCCCAGTAAAGCAAGACCAAAACATACCTCTGCTGCAGAGAAGTTGTTCATTTACGAGTTACCAGCCTCAGAAATCACCAGTTAACAAACAGCAACTCAAGATTAGAGCCGTTATGAAGGCTTTACAGATCATGAGTAAGACACATCTGAACATTAACTGTTCAAAGGAGATTATTGTGTATTTTGACGTCTTCAGCATCGCTTTACAATGTAGAAAGAAAGAAATATCAAGAACGACCATGGAGTTGGACAGTGATCCCAAAATTTTGAGCGGTAGTATATCACACACAGACACACGGACACACACAAGCCCAAGTCATGCTAGCAGGATTTATACAAATATCATCACACAAACTCCTCACCCCCAATTTATATAATATAGACAAGAGGTTCTCAAACCTTCCGTAGCCAGGGATGTTTAGCTGTTAAATAAACTACACTAAACATGTACAATAATCCTAAACCTTAAATGGTCTTAAATAAGGTAAGTGTGTGTCAGTGGTGCAAGTGCAAATCAGTATGTGTGTGTGAGCTACTCACGTCATCATTCTGCTGTGACTCCTGCATGACGAACTCGCGCACCATAGAGGGGTTGTACTCCACCAGGTAAGAGAAGATATCTGTGGCCGCGCTCCGCACGTGCACATCATCCATCCCCTGATGATCAACAGCACATCAGCACAAAGTCATACACGGCTCGTCAGCGTCTCACTGTTTCATTACTAACTTTATCTGAAATAAAGCAGTCACCTACGACCTGTACATACATGGTTCAGAAATAACCAACTTGGAAGTGCTGTGGTGTATTAATAAATACACCCCAAACACGACACCTTCGTCAGATGTGTTCTTCCAAGTCCAGTTTTATTACAAATCTTTCACAAAGTAATCAATATCATATCATGTATATATAACTGGATCTTTTGGCTTCTGGTGGAACAAGAGTCAGACTAACCAGTATAACTTCTAATGCTGGGAGAATTCCCATGTTCGACAGGGTCTTGAAGAACGCATCTCTGTTTTGTGGCTGTAGAGTCTGAGAGAAGGCGCAAAACTCCTTCAGAAAATTGACCTACAAGAAGGATAAAAAATTTTTTTAAAAAAGGCATCAAGGAGCAGGTCAGCCACAACATGCAAACTGTACACCGTAAATGAAGAAAGATCTCATCATTACCAGCTCTTGCCGCTTGTCGTCATCTGTGGCTTCATCTGTTAGTTGTGCAAAGAGCTCAGTTAGAAACTTCTCATCATCCTGGAAAGAGAGGGAAAGAGCAATGAAATTAAAAGAGTAACCAGGGCTAGCGGATCAGGGTGTCTTGGGTCGACATAATAATGAAACAACACCCTATCTTGCATGAGAAATAGCATGTGTGAGCGCATCAGCTTCCTGCTTCGATAAGATATAAACTGAGATATGGTCGGGTGTGGTTGGACCAAAAAAAATAAAATGAAAAGATTCTTGAGTCTGTCTTTTTGTTTTGATGCTGTTCTTATATAGTGCAATAGAAAAACTAATCCTTGCTTATATCAACCAGGTTTTAAGCATTAGAATAGACATGGAAAAAAAAGTAACATCATCATGTATAGCAATCATGACAAACTTTCCCCCGCAACAATTAAAAAATTTAAAAATTAAGGCTATTGCAACTTTAACGTTTCATCTAATATTGTGTTCATCATACGTCTGAACGGGTCACGTAAACACCATCATTAAGTATCAAATGTCTGATGGGAACATCTCCAGACACACCTCCCAGCCTCAGCCGATCTCCTGAAGTCTGACTGACGCTTAACACCGTAAAAAGCTTTTGAACATCTCAGTTCCATCATGCCTACCTATAAAATGTACACCTTATGCACAAGAGGTCAAAGGTTACTCATTGACAAAGAGGGGCTATTTTGAAGAACTTAAAATATGAAGAAAAAAGTGCATTTAGTAGATTTAATGTTTTCCTTAGAAAACAGTAAAAAGTAAACAGTTAAAAGAAAAGAAAAAAATGAATAAGTACGTCAAAAATTTAAACTGGCACTTTACACTTTAGTGATGGGAAATTTGGATCATTTAGTGACTCGGTTCTTTGAATCTCGTTCATCAAAACAAACAAATCTTTGAGTCATTTAGTTCATTTCAATATTTTGATCAGAAATAAAATAAAATGTTACATTTTAAATAAAACAGACCCCCAATACGTCTACATACACAGATTTTGGCTATAGTTCCGGTAATAAAAAAATTATTACAATTAAGCTAAGGACATATTATAACAAACAGAATGAGCAGCTCAGCATCAGATATTCTGGTCCGATTCGGTCGTTCATTTGACAGCCCTCCACCCCCCCATAGACACTATTATTGCACTGCATAGCGTCTATGGGTGTCACGTGACAAAAGAACGTACGACTCGGACTAGAAGACTCATTAGTTGAACCGCTCATTTCTGTTTACTGTATACAACCTACGGTGGTTTTGCGATGCTTTGTGCATGCGCGCCCAGTAGAAAATGAGCGAATTGAACGACCCATCACTTCTTTACAAATTACAATGCAAGTACAAACTTATTTAAATGATTCACATCCAAATACTACATTCGTTCAATAAATGATTAGCTTAAATTAGTGCTGTGGTAATTCAATAGGCAAGTGTCTGTAACTTGTCACTCTTTTTTAACTATAAATGTACAATCATAATGTCCACTCATTTTACCATCAATACACCAAACACATATTTCATTTTTAGGAACATTAAATTATTAAAAAGGTAACAATTATGCACCTGTTGGTAGAATGAAATGTCCAGAACATGTTCTGTAAATGTAAAAAAAAAAACCTCATGCAAACCACAAGAACAACCTGGCCATTATTTCAATGACCTATGACCTATATATGACCTACGCCTAGGTCAGAATCACTGTGAAGCGCTTTATTAATACCTGAAATAAAATCTGTTTAAAAGTTCTGTCATCAGAAAGAGGTCTAAAATGTGCTGCTCTTACAAAAAGAACCTAAAAGTGAAAGATAAACGGAGACAGATTTGTTCTGTGTGACTGAGGTTCGCGCTTTACAGCAAATAAAAGGAGCTAGATGGAAAGCTCGTGAGTTTCCATGGAAACCAACCAGCTCCTGTCTGAAACATTACACGTTACAACTCCTCCAGTGTAAAAGCACCGGACTTTCCGATAGTCATCTTTCTCTCTCTTGTGTATGTTTTTTTTTCTTCAGCATACTGGCCTAATTACACCACAGATACCACGCTCATTTCTTTCGGAGCGATCCAAACAGTTTCACGTGAATTATCTGATTAACCACATGGGTGAGGAGACTTACAGAATACTGTAAGTAGAAATACACCCATTAGTTTGTTTGCAATCGCTGAATCTGTAGATTGCTGTAGACTGTTTGTGTTGTTTTTGTTTAGCTGTTATACTTTCTCTCCCAAATTTTACAATTACATCCATAATATTTACAGCTAATCGATTCAATTGTACACCCGTCCGAGGCTAGCAAAGTAAAATGCACGTTACCAAATTTAATATCAGATAACCAAACTCAAAACATTCTTTGTTCACAGGAGTACATCCCAGGAGTAAGTCTAGAGAAATTCAGAGAAATGGTTGGGGCTTCCAACTTGTGCCAGTTAATATGGAGATGCTCAGGTGCCAATCAATGCCACAACTAGCATACCTCAACGTTAAACTGCGGTGCATCTACACAAAATGCTTAAGATAACACAGACGTCTTGCATCCGTTTAAACTCAAAGTTAAAGATAACGCGGGATGAAAATGCGTTTAACATTGGACACAGAACTATCGAATATCATAGGTTAACCTACAGTAGCTTAACTTACACAGGCTCAAATCACTTCCATTAGCCTAGCACTGGGTAAAGTCTATTTTATAATAAACTATTATAAGACAAAACAGTATGTAAAGATTATTGGTTGTTGAACCTAAAAATTGCGTACACGATGTGCGTCACCAAGCGCCATAAAGACACCATACCACAAATCGCTAGCCCATATGAGGCATTATTGCCTTCGGTCCTGATTTTCCAAACACTGCACCGTCGATTGAATAACTCAGTATCACGACTGTAACGCATATTAAACAGACACTGTAGTTGAACTCTGGGTTCGCTCAGACATGGTTGTTTCAGTTTGTACTCGTGTGTAATCACTTTGCTCGCGCAAGGAATAAGCAAATACGCTACCGCTAAAAAGTTTGGGATCAGTTTCTAATTCCATGGTCTTTACTGATTTTTTTCTTTTCTGTCTACATTGTAAAACAAAGCTGCAGGTGTAAAATATACATGAATCAGTTGATATTGAGATGCATCTGCTACTTACGCTCTGTGAAGCATTCATAACGGCTCTAATCTGAGGTGCTGATGTTCAACAAGTTTTAGTCTTCCTTTTCTAAGATGGTCTTCATCATGGTGCTTGATGGGTTTTGCAAATGCACTTGACAATACTGTTCTTGCAAGAACCATTTCAGAACAGCTGACCTCCGTGTCTTAAAATAACGACTGTCGTCGTTGTTACCCAATTCCATATGTTATTTCATAGATTTGAAATCCCCCAATCTAAAGAAAGAAAATGCAGCGCAAAACTAGAATGATGGCAGGTGTCGCTACGTGGCTGGTAATTTGTTTCATGATTATCTTATGTGATACTGATTTTTTCGTTGATCATGGTTTCCCCTGTTAAAATATCATGACAACGGAGTTAACCACCCAGAACCTTAAAAAAAAAAAAGGACGGAAAGGTAAACATTTGCAGTAAAGAAAACAGCATTTAATCACTATCTCCATTACCTTTAGGTGTAAAGTGTAAGATTTTACACTCTCTTTTCATGTTTTTTTTTTTTTCCTCTCTTTCACAAGACCCACCTGGAGCATACCAACAATCTCCACTTTGTTGAAGAAGATGAATGAGTGCAGGGTGGAGAGCATGTTCTCTTCAAACACAGAGGGGGTGGGCAGCACCATGTCCTGGATGTACTGTACACGGTATGTCTGATGGATCTTCTGGCGCAGCTCAGGGTCTGTGATGGGAATAACCTCCTTGAAGCGAGCGGTGGTGGTGAGGAACTCGCGGTGGCGTCGCGGCTGCGGCAACGCCGGATCGAACTCCAGGCACCCGATCACGTCCATGATACACTCGTCGGAGAACATAACCTCGAAGAGAGCTGTGCGGTTTAGCAGGAAAATACCCTTGACAATGTCGTACAAGTGATGCAGGCCTTCGCGGTTCTCCAAGTCCTCGCACACGCGGAACAGCTCAAGCAGCTTGCGGATGTAGCCCTCGTTCTCCAGTGCCAGAGCCAGCTTCTCGCGCCGCAGCGGAGATGGCAGCGAAGACGCCACCAGCTCAGCCACCTCCTCCAAGCGGGACAGCTCGCACGGTGGCAGTTCCAGACCGGGAGAGGACATGTCCTCGAAACGCTCCTCTTCGGACTCATCGATCAGCTCCTGGGTGATGTCCACCGATGGGTCCTTTCCCTGAACCTGTAAATATAACGTCACAAACAAGAAACATAACTAGAGATGCATTAAACCGACTTCCGTCTATAGCTTTAATACAACACCAACATAAGGGCTTTAATTCATTTCAACATAAAGGGCTTTAATTTCTCTACTGAAGGAAAAATAATCTAACGAGCAAAACATCTGAGGGTGGATGTTAACATAGTTTAGATGTCGACGTATATTATGATTCTGATTCTGGATAGAACAGAGCTACAGTTTATCATATACATATTACAAGTGGCCTATGCTGGATTAAAATTCAATACATGGGAGAAAACAAATACAATATAAAAATACTATCAACGTCCTTAATATGACGATGTTCAAAAGCATAGTATGTAGATAAAAAAAAAAAAAAAGGCAGACAAAACACATGTGCCCAGATCACCTGACATATCTTCTCCCAGATCTCATCACAACCAGCCTTCTCCTGAAAACTCAGGGCCAGGTCATAGTTTTCAGCTTCAGACCAAACAATCAACGTGTCCTAAAAAAAACAACAACAAAAAAACAACAAAACAAGCAAAGGTCACACAGAGTTCAAATACAATTAAAGCTCTTGATATAATGATTGAGCGAACACAATGTGTGTTCATGCATGCAGTGCGAATCTAACACTAGTGAGAGTTGAGGTGGTGTTCCCAGTCGGCTTTCGAGTGAATTAGTGTGGTTCAATTGCATGAAGAAAGTGATTCGAATATGATTGCAGGAAGTGACCCAAACATGCTGGGGATCTGGGTTTGAATGCCTTTCTTTTCTTTAAAAAAAAAAAAAAATGGGCAGAGCTGTAGTGCTGAAAAAATTTATTCATAAGTTCGAGTAAAAAAATATGCTGTGTATTACACATTTAAATGTACTCTCTTTATCTGTGACTTCCATGATTATGTGTGTGTGTTTTTTTCCGACAAAAAAAATATTAAATTATCAGGATCAAGCATGTTTGTAAAAGTTTTGTTTTGTTGGTTTTATTACACGCATGTGAAAGCACTTTCGCTGCACAAAAAGTGAGTGCAAATGTTCTGTGGTGGGAAAAAGGGAAGAAAAAGAAAAAAAAACACCAAACAAACGTCTAACTCACCTGCTGTTTCTGATATGCTGTATTTGGGTTGATTTTTGACTCCAGCAGCAGAGACCCTGTGAGAAACAGAGGCGTTAAGCCTGACAGTGACAGATGAGTGTATTTTCCACACACTGATCCAGGGAGTGTTTTGAACTCACCGTCGCTCTCCGCTCGCACCAGCAGAGACATGCCTTTGAGTCTTTCGACATAGCCGGAGGAGACATGCCCTGTGCCCCGGTCATCCCACTGCCGGTCCTCATTCAGAGTGTAGACCTTCACTCGTCGCCGAGTGTCAGTCATTCTTGCGAGTAAACTCTTTAGGCTCGGAGTTTTTTTTTTTTTTCTTTTTCTTCTTTTCTTTTTTTACCCTTGATACACAAATATTCAATCCCAGAATCGGGTCTGTCCTCTCGTTAGACTCTCCGCTGCACGTCTCTGCCTAAACTGGACATGTACACACGCTACCTGGTGTCACGCTAATGACGTGCCGCGCTAACGCTGCTCATCAGCTCCACACTGACACTTTTCCACAACATAGTCCGTTAATTAATCATCCTAGTTACCGACCCTGGATAACTTTACACTTCAAAGTCGGTCCGATTGTCGGTGTCTACGCAACGTGGACGCATACAGCCCTCAACGGGAGAGATATACTCACTTATATATACACATATAAACGTAAGAAATCTTGGACGCGCGCTCACACCTGATAACTGCTACGACCAAAAGGAGGCAAACACTAGTTAGCTATGCTAGCTGTCCTAGCGAGTCGGCTAGCAGGCTATCTGCTTGCGTTCAACATTCTGACACTAATTTATCTCAAACCGAGTGTAGAAAAAAATATATATATGCTAAAGCAGTACCGATACCTTAACGGCCCATTATAACCACGCCGTGTTTACGAAGTGCTGAATACGGAGCAGTGTTTTCATTATTAGCCAGTCTGCAGCCTAGCAGCAAAGCTATATTTTGTCCAAGTGTTCCGCCATGTTCTGGCTGCGGGCCGCAGAAGGACCAGCCTCTCTCCTCACACACAGACGGACATTTCAAAACCTAACAGGTCGACTGGGGAAACTCGTCCGACTTTCCGGTACTCTAAATGTGTAAGGTGAGCGCTGAGCACCATCGAATAACAACGTCTATAAGGAGAGCAGCGATTAGCCCCACTGTAAGTGTTCGGCCATCTTGGGTCCCCTCAGAAAGCCACTACAGGGTTTCCCTCGCCGAGAAAGCAGGGGCGGCCCGCCACAATTTAAAGATACAGTACACCGAATAGGCGGCATGGCATAGTGTTAGCACTGTTCCCTCGCTCCTGCAGGGTCCGGGTTCGACTCCCACCCCGGGGTCTGTGAGCATGGAGTTTGCATGATTGCGGCTTTCCTTGGAGTGCTCGGGTTTCCTCACACAGTCCAAAGACATGAAGATTTGGCTAATTTCCAATTTGCCCATGTACGTGTGTTCCCTATGATGGATTGGCATACCCAGTCGCTTGCCCTGAGATGCTACAGTGCACCGGGATGCCCCTGTGACCAGGGATACAGGATAAAGCGCTATAATGAGGAGTAAGAAAAGTACACCGAATAGCACAAGAGCAACAGAGAAAAAAAAAGAGACATACACAAATGATGAAGACTTGGCAACCAAACCAAAAAGAAAGTTTAGCTTCGGTTTAGTGAACTTTGATGTGCATCAACATTTTAGATACTTATAGCCTACTCATTAGCAATTGGAACGAGGAGGGAGGAAAAAAAGGTATTAAAAAAAAAAAAAAAAAAACACCACACACAGACACACAAGTGGAACAAACAATTTCAATCAAGTCGTTTATTGTACTAAATGACCAAAAAATAATAATAATAATAATAATACAAATCTAATCAAAAGCATGTTACCTAACAGTTAACACCGTTTTATAAAACTGGATAAAGTTATAAAGATTACAACAAAAACGACCAGCACATCAGAACTGAACCCTTGGGAACACAGTTAGCTTTTATTTAAACCACTTTCTCAACTTTGGTGGATAAACGTAAAAATGAACATGGGCAGGAAAAAAAATTTTTTTTTTTTTTTTTTAAAAAGGTACACATAATTTGAGCATTTTAAACGTTTACACAAGCAAGGGGGAGTCTCAACACATGGCCGGCTCCAGCTAGCTTGTCCTCCGATGCAGTGATCTAATAAACAAATTTGGGGTGGAATAATAAAAGTCAGTGCAGCCCACAAGAATCTTCCTTCATTCCTTCGATCTATTTCCCCGCTTGCTGGGCCTGACGTCTCAGCAGAACGTAGATCTTCTCTTTGATCCAGTCTTTGTTATAAGGCTGGTAGGTCTGTGTGTCAGCCCGGTACCTGTACAGAACAGCAGAGAAACATTCATGAGTTGTCTCGAGTGTTCAGGATATTTTCAATTCTGATCAGTTAGACCCTGAATAATTTCCTAGAGTCTGTCAATGTCAACTAAAATCAGTAACATGGTCTCTTAATAAAAAAAAAAATTCTGGGGGAATTTGGGTTTCATATCAAAAGATGAATGAGATCATATAGTTTAGGTCTGTTTTCTTGATATTTAAATTAAACGCGTTAAATCCAGGACCTCAGAACCCACCAATTTTTCAAGAAATAAATAATGGACTGTGACTGATGGGTGTTTCTTGTTGCCATGATGTATGCTGTTAATGACTGCTTAATTATATAATAGAGTGTGTAAGCTTGATTCTCGCCCATCTGTAAGGACTGCGTTTGTATAAACAAAAATTTAATTAAAAAGATAAACCCATAGGTAGACCAGAGAGCTGCCTATAGGAGAAAAAACTAATCATTCTGAAGTGAGGGGAAAGACGGAAAATTTATGAGCACAAGAAAAACAACAGAAATTGATAACGGTTGTGAGAGCTGTAAAGGAAAAGACTACTACCTCATTCAGTGATAACTTTCACAGGAGGTGACAGTCTCACAATCCAAAACTCTCATCAGCAATAAGAATCAAAAGACCAGACACAAATTCATAGCCAGAGATGAGTCACAACATTTCTGGAACCAAGACGAACCTTTACCAAAGTGTGAATAAGAGAGGGCCTGCTCATGATCCAAAATATACAGGCTCATCAAATCAAGCATGGTGGAGTTAGTGTCAGGGGTTGAGCTCGCATGGCTGCTTTAGGAACATTCTCTTTAATCTCTATCGAATATGGAACTCACGATGGCACAGCATCTGTGACAAATTACAGTAAAATGCAACCAATCTATTTCGGAGGAACTTTATCATGCAGAAAGACGATCACCTAAAACACACGCCCAACGTAACAAAGGACATCCTGGACTGACTGAGTGAATCAGCAGACCTCAACCCAACTGAGCAGCAAAACAAAACAACAGCTGAAAGAAGTTTGGAAAATCATCACTAATGAAAAATGCTGATTGATGCATTTATTACATTTATGTTATAAACATCCAAATATTAAAGGTGACTTTCACATAAGAAACATTCCAATACTTTTGCTCACCTAAAGATTGCATGGTCTGTCATGTGTCAAGTTGTTTAACACAAATTCATTGCTTGATCCCAAACCCAAATGCCCCCAATGTGTAGCAAAAATAAAAAGACATAACCTTGCCATTCCAGCACTGTTACAGAAACTGAAAATTAAATCAGGAATATTAAAAAGGTCCACCTGATTTAGCACTAACAAGCTGATTGTAAAACCGTAAATACATGGTTGATGTAGTGAAGATTTATGGTAGGAATAGGAATAACCAGGGAGCACCTCATTCAATATCACGATATGAATGTGCCGATTCAATTTGTATTGCAGTGTACAAGTACCATGATTTTATAATTTCCCAATTCAATATTATGTTTTCCCAGGTTACATTATTATTCTAAACAATTTCACAAATAGTTTGCTCGTACTAGGATCCTGTGCTTTGAATACCACCTGTAGCCCTGACACCAACTCCACCACTATTTTACCACTAAAAATGCAAAAATGTACAAGGAATTTTAATTATTTTTTTTTAATTGGAGTCAGTGTGGTACTGCATGCATTGCTCCCCCCAATCACTAATTTACAGAAAGTGTCTCCCTTTATTCTCCCAAACTGTAAGTTTCCTGCCACAGGAAAGTGTTCTAGGAGGACTTGCAATAATGTGAGAAGCTGTGGGCTTTTTTAAAAAGACAAGCAGTGTGGGGTGCCAACTATGCAGCTTCATTAATATACATAACGTAAACACAGTGGTTTTGACACCCTTGTTTATTACCATGAATCCAAGCGCAGTGTCACCTACACGACATTTTCAATATTAGCAAATCAAACTGGTACCTTTCTTTAATAAATGTGTCTCTCTTACAAAAACGTGCATGCTAGACATTTCCAGTCAGCAAAATCAAGATATCTCAGTCCCTGCTACCTGCATAACTTTTAAAGCCAGGATTCCCTTTTTTGCAGCCATGAAAAAGAAACGTGTCAAATGAGACACATGGAAGTCAAAATAGACCTTTTGCACATCTCAACATCTGTCTGACATGGCCCCAACCCATCTCTGAATAGCAAAAGGGACATTACTTAACGGATACCAGTTCTAAAAACCCACATATAAAACCAGTCAGGGAAGCATTTTAGTGAGAAAACACATCTGCTAACATGTCAAACAACACCCATTCTGAATTGCTTCCGTTTTGTTTTTCACGCCTAACACAAGCTGTAAAACTAAAGAGCTTCTAACTCGAGGCTGAGTCCCAAATCTCTCTAACAAGGGCACTACATGTGTGTGGAACAAGGGTTTCTTTTTTTAAGGAGAAAGCTTTTAATTAGAAAGCAGTAATGCAGCATTACCTGCACAACAGCTATTGAAGCGTAAAGCACAGCATATTCCACAGCATTGTCTCATTTGCAACAGAAACACTGAATGAGCTAACGCTAGCAAACACCACCAAATCCACAATGAATAAAATTTTACACATCCTGAGGTAACCATGTTTTGATAAACATCAGCAAATTAATATCCTCATTACCCTCTTCATTCATCTTCACACAAAACCTTTACGGAAGATATTTTTTAAATGAGGCAAAACAAAAATCCATGTATACAGCCCCATGAACCCGGGAAGATTTTATGATTTGAGTGCAGTACAAATAAGTCTCAGTGCTACCCGTGGTAAATTCAGACAGTTTACACTGATCCACATTCCTGTCTGGATCAGCCTGGTTAAACAGACTGTTGAACCTTTTTTGGAAAAATTATATCTCGAAATGCCATCAGTGTTGTGAATTGGAGGGGAGGGAAAAAAAAGAAGAAGAAAAAAAAAAAAAAAAAAAAGAGGGGTGGTGAGTACAATTCTTAAGAAATTGTTCACAGCTGCTCAAACTACCACTCACACCTACCAGCTCACTCACAGAGATGATTAGAAATAAATGATAAAAACTGCCACATGTAGCATACATAAATAAATAAATGTAAAAAAAAAATAAATAAATGTACATGCACATACTCACTCACTCATCATCTATACCGCTTAATCCTGTATTCAGGGTCACAGGGGCCTGGAGCCTATCCCAGGAGACTTGGGGCACAAGACGGGGAACACACTGAACAGTGTACCGATCCATCTCAGGGGGCGCACACACACACAGTCATTCATTGATTCATTCAACCTAAACTACATGTCTTTGGACTGTCGAAGGAAACCCACCCAGCACGGGGAGACCATGCACACAGAGACGGAATTCGAACCTGGACCCTGGAGGTCATGCACATACTGTATGACCAAAAACTTTTTATACACCTGAACATCTGCAAGTGTCCCCACAACACAGCTGTATAACAATGTCCTTGTAGGCTGTAGCATTACAATTTCACTGAAACCAGGAGCCAATTTTCACACTATTTCGCAAGACTGATCTGTACATTACCCAGGAATGCTCGGGTGCACTTCCGCATTTTCACTCTCAGATAGAATTACGCACCTAGTTGGTTTGTGAGCCGCCATTGAACACAAGACGAGAAAAGAACAAGTAGGTTAATATTGTGCTTTCATATTTTGTTTGGGGTCAAGTGTTCTAGTAAACAATCCCTACGCATTAATGTGAAACATCCTAAAAAGTCTAGACCTCTTCCAGCATTAGAATGCGCCTGTAAGCAATGCGAGTTCCATGAAGACATGGAGTGTTGAGGGTGGACAGGAAGTATTAAAGGGTCCTTTAAAGAGCCATGCTCCAAAATCTAGTGAAAAGCCTTCCCAGAAGAAAATAAAATGGAACATTTTTAATAGCAGATGATTAAACCTGGAACGGGATGTTCAGCGAGCACATAGTAGTATGTTGGTCAAGTGGTGAGACAATTTTGGTCATATAGTGTACTTCTGAAACAGAAATCAAACTTCAAGCCTGTAATATGGACTAGGTCCGCTCGTATCATCCTGATTTGTTTTCCACAGACACTTACACTAAACAGCTGAGGTCAGCCAGGTCATCAATGAAATCAAACAGCTGGCTGATGTCGTACGTGATCGACGGGCTGTTGGGGTTCATCCTTTTCAAATGCTCCTCGTACATCTTACAAACTCCTAGAAACAAAGGGGAAGATAATATGGATTTTTTTTTTTATTAAAAATAAAACTGCATTTTAGCAACATGAAACCATGAGTCAAAAATTATCTGCATTTTGGCTGTAGAATTTATTTTAATGAATTTTTAGAAAAGACAAATACATCATTTGTCGACATTACTTCTTTGTTTTTCAATACACTTTGTCCATCTATCATCAGGCTTTAGTATTCCCTCATTAAAAAAATTTTTAGGCTGAGCTGCAAGCAACGAATGCACTGCCGTCTTTACTTCATCAGAACTGAATCTTCGTCTTCACAGGGCTGCTTTCAGGGGACAAAAAAAAACAGATGAACGTCTGAAGGAGCGAGATCAGGACTATATGGGGGATGCTTTAACACCTTGAAATACAGAGTGTTGACAGCTTGTGCAGAAGTGTGTGAAAGATCACAAAGCCCTTGGATAGCCCTTAATCTGTATTTAAGCTTCAGCGCTTCAATAAGTGTCTCACTGATAATGTTCCAACACTGGCTCTTGAGAATTCCAGGAAAATGTAGGTATCAATTTTCCAGCTGCTGGTTGCCTCTTGAACTTTTTCTCAGTCTGTGATTGAGGATGTTTACATTCCATATTCTGCCGTTTACTCTCAGGCTCAGTGATGAATTCATGTCTCAAGTAATGATTCTTTTTAAGAAAATTTCACCTTCCTTAGAGAAATGGTTCAAATTTTGTTTGCAGATATTGAAAACACTTCCGTTTATGCTCTTTATGCAGATAATTTTTGACTCACTGTTTCACAGACCTTCAGACCAAAAAAAAAACCTATTCGGCACACACTGCTCTTCACAAGTGGTTCATCCATTTTTGCACACATCTCAGTTACAAATGAACTAATGTAACACATTCACACCTGCACTAAAGTGACTGGGGAGACAGTAGCCTTGAACAGAAAGCCCTGATAAAAACTTTATATAACTAGAGTGCAGATCATTTTTGACTCAGCCTTGTACTTACGTAAAAATTATTTTTACTTACCCTCCATGCACTCATTTACAGACTCGTAGTCGGCATACGTTCTTCCCTCTGGCCTTTTGGTGGGCTGAACCAGCAGAATTGTGTGAGACTACAACACAAACGTACAATCACAACCATGTAGATAGTACATTCAATTAAAAATCTGATCTGGCTTAACAAAAATTAAAATACTTTTTAAATATATTATTCAATTATTAAACAAATACAAAATAATATGCACATAATGAATACCAAATTACTTAATATTACATCTAATTCCAAATCACCAGTGTGTGAAAGTCATTATTTAGCCAAACATTTTTGTAAATAGATTTGCCTTAGGCAAGTAATAAGGAGCACTCATGGATGTAGAGTATTATGGTGAACTGGTATGTTTAGACACTGTCTTCTCCACTCTCATTGATCACTCAGGTTTGTTGATGGTCTGCCTCTGCCTCGTGACTGCAGTCACTTAATAGTTCAGGTATGGAATTTCCTACAGTTTTGTACCTGAGCCTCTACATTAAATTAATTACATCACTGTTTTAATGAACTTACTGCCTCCTAACACACAGTATGACTGCAAATCAATTGCTGCTATCTGAGGTCACCAAAATGAGGATGATTTCTTTCTCAAGGTTTCTTCCCATTGCCATCTCAGGGTAGTTTTTCCTTGCCACCATCCTCCTCGGTTTGCTCATCCCTCACTATCTGATCAGATCATCTTTGATTCATACATTGATGTAATGCTCATTTCCCCAATTGACTTTTGTTTATGTAAAGATGCCATGCGATAATGAGCGTTGTTAAAAACACTATACGAATACAATTTTATTGATTTATTACACGCCGGAAGTAGTGTGCGGACGAAGTGAGCAGGAAGCCATTTGAGACTCAGCCTGAGACTCGGGGTGTTTGCTAGCTAGCCAGCTAGTTAGTATGTTTCACAGGCCAGTTAGCAACGTACCATGGATAACTAACTAATACACCATTTTGTGTACTGATCATTTTTAACAATATTTATATACATATATTTAAATAATATCACGTTAACCTGCCCTCTCCCAGCAGACTGAGCTAACACGGTCCGTGGAGTCGTGACGGTTAAAGCACGATGCTAATAGCTTTCATGATAGCTAGCTAAAGCTAAAGTGCGCTAACGAAACAATAATATGCATTATTAGCAACTTATAAGACAGATAAATGCACACTCTTGAACTCAATACAAAGATATATTAAACGCAAATAAAACTACGTACCATGTTTGGACCCAAGTGTAACGAAGACAACTGAGACTGTCGTTAACGCCTGCAGCTCTTTTCTACAACAGCTGCACAAGCATGAACAAAACAAAAGTCTACTTCCGTCGACACTGCAGCGCACCGGTTTTCAAAATAAAAGTCACGAAACGGAAAACAAAGTGAGTGTAGAGTTTGTATTTACAGTAGATGTATGCAGGAGAGTCTAGATAAGATGGCACAACTCCAAGAACTAGGAAGAGTAGAAAGCAATGTTAAGAGTATTTTACAACGGGAGTCATTGACAAGAAAGGAAGGATTTAATTTTCTTTTTTTTTTTTCTTTTTTGAGGAAGACTGGACTGGAAAGTCAGCTTTTTTTTTTTTAAGGACAGGGAAGCTGAGGAGAGAGAGAGCTATAGGTGGCGGTGATGCAACCTACAAAACTCCAACTAGATCCTGAGTGGCACTGAGATGAAACATGTCGAGAAGAAAAAGCGTGTGGAAGTACCGGATAAAGCAGATGAAGAGTTTAAGACACAGAACAAGACCAGATCAGGGAGGGACACGTTTCAAGAAAGGCTGCTCTGGAGAATCACCTTTAAGAGGATGGAAAGATGAGAAGAGACCTACTGTACAGTTGGTTTCAATGTAACCAACATACTGGATTCCAATTAAAAGAAGAAGAAGAAGAGATTAAAGACAAAGAAAGACAGTGGCCAGCCACAACTACTTACCACTAACCACTTTACTTCATTTTTTCCCTGAAAGAATGCACACAAACCAAGTTAATGTGGTTGCAACACTGCTCAGGAATATACACTATGGTTCAAAATGTGTTTAATTATTGTTAACTACAGTGGTTTATTCGAACTATAATAATACCATATATATGGTATACAGTAATACCATCTTTTCATTACGTCAACATATCTCATGACACTAATATGGGTTTTACTGTGGAACATTATATAATATGGTTTTACTGTGGTAATTTATGGTATCCATGACACTAATATAGGCAGCACATTGTTGGTGGTTAACACTGTCGCCTTGCATCTCCAGGGTCCAGGTTCGATTCCCACCTTGGGGTTTGTGTGCATCTTCTCCTCGTTCTTTGTTGGGTTTCCTCCGGGTACTAAATTTTTTCCCTACAGTTCAAAGACATGCTGGCTGGAGAACCCAAAATAGCCCATAGTGTGCTTATGTGAATGCTGCCCAGAGGTCCCCACACAGTTGTAAAAATGGGATTACATGCATTGGTCACCACTGGCCTCGACGGTCCCTAGTTGGACTAAAGAGGTTCCTGGATGGATGAATGACTTTAATATGCTTTTACTCTGGTGGTTTTACTGTGATAGATGGATGGATGGATGGATGGATGGATGGATGGATGGATGGATGGATAGATAGATAGATAGATAGATAGATAGATAGATAGATAGATAGATAGATAGATAATTTTATTAATCACAAAGTACAATTGTATCCAGTTCACAGATTATTTAAAAAAGTATTTAAAAATAAATATTATACACTGTTATAAAAAATAATAATAATAAGAAGAAGAAGAATATACTGTTTCTATGTATATGATGATTTTATATACTGGTGGGAACTCAATTAACTGTATATAATGTACACCAGCAAGTTGAAATATTAATAAAAGAGAGAATGAAAGGACATGATGACATCAGTGCAATGTGGAAACAGAATGTATATGAGCCTATTTATAGAGATGTAAGAGAAGCAGCTCCCTCTCCTGACACACAGCAGAGTTAATGTAAAGGCTAATTGCAGTCGGCAGAAAATACTTTCTGTAGTGTTCTTTGTCACAGCAAGGCTGAAGTATACTCTTGTTTAAAGTGCTTTGCTGTTTAGCCAGTAGAGTGTGGATGAGATGTAAGGTGCTCTCCATGATGGTTAACAGTTTGTGTAGCATCCTAATCTCCACTACCAACTCCAAACACTTCAGGGGAGAGCCCAATATTCAGCTAGCCTTCCTGATTAACTTGAGTTTTCTAGAGTCACTGCTTTTGATTCCCAAAGAATATTGAATGAGGTGGTTCCTCTCAGACCAATCCACAAAACTGTCTACTCTCTACTATGCCTTTGTACTCTGCTTCCTGCCCATCGTTAACACACCCCACAATGGCAGAGTCATCTGAGAACTTCTGCAGATAACAGGTTTCAGAGTTGTACTGGACGTCCAAAGTGCATAATGTGAAAAGGAAAGGTGAGAGTTCTGTGTCCTGCACAACTGCAGATCCAGTGCTGCAGACCACGTTTTCAGCCAGACATCCTCCAGCCTCACAAACTGTGGGCTGTCCATCAGATAGTTGGTTATCCAGAAGGTTGTGGATGTGTCTACCTGTATCTGTAGAGACAGATATCAAAGGACATGATTCAAACAGTGCTGCTTGCCATATTTAACTGAGAAAGAGTTGCAGTGGCTCTAGGAAGGTGCTAACCTGAGGTCTCGGATGAGCCAAAACCATACTCTCCAAAACCTTAATTATGTGAGATGTATGGGCAACTAGTCTGTAGTCATTGCGGGTGGGTGGGTATGATGTCTTTGGTACTGGAACAGGGCAGGATGTCTTCCACAGCAAGGGAACTTTCTCCTGAGGTTAAACAGATGTTGTAAAATTCCATAGAGCTGGTTATCACAGCTCTTTGAAACACTAGGGCTGATACTATCAGGACCAGCAGGCTTTTTTGATTCGTGTCTCCAGCTGCCTCTTCACCTGACTTCTTTAACTTAGTGGGGTGAAATGACTAGAGGACACATTCAGACTGCTGGATAAGGTATAAGAGATGCATAGGGGTGGTGGTGGAGCTGTGAAGGTTATTGTGGGGGTTTGGGTGTGGATATATGGACAATGTGACCCTCTATTGTTAGTCCGTGGGGAGGTGTGAGGGGAAAGAAGTTGTGAAGATGGTGGGGGAGGGAGGGTGTGATGTCTGTGTGGCTGGAGGAAGGAGCAGAGGGGACAGCTGGAGATCCTGTACTAAACCTGTTGAAGATCTGTTCAGCTCGTTTTCTCTGCTCAGGTCTCCCTCAGTCTGACCATTCTTGGCCTTATAAGCAGTAATATTATACATATCAGAACACACATCTCTCATATAGTTCACCTGGAGTTTATTTTTCAGCTTTCTCCTGTACTCATCTTTGCACTCCTTCAGTTTCACTTTCAGTTTCACTGTGGTACCTTATGGTAACCATTAGGGATGGGAGTCACCAGTCACCTACAAATACATTATTATTACAGCACCTAAGTGTGCGATTTTATAAATATGCAAATATTAACATTTTTCTCATTGTGTTACCTTTTTAATCCTTAAATTTTTTTTATTAAACACAGCTCATTCCTTATGACATTAGTTTTCTCGCAATTATTCTTTTACAGTGGTATTTTATGGTATGAGGCACTATGCTACTATTTAACTTTATTTTTATGTAATTTTTTTTTATGACAGAATCATACATCATACATTACAGTAATCGTGTTATGCAATGTTTTTTTTTTTTTCGACTGCAAGTGATGGTATATACTGTATTAATGATTATATGTGCACTGAAAGCATTATTCACATGTACATAATATAAACAAATGCTTAAATGTGGATGGTGTCTAGATGAGTATAAATTTAAATCAATGTCCATAATAAACTGTGTTTCCAGTGCAGTGTAAATGTGTGTAAATGTTTTAGGGAATTGCAATGAGTTTACATGTGGAGAGAGTCTGGTGCTGGCAGCAGTGCTGAATTAATGGTGGATGTTAAAGAGGAGAGAGACAAGCTGGGGGGAAACTATTCTGGAGCCTGATAAACCTGTTCTGTCTGTTAGATACGGGAGAGTGAAATGAACTGTTAGGATGATTAGGAGTACTTTGGAGTAAGTGTAGCAAATTGTTTATCTTGAGATTTTTAATTTTAGAATTCAGTACTATACTACAAAACCGTTCAGTGCAAAAATTTGGTTTGTCAGAAGGTGTTGATTAATTTTATTCAGGAGTATGGCTTAACCAGTAGTGCTGGCTATAGTATAATACTGTGTTATTACTGCACACATTTTAATATGTTATCTTTTTTTCTTCAATAGCAATAGTTTATCCACAATGATTATGGGAGAGGCTCCACATTTTAGTTGAATTAATCTGAAATGAATTTTTAACAAAAACAAAAACATGCTGTATAATTTTTATTCTAGTGAAACCTTTTGTAAGGAAATGTTTATTTAATATTCATTCATTCATTCATGAATCTTCTATACCATTTATCCATTTAACTTGGCAGGCTACACCCTGGACAGGGTGCCGGTCAGGGCTCACACTCACACATAATCAAACACCACGGGCAATTAGGGAGCACCAATTAGCAAAATCTGCATGTCTCTGGACGGAAACTGGAGTACCTGCACGGGTGGAACATGCAAACTCCATGCACACAGACCCAAGGCAGGAATCAAACCTTTGAGCCTGGAGGTGCGATGCCACAGTGTTAACCTCTATGCCACCGCTCATTCTATTCTACTCTAAAAATTATTATATAAACACAATTTTTTAAAGATGAAAACCCAAATAAAATTATAACACAGTCACTTTTCGACTCTGGAAGAATTCTGTTTGGGTATTTGACCACATTTCTTGGCAGAATCGGTAGTGATCAATTACATTTGTTGGTTTCCTGGCACAGACTCAACTTTTAAGAATGGTCCACAAATACAGTAGGGTATGATGTGTGTTGGCCAGTCCGATGAGTGCTATCAATCAAACCCTTTTTATGTTGGCACAGTGAAGGAGTTCATCATCATCACTAATTCGCTTGATGAATTAAAAGCCTTCAGATTTCAGACCTTTGGCACTAGTGAATTAATAATCTAATTGAGCGCATTTTTTTTTACCCAGGATGTAACATTTTTTACTCTATATTTGTTCATTTTGGAAAACCCAAAATAAATTAAATATCGTGCCCCAGATTCTTGGGACTTTCTCATGTTAAAGATACTGTACAATTGTTCTTCCCCAGTTAAAACATTAATCATAAGCCCAACATTGCCATGGTATTCATGTTCATTATAAGTGTATGTTAAGTTCTTACTGCAGTTATAATCCTGATCAAGCTAGGAAATGGCACTCATGGTGGTAGATCACGCAACAGATATATATAAATAACAATTAATATTTGGTTGCATTATTCATGCTTAAAATAGTGAGCTTGTTCCAGAAGCAGCCATGCAAGCCTAAGCCAAGACATCACCTTGACATTGCTTGAACCGTGACCTCATAGGCATGTGCAGTGGCTCAGGCTAAAACTACGGCCTCTTAAAATGTCTGTGCACATCCCGGTGTATAAGCGAGAACCTAATTAAAATTTTTATTTATTAATTTATTACAACAGTTTTTAATTGCACCGTCTCTAATATTTAATTAGACTCTCTTTAGCTTTGATTACGACATACTTTATTTATTTTCCATATTAAATATAGCTGTGAATTCTACTGTTGATTTTTTTTACGATGCAACCTCACCAAACGTTTAAGTAATGTTTGTGCTGTTATTCCTGTATACGGGGTCGCGGGGGGCTTAGAGATGTAGGGCACGAGGTGAGGTATTCCCTATGGTGCCAAACTATTACGGGGCACACACATATACACCCACTCATTCACACACTACGGGCAATTTGGGAACGCCAATTAGCCTAGTCTGCATGTCTGGACTGTGGGAGGAAACCAGAGTACCCGGAGGAAACCCACAAACATGGGGAGAACATGCAAACTCCATGCACACAGAGACGGGAATCAAACCTAACAGCGCTCATGGTTTAATAATGTGTCAGACAGCTCTTTTGTGACACAATTCCTGTCATTTCAACAATCTCCTTGGTTGTTTTCTTTGCTTAATGCAGGTCCATAATTTGACTCTTCTGCAACTTGGTAACATCTTTTCCATGATCACGATTAACTGACAAGTTGCTTATTACTGTGCAGAAATAATGTATATCAGTATTAGTACTGAAATTAAAACAAGGATTAAGTATTAATCTAAAATGAACACGATTAAATGATTGAGTAAGAACACAGGTCAATAGACAAACTCAGTGTAATTTAATGTCAATTATTTCATTATTACATCAATTATTACAATTATTGTGCTTGATCATTTATTATTTGGAAAATTATTTGCGAACATACCCATTCATTTATGCACGTGAACAGAAATCAATTCATTAAATCTGAGATAGGCATCGTCAAAAACATTTTCATCACCAGAGGGAGACCTTTCCCCCTTTAATGTTCACGTTGTGCCATGTGCGTAATTGCGCACGGAGTCTCTGGTTAAACCCATAGTGCTGGATCAGGTCCTTCTGCTCTGAATTGATCGGGTTGAATGTGACACAACCAAAAAGTTATTGCACTACAAAGTGATTTAAGGACACTATAAATGGATATTTAAAGAAAATTCGAAAATATGTTTTCCTGTACAAATCCAAGGCTCATGATTCTCACTCTTGCATCTCTCTCTCTCTCTCTCTCTCTCTCTCTTTCTATGTGTGTGTGTGTGTGTGAGCGAGAGAGAGAGAGAGAGAGAGAGAGACTACTCCTCTCCACCTCACTGAACTGAACACTTCTGCGGGAATACTGTGCACTCCGCACTTGCGCCGCGCGAGCTCGTGATGCTGTACCTACAATCATTCCGGTTCTACACTGTTTCATAATCTATCAGTGCTTGTTTTTTGTTTGTTTTTTTTTCTCCCGCCGTTCCAGATGCGTGAACTCGACTTGTTTTGAACTAAAACACCACTTCTTTTTTTTTTTTCGCGATGTGGGCGACGCCGAAGCGGACGCGGTCGGAGGCGAGCGAGGACGCGGAGATCGCGGTGAACGTGGGAGGCTCGAGGCACGTCCTGTGCGCGAGCCTGCTCGAGCGCTTCCCCGGCACGCGCCTCGCGCACCTCGCCGACCGCGCCGCCGAGAGCTCGTGCGACCTGTCGCGGTTCTGCGACGACTACGACGCCGCGACGCGCGAGTTCTTCTTCGACCGCGACCCCGACGCGTTCAGGTGCATCGCCGAGGTCTATCAGTACGGTGAGGTGCACATGGCCAAGGGCACGTGCCCGGTACGCTTCAGCAAGGAGATGGAGTTCTGGGGAGTGGACATGGACCTGCTGGACGAGTGCTGCAAGAGCAACCTGAAGGAGGCAGAGGAAGAGCTGTCTGAGATCGCCGAGAAGGTCCGCACCATTCTGGACGACATGGAGGGAAGCCCTGCGAGTGGAAGGTGCAGGGCGTTCCTGTGGAGGCTCATGGAGAAACCGGAGTCGTCCTGGGGTGCACGCACTGTTGCGCTCCTTTCCTTTCTGTTTGTGCTCCTTTCGTCCGTGGTGATGTGCGTGGGCACTGTCCCCGAGCTGCATGACCAGGACGATGATGGGAATCGAATCGAGAACCCGAGTCTGGAAGCTATAGAGACGGCCTGCATCGTTTGGTTCACTCTGGAGTACCTGCTCCGGTTGGCTGCGGCGCCCAGCAAGTTGCATTTCGCCATCTCGTTTATGAACGTGGTAGACTTGTTAGCGATTGCGCCTTTCTACGTGCTTCTCGTGCTGTCATACCTGGGCACTGCTGTGTTGCAGCTGGGCACCGTGCAGCAGGCAGTGCAGGCACTGCGCGTAATGCGTGTGGCACGCGTGCTCAAGCTGGCACGCCACTCCTCAGGCCTGCAGACTCTCACCTACGCGCTCAGGAGTAGCTGCAAGGAGCTCGGCCTGCTGCTCATGTACATGGGCATAGGCATCTTCCTGTTCTCAGCACTCGGCTACACATTGGAGCAGAGCCACCCGGAGACCATGTTCACCAGCATCCCGCAGTCCTTCTGGTGGGCCATAATTACTATGACCACAGTGGGCTATGGTGATATCTACCCCAAGACCACACTGGGCCGGTGCAACGCCGCCGTCAGCTTCCTGTGTGGTGTCATCGCCATTGCACTGCCCATACACCCCATCATCAACAACTTTGTCATCTTTTACAGCAAGCAGCGTGTGCTCGAAACTGCCGCCAAGCATGAGATAGAGCTCATGGCCCTGCGCTCCAAGGAAGGAGAGCCTGCTGGTTCGGAAATCCAGAGGTCAAGTCTGTCGATGGCCGATCGAGTGGCGTGCGATGATGCAAAAGTGACTTCACAGAGTGATGGACACATTCCGCTACTAGAGGATACTGGACAGGACATCACGGTTCAGAAATGCCAGAAGAGAGATGCCTAGTGGAGAGACTACGGCATTCTATTTTGACATTGAAATATATCAACTCATTCATGGATCATTTGGACCACAATGTTATTTTATAAGCTATGACTCTAATCACTGCATGCATGGAAATAAAGCTGATTTTCCTTAAATTGCGGATGAAACTAAGCCAAACTGCCAGGTGGAGTTTTTCTTTTTTTGTTCAACTGAAAATCTTTATCAATTAAGGATAAATGTTGTGTTTGTTTAACAGCTTTATAGTGTTAAATACAAAATAGCATATTAATCTGATATTTACTGAGCTGCTGCACAACAGAATTGATCTTTTTTTTTTTACGCTAAGCTGCGTGAAGTATTCGAAACTTCAAAGTGCAAGACAATCTGTCAGTGCTTCTGTTTTCATGTAAGTGCTTCTTTCACTTACAAAAGTACTCACCTGATTGAGCTTTTTCCCCCCTGCCTTTTGTAGCGTTACAACACTGGAACTGAAAATAAGGGTAAATCCTCTGAGTACACACTGTAAATATTCCACTGTCCCAGTAAAGTTTCAGGTTTAAACACTACAAAAGAACTAATGAAAGGTATAACCATGAACAAGGTTTATATGCTGCCTTTTTTTCTAACTTACTGTATCTGTATAGACACCTGCCAGCTTGTGAATTTCTGAAAAGCATGTCTGCTTAACCCTAAATATGAAACGAATAGTTAAAATGTCTTAAGTAAAGAATGTTTTAAGAAATGATTAATCAAGTGTGATTTTTTTTAAAATGCACCTCGTCATCGTTGACCGTTCACTCCCCTCTGGGGCAAAAAGCATTGATTTTTTAAAATTCAGCATTTGCTCACTTTTTGACCTATAGCTAAGCATTTTAATGAGTTCAGTCATCCTAGGAGTAGTTTATAGACGGGAAGATGCAATTTGCTAAAAATCTATCAGAAATAATAGAATTTGCTTACATGCTGAATGTATTCCGTATGGGTTTAAATGTATTTAATGCATCTTCCCTGCCTGTGTGAATCTAAAGGCTGGCTTTTATGGCTATTAAGATGTATGACCCATGCATGCGCTGTGTGAGAGAGGGGGGTTTAAATTTTGCAGCAGTGCTTTGAGTGTCTCAGTATGTGAGCCATTTGTCATGTACAGTGAGACAAGAGCAGAAGAGGAGGTGTGTGTGTGTGTGTGTGTGTGCATGTGTTGAATAAAGCAAATGGTTTGAGTTAGAGTGATGCATGTTGGACTTTGTTTGTATGGTATGGATGTGCAGTCAGCATTAGTGTGTCTGTTTGTGTATGTGTGTCTGTACTTCATTGTGTGTTTGCTTTGTGTAGTCATGCCTGGAGTCTGAGATATGGCACTGAGCTGGCACGTGGGTGGACAGATGAGCAGACACTCTTAATAGCCTACAATCAGCCCACACCCCCTCAGTCTCCTACCACACACTCACTCAAACACACACACACACACTTACAGCAAACACTGTTTGTGATTAAAGTATTCATTAAGACATTTGCATGCATAAGTTCGCACTCCACATACCTTTTTTTAAACTCTTCATTCAGCCAGACACACAGCAGACCCACATACTTCAGTGGATAAAACCCGCTGCTCACTTAAAACCATGATCTAAAAGAAGAACATGCGTCATGCATTGAATACTCAGAACAAATCTCTTCTTCTGTTTGAAGTCTACATGGCTCAGGATTGGGTTACACACTTGATCAGACTCCCCGACTCCGTCGATCTCTGCAAATAGATCCAGCATACAATTTCCCAAATTTTAGGATTTGTGTGGCATCAAAGCTGCTGTCATTCCCATACTAACTTACACTGTCAGGAAACAGAAAAACAAGTTTTAAAGCTAAGTGCCACTTCCATCATGAGGAAGAAACATTAAGAGAACCAGACTCAAAAAGGACCCCTCCCCTCATCTGGGTGATACTGGATAGTGCGATTGTAAATAATTTTACTTCAAAATTTGTTTTACACCTACTGGTTTCTTTAACAGGCAATTGTACACTTGGTCATGTATGCAGTTATTAATCCCGTCAATCATACAGCAGCAGCGCTTGCCTATAATCATGCAGGTACAGGTTAAGAGGTTTAGTCTAATCTCTGACATTGTTATATGTGCTGTATGGGCTGGTTTCAGTTGTTTGAGAAATGTCTAATCTCTTCTGATTTTCAAAAACAGCAATCTGTAGATTTGACAGAGAATGGTTCAGAAATCAGATCGAAACAGACTGTTGATGAAAAAGATCAGGCAAGAATGAACAGTTGTCTTACAGGGAGTATATAGCAGCTCATACAGTATAATCACTCTTAACCATGTGGTGAGCAGAAAAGCTTGGGCTCACCAGAAAGAATCTGAGGCAACTGGAAACATGAAAACTGGGAAAAGACTAACGGTGCTTCTAACACACCATTTGGTAGGGTCTGAAATATTCAAACCAGAGACTATGTGGTTATTTTTAATTACTGCAGCTTTCCAGTAAAATGACAAAAGTCAGGCTGAGTAGTACAATGCTTTATGAAATTACCTTTATTTATTTATTTTTTTTTGCCATTTTGTCCCCACTATGGACTTCCTTTCCCTTTTATTGGTTCTGAAACTGTGTCTCCAAACTATTCCTCTTAATGGTGTTTTGTCACAATTAACAGAAGTCTTGACAGAAACTCAGTTTTATCATATCTCTCCTATGTTTCTGCTTCTTTCATTAAACTCACAATGGCTGCACTCCTTATCAGAAGTGTAGTGCTGCATTTGAGGGGAAGTTGCATCTTTTACATTTTAGCAGCCTTCTCAGCTACCTGACGCTTTTACATTTTGAAGAATAAGGCATTTGGACAGTGCAGCATAGTGAAATTCATTTTTTTCTGACATACCTCAGTTTGTTAGGAAACTGATTGGAGACCATAGTGTCATAGCGGATAGCGTGAACTATGATACAGAGAGTGAAGAGGTTTGCTTAACGCCTCAGCTTTGTAGTTTTCTAATCGATATCCCAGAGCCTTACCCAATGAGCCTCCACGTCTCCAGCATGGCATCAGATCACCATGGCTGCTCAGTATAAAGTCCCTCTTCTCCATTTTGAATGAGTTTATAGCAATAATGGAGTTAGATCAGTAAATTAACACCACAAACACAGCAATATGAAGAAGGGCTTGGACCAATACTTCATAATACATGTACAAGTATGAAAGCAAGAACATAACTGCTTTATATCTAACTTACCTTTATATACTGTATACATAAATAGTGAAATTAATTTTCTCTTGTATCCACCTTACTATGACTCCACAAGACCTTTGGTAGGTGTTTTGTGGTGTCCAGGTTTGGGACATTGGAAGTGGATTCTTTTGGCCATGTGGGTTGCGGGGTGTTGACCTGAAGGACAATTCATTGTTGCACTTTTAACAGGCGCACTATTTCAAAACAGAAATCATATGTACCTCATAGAGTATATATGGTATGTTTATAGTAAACAACCAGCTACTCATTGAACTGCTGTGACAAGAACACCTCCAACTATCTCCCAATGGGTAAAATATAGAGGGATTGCCTGGAATCGGCAGATGACCTGCCGTAGACGTGTTTCATCACCAAGGTTCGATGGACTGACGTTATTCACCAAAATTGTTGCCGGCTCTTTGGATACATGCGATCAAGATGATGACTGACAGCGTCGATTTGTCTTACATACTTGGTCGTTAACAGGCTTCAACCCGCCGTCAATTGCTAAGATTTAGGAATTTTCTCTCGCTGACCATCAACTATCAGTCTTATTGACTCAGTCAGTGTCAATCAGAGATTGTTGACTGATGCGTCAGCAAGGAGAAAGTGAAAATACTTTATTCAATGGTTTCAGCGATTGTCGACGATGACACGCATTCGCCAAAGATCGATCTTTGTCATAAGTAAAAGGGGGCCTTTAATTGACTCTAGCGTGCTTGTTGCAATGCTCATAACGCAACTTGCTTTAACATTATATGTTTGTTCTGTGACACATTTCTGAATACAATGTAAAATGTTTGCTGTTTGAAGCATGTACGTTCATATATACAGTATGTAGGACATGTTTTGGCCACAAGGGGAAAATTTTTTTGTAAAGCTTTCCATAAAACCTTTAAATTAATATGTTTAATTGATATACCGTATATTCGTTTTAATTTTTTTTATTTACATTTTTCTGAAGTTTCTGCTGCTAATAGGTTGGAACAAAGCTGGCACAGTTATGCTGAGATTTATTACTTATTATGGAAAGTGCAAATAAGAAATACTAATTTATGCTATCTTTGTCACTCACCATTTTCCAGCAATGATCAACAATTCCAAAATACAATCCAGATATAACACATGGTTGTGATTAGTTATGGCAGGAACTTAGTGCCATTAGCCGATGATAATTGGTTTATCATAAAAATGCATACTTTGGGAAGTGTTTACAGATGAGCAAGCGATAGAGATAGAGAGACAGAGAGAGACAGACTGAGGACTAAAGTGTGTTTAGGTACATACTCAGTTTTAAGATGGGCAGCAGATTCTGACACATGACGGTACTTCATCAGAATGTAATTTCTATAGTTGTAACATGGGTACAAACGATAAAAAAAACTACTACCCTTCAATTCACAGGTCAACTGTTAAATATAGGCATGTGAATCAAATAAAATGTCAATTAAAACCAGAAAACTATGAAAGACCTCAGTAAATTCGCTAATTAATTAATTAATTAATGGGCGGGACGCTAAGATAGCAAGGCGTGACGTATTTAATGCGCATGCGCAGAAAGTCTGGGTAGGGAATAATGATGAGTAGGATGGATTGATAGAACTCCTGTTACTATTAGCATGTAGTTGACAAGAAGCGGAAAAAAAACTTGCAGCTAAAACATTCAGCTCAGAATTTCCTCATAAAGTAATTCTCGGATGACACCGAAGATCACATATTAATCTTAAGTCACAATTTTAAATCTGTATTTTTCCCTGAACCCTTTTTTCATTCTAGGACTTCTGATAAAAGTTCTGCGAGTGAGACTCGATGCCCCGCGCACATTTAGTTTCCCACTGCCAAACAGCTTGCGCGTGTCTAAGTTCAGCTCGACATAAATGAACCGTGTAATTCAGCACTAGGCGCGTTGCTGTGCGAGAATGCTTTCAAACAGGTCTCTTAGTCATGCGAAATGTGCTTTAACTGTCAGTTGTGAGCAGACATGAATTTCGCACCAACAGGTGTCAATCACGAGCGCCTCCGCACTGGCTGCAGCATTAAGGCCTAATGAACAGGCTGGGGCGCGCGCAAACGAGAGCGCGCGCCGAGACAATGGCAACACGCGCTAATTGAAAAGAGTGAGTCGGCGGATAATGACGGCATTTATGAGCCCCGTCTACCTTCTGTCAGTTTCCTGAGAGACGAGAGTGCGAGAGAATGGCAAAGGTTACAGACTGCAGTGCTTGGAGAAAAAAAAAATGCTAAGAAGCACAGTTGAAACAAGCACATTTTCCTTATTACAGGTGAGAGGATATGTATTTTCGCTCCATTTTCTCTTTTTTTTCCTCCTTGAAGCGGCTGACTAAGCCTGTGGTTAAATACAGGAGGAAAAAATAATAACACTAATCAAGACCGACCTTTACCAACCATGGAGAGAGGAGGGAAAAAAAGCCAGGAAGTGTTTATAAAAAGAAGAGTGCTGTTCTCTCTCTCTCTCTCTCTCTATTCTGCTTGTCTGTAAACAGGCTGAGACGTCTATCTCTCTCCTGCTCTGCTCGAACACCTATATGTCTTCTGTTTTACAATATACACACTGTGTTGTGGTATAGCAACAGAATATACAGCGGTTTAATCATATGTCTTGGTTTCTTGTCAATCCTTCACCGTGAAACCTACTGTATGAGAAATGCCCGAAACACATGCTGTAGATATTAATGTTGTGTTGAGTGATTGTGATGCTCAGTGATCGGTTGCTCTTGCATTTTTCTTATTTCCGTAAGACCTTGTTGTAATGGTGATTAGTAGATGTAAAGAGAGAGCAGTCATTTTTTTCCCCTAATGGAAAAAAAAATTGAGATGAGTGAATGAATATCTGATTCAGTCAAAAATACAAAGATTTCTAAAAATCAAATCAATAAATAGGCAGTTCAAGTCACACCGGGACTCTTGAATGAAGGTATAAAACCAAATTACATTTATAAAAGACTGCAAGCACAGTACGGTGATGATGCATTTGAATGTTTTTGAATAAGACTGTACGTCCTTAAAGGACGATCCCAGCTGAGGTGGCTTAGAGCCCAAAGCAGTCATTCGAATGAACTTTCACTGAGTGAAACACCTGATGCTTAAAAATGGAAGGGAGAACTCGCCACCAACTTGCGGAAAAGACGCATCTGTCATTTTACAAATATTCTTTCATGAACATCACTTGCACATTACAGGAACATGGCTGGGAGTTATTGCCACATCTCCAGTACAGGGAAATAAAGGGAGTTTTTACTCTTAACTGAGTTCTGTTGTTTTGCACAGACAAAAGTCCTGCTTTGACTTGAACACTTCTTGTAAAAGTACTCGAATATTTTAAAATTTTTTTATAACAGATCATAGATTGCTGGCTAAAATATTAGGCTCAGATCATAATAAACTCAGATATGAAGGCATGCAAGAAATTAATGGAGAAATGTGACATACTGTACTGTACATAAATGCTGATGCTCACTGGGCCAAATGTGCCTGTAAGGCAGTCAAGGACGGCCATGAGGATTGTAAAGGAGAATTCTAATAACTCAAAAGCACTAATGTCAAATATAATTTTGACTTTCAGCCAAATTTTCGAAAACCCCCCCGAGAAATCAGAAGCCTTGTGTCCTCTAGCTTCAATAAAACGATTAAAACCGACATCTGAAATAGCTTCAAACACAGCAAAAAGTGACAGCAAGTGACAATATCTTGAATCTAATCAATTTTAGTTTTCGTGTTATAAGGTTAAAGAAAGCATAAAATTTGTTTAGCTTATTTCTAGACATTTTTGCTATTTTTAAGAATATATGTTTTGTTCAGTTGGCAGATAATTAGTCAATTTTAAGAATTTATTTTAGGAAATAAGCAAAATGATCTGCCAATTGACCGAAAAAATGTCTAAACAATTAGAAAAGTTTAGTAGAAAATTTCTTGTCTTTGGTTTATTACTTGTATATAATGTCTTATGATAAATATGAGTGCTATACTGAAAGTAATGCAAAAGTAGGCATAATCTTTATATTAGCTGACATATAGTAGGTCGTTCAAAAAAAGCAAGGTTAAATTATTGGGCTGCATCTAGCAAAGAAAACAGTCAGATTTTATTTGAAATGACTGGAAGTGGGTTAATTATGGCGACTCTGGAGGCAGTGCTCTGATCTGGGGTTGCTTCAGTTGATCAGGTCTAGACCCTAGCAATGTTATGTGGCAATAAAATAAAGTCAGCTGATGACCTGGATGACGAGGTCATCATACTAATGGAGTTTTTCTTCCCTGATGGCACAGACATTTTCCAGGACTCAGATTGAGAAAGAGTGGTTCTGGGAGCATAAGGAATAACTTTCATATATGAACTGGCCACTATGGTGTGTGCTATAATCAAATCTAAAGGTGATTAAATGAGATTTTAGAGTGTGCAACTTTTTTGGCCATCACAAGGGATGCATTTAAGCAATCAGAGATACTTACTCTCAAAATTCTCAATGTTGCATGTGATGGTCTCTCCTACTGCATGATTTGTCTTCAGTGCTGGGTTTTCCTTCTTTAGACTTCTTCATCCATCTGTACACATTGCTGTAGCACAGTGGGACACCATTAACAGGCACGGAGGGGATTTTCAAAGAGGATTTGAGAGTTAATTGATGTTGCAAATGCATGCCATGTAATAGAAAATATTTTGAGTAGGACTTTTGTGTGGAGAAAACGCTAGTCTATACAATATTTGAATGATATATAAGTTAATAAAAAAAGTTATGACCACTTTTGCATTACCCTATGTACAGGATTTATATTAGGTAATTATATAGAGATTAAGATACTTCTCATGGTAAGATATCATCCTATGCAGTGCAGACAAAAAACAAAACCTCACACTCACAATAAACAGCAGTATTTAATTTTTTCTTTTTCTTTTTTATTAAAAAGAATTTGCTGCATTCCAGGATAACAACTGTAGACCAGAGGAATGAAGAACTGGGATCATATAGGAAACAAATAATAGTCATTGGACTTTGTAAGATTGTACATACTTATTAAATTTTTTATAATTAATTGTTATTTTTCTGTCAGGAAGACTAAAGTAGCTCAGATAAGCATTCTATACAACCATAGTGAATAGAAAAGCATGCACTGCAAACTGTATGGTGGATGGGCTAGAACAGCAAAGGACCACAACAGGTTCCACTCTCTGCAGACAAGACTCATTTTAATAGAACAAACTGGAAAAAGGCCGGGTAGTACCTGTGTACGCTTGTGACAGTTTAGAGACTGCTGTGTGTGAGCCTCCCACAGTTTATAACACTGTCTCTCTTTTAAGTTCTAACTTAAAAAAAAAAAAAAAAAAAAATCTGTGACAGTGGTGACAACCATGCGAGGATTAAAGTTACAGAGACATCATATCATTTTTCATTCTGATGTTTGATGTGAACATTAACTGAAGCAAGTCACCTGCACTGTGCTGATCGCACATGATCACCCGATTGCATAACTACATGGATTTTCAGGTGTACAGATGTTTGTAATATGGTAAACCTCATAAATAATACTGTATTATCTATTTATCTATCTGTCTATCTGTCTATCTATAAAAAGCATCAATGTATATGTACAGGGTGGGCCATTTATATGGATACACCTTAATAAAATGGGAATGGTTGGTGATATTAACGTCCTGTTTGTGGCACATTAGTATATGTGAGGGGGCAAACTTTTCAAGATGGGTGGTGACCATGGTGTCCATTTGGAAGTCAGCCATCTTGGATCCAACTTTTGTTTTTTCAATAGGAAGAGAGACATGTGACACATCAAACTTATTGGGAATTTTACAAGAAAAACAATGGTGTGCTTGGTTTTAACGTAACTTAATCCTTTCATGAGTTATTTACAAGTTTCTCTTTGTTCACAGCCATTGACCTGTGGAAGAAGTTAATACATGATGAGCGGATCGAAATTGTGTTGATATCTGGTGAACGCAGTAACCGGGTCATTGCAGCAGATTTCAATGCAAGACACCCTACGAGACCACCCATCTCCTATGCTACAGTTAGCAAACTGCTTGCTAAGTTTTGTGACTCTGGTTCAGTGTTGGATTTGCCAAAATGTGGACGCATGAAAACTGTCACTAATGAACAAAAATCGGTGGCTGTCCTAGCTTCATTCAGCAAGAGCCCACAGCGTAGCACTCGCCGCATGTCACTGGAGAGTGGCATTAGTCGAACATCCCTTCGGCGGATATTAGCTACTCACAAATGGCACCCTTACAAACTCCAGCTACTGCAGCATCTCAACGAGGATGACCCAGATCGGCGCACACAATTTGCAGAATGGGCAAAACAAAAATTGGAACAGGACCCTCAGTTCACACAGAAGATTTTGTTCAGTGATGAGGCAAACTTTTATGTGAATGGTGAAGTTAACAAACAAAACCACCGCTATTGGTCTGACACTAACCCACATTGGATAGATCCCTCTAAGACTGTTGGCCCAAAAAATTGATGGTATGGTGTGGTATATGGGGTACAAAGATAGTGGGGCCATTCTTTATCAATGGAAACCTCAAGGCCACTGGATATTTGAAATTGCTACATGATGATGTGTTTCCCTCTTTATGCACTAAAGCTGGCACGTTCCCTGAGTTTTTCCAGCAAGATGGTGCACCACCACATTATGGGTGTCAGGCCCGAGCATTCCTAGATGAACAGTTTCCTGAAAAGTGGATTGGTCGTCGTGGTCCAGTTGAATGGCCCCCAAGGTCTCCCGATCTGACCCCCTTAGACTTTTATCTTTGGGGTCATCTCAAGGCAATTGTCTATGGTGTGAAGATACGAGATGTGCAGCACCTGAAACTACGGATACTGGAAGCCTGTGCTGGCATTTCTCCTGCGGTGTTGCCATCAGTGTGTGAAGAGTGGGAGAAGAGGGTTGCATTGACAATCCATCACAATGGGCAGTACATTGAACACATTTTATAAGTGGTCAGAAACTTGTAAATAACTTATGAAAGAATAAAGTTACGTTAAAACCAAGCACACCATTGTTTTTCGTGTGAAATTCCCAATAAGTGTGATGTGTCAGATGACCCTCTTCCTATTGAAAAAACAAAAGTTGGATCCAAGATGGCCGACTTCCAAATGGCCACCATGGTCACCACCCATCTTGAAAAGTTTACCCCCTCACATATACTAATGTGCCACAAACAGGACGTTAATATCACCAACCATTCCCATTTTATTAAGGTGTATCCATATAAATGGCCCACCCTGTATAAATGTTATGCCAAAATGCAGCGTATTTGCACAGTCAATGTCGCTGCTTGTTAGCAGGCAAGGCAGGCAATTGCTTAGGGCCCCAGGCCAGTAGGGAGCTCTCGAGGGCTGACAGCTTATTTATTTTTATGAGATAATGGTGATGAACGCTATTTGGAAAGGCTCATTGCAAATTTTTGCCTAGGGCCCCAATAGACCCTAGAATCGCCTCTGTGCAAAGTCACCGATACTCACAAGGCATTTTGCACAAACCTTGGACCAAGGATGGCCCTGTTGAATAAAATCCCAGCAATCCCAAACTACACAACTCGATTTCTTTTCACTTACATTCTCACTTTTTTTTTGCATTTGGTACTGTTGCTTTGTTTTTTTTTTTTTTTTTGGTTTCATAATTAACATTAGCATGTTTTGGCTTCTCAAAAGACATTTGTTTTGTTGCTCTGTGGTCATATTGTAATGCTCTAATGAGCCATTCTCTTCTAACACACAAATTTATGTTGCAATAACAATAAAAACCATGACTGATGATGCAGTTGACATGTTTAAAAATGATAAACATGAAGCTTGCTAATTAATATAATAGTTGTTTACCAGCCAGTCAATTGTGGTGTAGGTCCCCTCTGGATTTCTCAGTTAAGAATGCTTACTTGGAAAATGTGTTGGAAGTAAGAGTTGTGGGACTGGCAACCAAGAACAATTCAAGGTAAAGCCATTATTTCAGCACTTGTGCAGGGAGTAATAAGCCATTCCACAAGGTCATTTGGATGTGTGCTTGGAACCATAAAACTGTGTAAATGCTGCTCTTTAATCTAGAAATGACATTGCCTGACGCTTGCTTCCTGCGTCTGACTTTAGTTCTTCATGCAACGCTTCACTCGTGCCTCGGTTTGCGGGTGCTTTATAGTGGCCACATTTCACACTGCTGCCTGCCTGGTATTGCTTCCCTCTGCACACCTGATAAATCAGGAGATGTTTAATTAACAAAATTGGCCATGAGTGACAGAATAAATGGAGGAGGAGCTATAAGAGGAGCAGGTGCCCCAGTCTTGGTAATGAATTACTGTACTGGCCTTTCCAATTTCTTCACCTGTGGCTAAGTCGGATTGGGTACCTGCATGCTGTTGTGACATATTGCTAGGTGGAATGTGGATTTGATAGTGGTTTGCAGGAAAGTACACCAGATGATGTCATTTATAATATGAATTATGAAGATGACTGATTTTTTTAAAACATTTTTTTCAGAATCCAGATTTGTTCAAAATACTAAAAAAAAAAAAAAAATCTTCCAAATTCGTCAATCCAAAGTAAAGTATGTATAAACATTTCTGATAAACTCCAGTTAGATGTTTTATTTTTTATATAGTCTCCAGAAAATTGGTAACTTTTTTTTCATAGTGATTCACACTGCCACTATGGCTTGCACAACAGACTCAGACTAGATGAGATATCTGTCCTTACTTGACATTTGACGTGACTAAATGAACATGTTTAAAAAATTATTTTTTTTTTTTTTAAATAAGCCGTTTTTTGTCAGTTCCCTAACCAAACAAATGAATGTAAATAAGTCAAGTTAGTTAAGCCTTTATTTGCCGCATATACATTGCTCAGTGAAATTCTTTCGTCGGTAGGAAGCTGGTGTCAGAGCGCAGGGTCAGTCATGATACAGCACCATTGGAGCTAGGGCTTAAACCATCGACTTTCTGATCCAGAGCCTTAACCCAGTGAGCTGCCATTGCCCAATGAGCTAGCAGTAGTAGGTCATGGTTAGAGCATTTCAGTTGTCTTTCATACATTTATTAAAAGTTAAATACTCCACAGTAGTTGTGGTCCATTGCAGTACTTTCCTGTGACCGCAAGTTGCCCAAAAGAAAAATGTTATAGCTAATAACTCTACTGTAGTAAAATTACTATAGTAAACTAGAGTTTAATACAATATGAATTAAATTATTATAGTGAATACTACAGTTTTAAATACTATAGTAAACTAAAAAGTATTAAATGAGTAAAGTATTTTTTTCTTATATGTGATGATCCCTGGTACATCACTTAATCAAACAGACAAATATTAGTGCTACAAATGCAGTACTGTGCAAAATTCTTCCAATTTTGAGACAGAATCTTTTGTATTTTTAATGTAGTTTTGAGGAATAGGCCTCCAGGCTGAAGAAGCTTTTTGGTTCTCATTTTCAGTCCAGTACCCGTACCTGAGCAGTCTTAGAAGAATGTTTGTGGCTTTTTAAGTCACACCTAGACCTATGAATCATTCATGCATTAAAAAAGCAAACAAACATCTAACTTAATTCATGAACAGGCGAAAAAACAGGTGTCGATGATCAGGTCTGTGATTAGTATACTGTACTGGTGAGGATGGAGGCTGAGTGGTTGGAATAGACGAGAGGAGAAATGAGGTTGCTGCTCATAGAGTGAAATAAACAAGATTTTTTTTTAAATTGTATCTTTGTAATTTGCAGCTTGTTACAGTAAAACATTTCTTTAATCTGCATAACTGGATTTAATTTAATATGAAGAAATGAAGCATGGCTTTGTGCACAGCACCGTATAAATCTGGTACGACTGAGCTGTAAGGGAACTGTAGAATGACCTGAGAAAACCATGCGAACACAGGGAGAACTGGAATTTAAAGATGTCACAACTTCTAGCTAACCCTATTTAACGGTCTTTTGCTACCCATGATGAAAATGAAGAGAGCTTTAAATAAAAGTTGACATCTTGGTTATTGATTAGATAAAGGGACCGTGAAAGACACAGTAATTGTTCAGAGAAAAAAGTGGATCAATAGGTCTCTGAGGTTATAGAGAGACGCAGAAGGATTCATTTCTGCAGAATACTGATGGAAAAAAATAATGATATTCTTTGGAATTGCAATTTAGTTTAGTTGGAAATGCACTTCTGTTTATTAATTTAAATGAGCTTATTTTGTTTTTCGTATATGAACTTTTTTTTTCCTCCTCTGCAGGTCTCTGCAATCCCCCCCTCCCCCTTTCGTTCTCTCTCTCTCTCACACACACACACACACACATATATATATATATATATATGTGTGTGTGTGTGTGTTTAACAGATGATCTCAGATAATGGCTAAGAGAATTCAGTAACTGTTGTGTTCTTTTACTTACAAGCCCTAGTGTTAATTGCATTGCAGATCTGAATCAATGCGTCATTAACTACACACTATGAACCTCCAGAGCTTCATTATTGTTTATAACTGAGTTGAATACTCACTCTCTCTTCTACTAGTTTTGTGACTAAAGGTTCAAGAAATAATGTAGTTAGAATGACTGTTTTATTGGAGTCGGTTGTTATATAATTAAACCTACTGTAAACCTTCGCCTATTCCTGCTTCGATTTTATCGACAGTGGATTTGCGATTAAGTCGATAATTTTAAATGACGAATCATTAAAATATGATGCATTCGTCGTTCTCAATCAGTAGGAACATTTATTTAGTGGCAGTGAGTATGTGGCAGCCATTTGTCTTAATACCAACATATTTTAATTAAGGACAGAGTTTCCAATCAAATTGAGCAGCAAATATTTATTAGTAACTAATTGTACATGATGTTAAACACATTAAAGCTAATTCTGCACATATACCCACTTAATGTATTATAGTAACGCAGACATGCTGTAATTTCAATATGTAAAATCTATACAAGAACATAATGGTGTACGGTCACCAATACAGTACAGTGTGCAGCAGCACCATATCCACTGTAATGTATTTACCATATATAGAAAGTCAGTGCACATTTGTGGCTTAGTTCCTCTAGTATTCATTAATACAGTTACGTTAAAAAAAAAAAAAGGCCATGCACAAAAGAATAATGCTTCAATGCAACACTCAGCCACGTTCTTTGAGGCTATTTGTACAAAGTAATTATTATACACACAATAAAGTGACAGTGTGTTATTTAAGAGATAAGATGTTCACAGCACAGTAAGTGGGTTAGGGCAGAAAGCTTTAGCAGTCTTAAAGGATGAGACTAAAATGAAAGGATTAATATGAGTCAAAAAATATATATTTTTTTAAAGTATGGAATGTTTTGGATATACAGTGTATACTGTAGGTCTTCATTTTATACCTTATGTATGTTGGAATTTGTACCATAGAGCTGTTTTATTCTTGTTTCTGATTGGGTTTATATTAAATTTATGCAATCTTGGGCGGCACGGTCCAGTAGTGGGTACCAGGTTGGCCTCCCACTTTTGGTTCATTCCCACCTCAGGTCTGTGTGCGTGGAGTTTGCATGTTCATTAATTAATGTTAATTAATTTGTATTAATTAGCAAGTTTCCTCTTTTTTCTTTTTTTTCTCCCACAGTCCAAAGACAAAGAGCAGACTAATTGGCATTGCCAGAAGTGTGTGAGGTAGTCCCTGCAATGGATTGAAAACCCATCCTGGGTGTACCCCGCCTCGTGCCCTGGGAATCCTGGGATAGACTCCAGCCCTCATGCGACCCTGAACAGAATAAGCAGTATTTACTGTAGAATGAATGAGATCGAGAGTGAGTATGCTGTCTTATACATTACTGATTTAATAGTAACGTCTTACAAAAGAGCTATAACCAGTATAAAAGAATGTATATTTGCTCGTACATTGGCATCAGTATTTATTTGTTATTAAACCAAATTTCTCCTCGTGTTTGGTGGGTTACATCCACATACTCCGGTTTCCTCTCATGGTCTAAAGACATGCAGATAAGGCTAATTGACATTCCCAAATTCTCTGTAGTGCATGTGTGTTTGGCACCCAGTCCAGTGTGTACCCCGCCTTGTGCCCGAAGTCTCCTATGTTAGCCTCCAGCAATAGCCCCCCCCCCCCCTACCTAATAACAAGGTTTCTTCAAGATGAAGGATTTCGTGGCTCCTTTGCATCATAATCCATTTTTGACTCAAAGACTTCAAAAAGTGAAAAGGAAGGCTGGAGAATGACTAGATAAGCTTTCATTTTGGAAAAGAGGTAACTTGGAGTCAAAGGGCCATCATCAGCCACGACACCTGCAATATTAAACATTTCTACATGGGTAAAAAAAAGTACAATGTATGATTCATTCTTCAAATACTAAATTGTAAGAAGAACTTCTCTCTGTTCAATCTTGATCATGATCATTGATGAAAACGACACATCCCGAAACACAGTTTAGCCTGTTGTACATTTATTTTTATTCCCGTAGCATATCAAATAAAACCCACACAGACTCACCCAATCACAGTGCGAACCATGTGTGTCTTTAATCACAGCCCATTCTTCTGTTTAATACTACCGTATATCCAAAAGCTGGTGTGACTGAAAAGAGCTTTTGTTTCGTTTAACCCAGATCACAGTTTGTCTCCAGTAAAAATCAGTTCTGTCTGGGCTTCACACAAAGACTATTGATGTGGCCATAAACCACACAGTCAGGCTGGACACAAAGCAGCAGAAGATAACGAGGAGGTCTGAATGCCACGCAATACGACTGTGACTTCTCAGTGATGCAAGCATGTGCGCTATAGTTCACCATGTCCACGGGTCATAAGATTCCCTTCTGTCATTTGATGTCCCATCAGATAATTGATTGGGCACAAGTAAGCACACAGAGCATAGATTTTGGATTCATACACATGCAATGAACGTAAAAGAAGAACTGCTATTATTATTACACACACACACAGTATACAGAGGCTTTGCAATATAATATTCTGGTAACAACAATAGGGGCTGACATTTTACAAAATCAGTTTGAGAGCCCTGTAATTGTCAAGGTCACAAAAGTGAGTGAGAGAAATAAAGAAAGCGAGAGAGAGAGAGAGAGAGAGAGAGGGGATTTCTATATTTAATAGCAGTTCTTCTTTTGTAGCACTTTGGCAAAACTGTACATATATATGATCATGGCGACAAAGCTTGTTGAGCTGAATTGAATCGAAATAGAGAGAGAGAGAGAGAGAGAGAGAGAGAGAAATTTCTACAGCAAAATGCCCAGGGTTTGACATGAATGGCTGTCATTGTAAGGTTTGAGGAAGCATTTATAGCAGACTAAAATTGACTGACCCTTAATTTCCTCATCAAAAGGAATGTGGGGAAAATCTCACACCATTCAGACACAGTATTTTAACTTTCAATTGGAAAAAAAACGTTCTTTACTGTATATTCGCTTAATCTAAATATATCACAATAACATATAGATTTTGATGACATCTGAGTTCAGGAGGTGTCGTGCGGGTGGTGACGAAGTCTGATTTTTATAAGTGAAGCATTGAGCCATGCTTATTGTACCAAAGAAGGAAGAACATGATGGTATGAGAGATGATGGAGGTTGAAGGAGAAGAATTAGCACAAGGGAAAATCAATTAAAGTCAGTGGAGTATTTTCTGTGTAATCTTCTGACACGGCGCAGGGCATGGCTTAATTTTCATAAGTAACCACCCCAAGGGACTGGCTGGATTTAAAGTGCTGTAAATAAATCTCTCAAATACTCATATTCTCTCTCTCTCTCTCTCTCTCTCTCTCTCTCTCTCTCTCTCTCTCGCTCTCATTCACTTAGTCCACTATAAAAGCTTTTTCAAACCTTTATACCGAACCCCAGGCAACAATGACATCCATCCATGTCGCAAATCTTTTCTATAGAAACCTCACTACTTTTTTTCTCTCTCTCTCTCTCTCATATAAAAGTGAGGAGATATGAGGAACTTTTTTAGTAATGATAATCTGTTGAATTTTGCTGTACTCTCCTTATTCCGCATTCCTTAGTCCACTCATTGAAATTACATGTGCACTGGGGTCTGGGTAATAGGAGGAAAAAATTAAATGGTCTCAGTCAGGTTTCGCTATTAGCTCGCTGAAAGAGCGTCTTTTCTTTCTTGCAATATTCAAGATTCAACATCATATTAGTGAGAAACCCAATCCAGAGATGTCGAATTATTAGGCAGAGAATTCGGCGAGACATAAATATCCAGAATCCATTGCAAGTTTTAGACAAAGATTCAGATCTGAGCCTTGTTAGAGACAAACCAAGTGTGCAGTAATGTTGTGGTTTTAGTGTGAGGCGTTGGAAGCTGTTCTGTCTGAGCAGATGAAGAGGTGAGACAGATCTTCATCTTCTTTCAGATGCTCCTGTTAGGGGTCGCCGCCCACACCAGACTATTCGTCTCTATCTAACTCTGTCTTCCACATTTTCTTTGGTCACAACATCCATAAACCTCCTCTTGGGGCTTCCTCTTCTCCTCCTGCCTGGAAGCTCCGTCTTTAACGTTCTCCTCTCGACATTCCCCTCATCCCTCCATTGCACATGTTCAAACCATCCTAACCTAGTTTCTCTAACTTTGTCCCCAAACCAACCTATTTGCACTCATTCCTAATCCTGTCCATTCTTGTCACTCCCAAAGCAAACGTACAGCATCTTCAGCTCTACCACCTCCAGCTCTGCTTCCTGTCTTTTTGTCAGCAGCAACGTCTCCAAACTGTACAACATTGCTGGTCTCTCTCAGCAACCTGCTAATCGTGGTGCAGTAAGACTGAGCTCTTCCTCTTCACCCAAAGATCAAAGTTGCTTTAGTGCTTTATTCCATCCAGCCGTCTCACCTCTTCATCTGCTCAGACAGAACAGCATCCAACGTCTCACACTAAAACCACATCAACATTACTGCACACTTCGTTTGTCTTTAACAAGGCAGGCCAAGTCTCTGATCTGAAACTTTGTCTACTGACCTGATCTTAACTGTGGATAAGATTGGAAAATGTTAACTAAACCTATAACATGGCACTTAAAATGTAATTACAAAATATATTGCACATAAATGAATATGAAAAACGCTTTTTGAGTCATTCAGGGTGGATTTTTCCTTGAATGAAAACAAAAGTTATCACAGTGCTGTCTCTGAATGAGTGAATGAAAGTTTCCCATTAAAGTCTCGAAATGCAAATCTGGCGCCCCCCATCGGTCAAAACAAGCTGCTGAACTCTCAAGTGCATGCTGTAGAAAGTGTATTAGTACTTGATACATACAAAACTAATAATAATAATAATAATATTAATACATTTAATTTATTGCATATATTTGAAACAGATCTCGAAGTTCGATAAATTATTTCAAACCAAACCAAAATGTATGGCAAACCAGTATGTACTGTATATGGTAATATACCTACATTTTTCACAATAGTGAGACCCATCTACCAAGTCTTTTTATTGTTAATTAAATAATAAATAATAAAGAAACAAAGCAAAAAAAAAAAAAAACAATGTTTCACTGTTGTGAACAAAAAATACTTTTTGTTCCCCTGGCCTTGATTTTCCAGTTGAAAATATAGAGACAGATGATTTAATGATTCAGCCTAAATAAATAAATAAACCCAAATATTTCCACCATTATGTTTTATTAACAATTTCATAACCGTCATTTAAATACAGTGAATATATATAATATGCGTAGAAGGTCCATATAGTACTGTTTTTTTTTTTGTGTGTTTTTTTTTTTTTTAACCATCCACTTTCCTTATCTTGGCTCATGTCACACAGCTAAATTATCAGAATAGATTTACCTCTCTCTCTCTCTCTTTCTCTCTCTCAGAGCGAGACAGTAGGGAGGAAAGTAATTTTCCAAAGTCTCAGTATAGAACTGCACCTGTTTGCACTCATACCATGTAAAGGTCATGTGGAAATACTATTCTAGAATATGACTGTGTGTGTGTGTGTGTGTGTGTGTGTGTGTGTGTGTGTGTGTGTGTGTGTGTGATGGGGTGGGGGAGTGAATGAGAGGAACAAATGCCACAAATGTTTTTCACGTTTTCACTTGGCATCTTGCACCGTACAACTATATATGTTAATTGCACTCCTTTCTGAATGTTGCAGTTCCTGTATATAGTTTGTGAATCTGTATAAAGAAAGAATTGGAATAAATAGTTGTCTGTTTGTAACAACCATGTTTGTTTTTCTGATGTGAGGGAAGGTATGTCTAATGTCTAAAGTCGCATGGCAGTGCCTGTGCATTTAGGCGTGTAGACATGGTCAAGACAATCTACTGAAGTTCACACCGAGCATCAGAATGAGGAAGAATTTTAATTAACTTTTAGCTGATAGAAAGGCAACCTTAACATAAATAACATCTTGTTACAACCAAAGAACTTCAAGCAGATGTGCCACTTATGTCGGTTAAGAACATGAAACTGAGGCCACAGTTTGCATGGGTTCACCGTAATTGGACAATAGAAGATTGGAAAATTGTTGCCTAGTCTGAAGGATCTTGATTTCTACTGTGACATTCAAATGGTAGGGTTAGAATTTGGCATAAACAACATGAAAGCATGTCAACCCATCCTTCCATTCATCTCTGTAGTCCAACTAAAACCGTGGAGGCCAAAAACGAATACCATTGCATTCATTCCCATTTAAGAGAACATGCAAACTCCATGCACACAGACCCGAGGCTGGAATCAAACCCTGACCCTGGAGGTCAGTGTTTAACAGTGCTAACCACTAAGCTAACCATGCCATGGAGATCATTCTGGCCTGTTATTTAAAAATGAAAATTTAAAATTTAAATGAAATTACCATTAGCCAAATCAACAGTACAAAACTATCAGTCACTCACTCATTATCTATACCGCGTAATCCTGTATTCAGAGTCACGGGGGGCCTGGAGCCTATCCCAGGAGTCTTGGGGCACGAGGTGGACAGGGTGCCAATCCATTGCAATTGCAACGGCAATTAGCCTAATCTGCATGTCTTTGGACTGCGGGAGGAAACCGGAGTACCCGGAGGAAACCCACCAAGCACGGGGAGAACATGCAAACTCCACGCACACAGAGACAGGAATCGAACCCGGACCCTGGAGATGCAAGGCGACAGTGCTAACCAATACACCACCGTGCCGAGCACATTGATAAAATGTTACATTTTTATTGACTAATACTAGACTAAAATATTTGAGGGTTCCTCTGACTAAAAGTAGACTAAAATGTCCAGACTTTTATTTGACTAAAACTTGACTGAAACAAAAACAGGATAAAATTGACTAAATATGACAAAAGCTAAGAGGGACATTTATCCCGGGACTAAGATTAAGCCTAAAATGGAAAATGGCTGAGGAAATGAGCACTAGCTTGTTCCCTGTTATGGGTTGGTTCCCCACCATGTGCGCTGTTTTCCTGGGATAGGCTCCAGGCCTGTCTACACAGGATAGGTTTTATAGATAATAGATGGATGGAAGATAAAACAATCAGATAATTGAGAGACAATTTAAGAGAAATTATTTGTCTCAAGCTGAAAAGCGGTGAATCTGATCTGTTTAGAGTCTGGTGCTAATTAGAAGCGTTCATGCGAAGCGCTGGTTCAGAACAAAACACACCCATGTTCGTAAAGTAAAACTGTAATTTAGTCCATTTTAACTTAACACCTGCAGTCTTGACTGCTACACTGCTACACATGTGTTTGTATTCATGCTGAACAAATGACAAGACAGTCATAATTTCACGGTTTATTTTCTTCTATTAAATTCTGCCTTCTGATATTTAGCTGTTTATTCAGTGGGCTTAATTTTCCCTTTGTATCAGCGATAAAGAATATCATGTGGACCACTGCATTGCATGTTCTAATCTGTACGTAGTTCCAGTTACAAGCTGAAAACACAAAGCAAACCTGTGCAGGACGCATCATTGAAACACAACGAGATCACGCTTCCCTAATTATCTTCTTTCAAATATAAACCACTGCTCTCTCTGAAGCATTAAATAATCTTTAAATGGTAAAAATGTAGCTTTTACAGCAAACTGCATGAGGGTTTCCCTTATATTAATCGATCATACATGAACAAACAAATACATTGTTACATATGACTAATTATCCACACACACACATACACACACACACACTCGAGCAGACATACTGTATAACCGAATGTAACATGTCTTAATACTTTAAAAGACTTTCACACTGTGATGATATTGCTTTAAAATGTCACATCTTCCGGAGTGTTAATAGACAGAGTGTCATGTCATGTCCTTGGTTTTCTGCATTATCTGTTGTACTGCAGCATCTTCAGCATTACGGCGAGTCTGATCCGCTCTCCATCAGGGTTAGCTGCGAAAGCAGAAAGAAATCATTTGGGTTGTTGTTTATGACGAGTTATAGTAGCATGCTGTATGCAAACGATGCAGAGTGAAAATAAACGCACCAGAGTCATGCTTCAAACGCAATGTGCGCTCACACGCATGCACACGAACACACACATGTTCTACAACCAGCACATTAAAGGAATAATCCAGATAGCGTATATATGATTTACCATGGAAAATAATTTTCAGACATTTCAGACACTGTACTTTGTGTAATCAGTTCAATCTGACAGCTCTACTATGAATCACGCTTTTGACGGTCAGATTCAATTCAATTTAATTGTTGGCTCAGTTTTCGATTTAGAATCAGCTCACACTTTTTTCTTTCTTTATTTATTTATTCAGGTAAATGGAACAAAAGATAATAGTTTTGCAAAAGACATGACATTTGAACATCAAATGTTATTAGCTTGAATTTCAGCTAAAGACAGCTACAGTAAGCCGGTAATGCTTCAGACGTCATCACAGGGCGCACACACATACACACTACGGCCAATTTTGGAACGCCAATTAACCTGATCTACATGTCTTTGGACTGTGGGAGAAAACCAAAGTACCCGGAGGAAACCCACCAAGCACGGGGAGAACATGCAAACTCCATGCACACAGAGACGGGAATCGAACCCCAACCCTGGTGGTGCACGGCGACAGTGCTAACCACTACACCACCGTGCCGTCACTCTCATAACTGTGTTCTGTTATTCTGCACAATCCTGCTTTGACTTGAACGCCTCTTATATATGACTCATAAATAATTATTTCTCTCTCAACAACTGGCCAAGAGTTCCATCATGAATAAAAAAGGTTTTCTCCTCTGTCATCCTTACTTTAAAAAACGGACATTACGTTAAAGTTCATTGGTTTATCCCTTTAATATATGCTCAATGCAAATTAACCTTATTTGTATTTCAAAAACTCAATCAGGACACTGTTTGAGGTTCAGTACAGTTTTTACACATGTAAATGCACCACAGGAAAACGTTTAGAACAAACACACCAAACTTTAAGCCACGATGTACAGGAACACGCGGTTAACCAGACGTAGTGGTTACCCTGCAGTCTCCCACATCTTCAGAAGTCAAACACATCATCCTCATCATCATCATCATGAAGAGCCCAAGCCCAGGCCTTCAGGTCAAACTCTATCCCGCTGGAATGGGAGTAGGGGCACTTGAGTTATGCAACTTCATCGGTCCTTGCAAGCTCTTATCAAAAGATGTCTTTCGCTGCATTACAAAAGTCATTTAATAAATGAAAGACTAAAGATGTTGGTTAGGACTGGTGTATTGTTTGGATTAATACAGATTATTTTTTAGTTACTATTTGCAGCCCAGTGTTTGCTGGTGATGTTAGTGAATTAAGTTCTTAAGTTCTGTTAAGGCCAAGGAGAAGAACAAACAGCCAGGTGGCGCTGCAGTGCACGGCATACAGTACTTACTGTCCATACACACAAACACAGCGCCACAGGGGAAAGGTGAAGAGGTCAGTGGAGAATGATTCGGATCATGGGGCCGGTGCTATAAGGAGCACAAAAAGTCAATCAGATTGCACTGATTCGAAGGCATATACATTTTGCCGATTGGATTTCAAGGCAGAACATCTGTAGACATCTGGAGGAAAAGAAAAATATTTTTCTTTTTGTATGTCGTTTGTCTTTTGGCTGCTCCTGTGAAGGGGTCGCCACAGCAGACCAACTAAATAATCGAATTCGAACCAGATTACAATGATTTATAGATCACTGGTATTTACAGTGCCATGCAAAAGTATTCACACCCCTTGAACTGTTCCACATTTCGTCACATTACAACCACAAACGTGAATGTATTTTACTGGGATTTGGACGGGTGATGGACCAACACAAAGTGGCACATAATTGTGAAGTAGAAGAAAAATGCTAAATGATTTTCATAAAAAAAAAATAAAAAAAAAGAAGAAGAAAAAAAAAGAATAAATAAATAAAAATACAATGGCATGCATTTGTATTTATTTACCCCCTGTACTCTGATACCCCTAACTAAAGGGAGTGGAACCAGCTGCCTTCAGAAGTCACTTAATTAGTAAATAGAGTGCACCTGTGTAATTTAATCGGCCGTTCTGTATCTAATATCCCAAGATTTGAACATTTCACAGAGCTCTGTTTGATCCAAAGAATGGAAAGAGTATGGCACAAACGCAAACCTACAGTACCAAGACACTATTTAAGGACCTGTATTTACTAATTAAGTGACTCCTGAAGGCAAATTGAATTGGAAGTAAAGGAGACTGAATACAAATGCTTTTCATCTTTTTATTCATAAAAATAATAAATAAATAAATAAATAAATAAATTCCTTTCACTTCACAATTGTGAAGTTTATAATTTATACACACTTTATAATTGTGTTGGTCTATCACGTAAATTCCCAATAAAATACGTTTACGTTTGTGGTTGTAACATGCCCAATGAATACTTTTGCAAGGCACTGTATAACAAACTGTCTTTGTACATAGAAATTATACAAATATAAAAAAAAAATCCAACATTTTAAATATTCAGCTACAACAATCGAATATGTCTAAATAACACCAACGTTCATCCAAACAGTTTTGAGCTCCGTGATCAGTGCTTTAAATACCAACACTCCATCATGAGCTCCAGTAATGTAGCTTTTTCTTCCTTGGCAAACCAGCCAGATGACTCAGATCTCCTTTTTTTCAGAATCTCCGGAAATTTACACATTTGGAATTCAGAGGAAATATCACTCTACATGAAAAAGTAAATATTAGATGTTCGATGTTGGCTTAATAAGGCGATGTGATGAGGATGTGTGTGTGTGTGTGTGTGTGTGTGTGTGTAGGTGAAGCATCCAGCCAAGCGTTATTAAGCAGATGAATGGAATTAGGAACTAATATTTGGTCCGATGATACACATCCAAGAAGTAAGCAGCACACCTCCGATTATGACTTTAATGCTACAAAGCTGCTATTTGTTACACATCATGTTTTCTGTTGTTATTGTTGATTATTATTGTTTAATACTTGTATGAGTCTTTCACAACAGAGAGGCTTAGAGACGATATTTCATCAGCACAAACAGTCCAGATTAATAAATGACTTACGGTAATTTGCGCAAACGTATAATAAACGTATTTAAACTAAATGAAGTTTGTAAATAGCAACTGATTATTATTTCTAATCATTTAGATGACGCTAAAATCAACTGTTTATTCGCTATACACAGACACACATACACTCACCTGGGCTTGTTCGGGGGCGGTTGAGATTTACTGTGCACTCTCATGGCTCCTCTAGAGGAGAGTTTGGGTGAGTTGCGTGGAGAGAGATGCGGTGAGGGAAGCGGTGATGGCAGTAACCCGACCGGAGGATCTATAGGAGGTGATCCACTCTGAGTGAGAGGTTTGCGCGGGATTTTCTTGAGAAGACGGCTGATCCACTTCTGCTGCTCAGACGAAGTACTGGCCAGCAGCAGCAGCTCTTTAGCCGTGCCGTAGTTCACTGCAAAAACAAGTAACAGGGTTCATTTACAAATACATGTTTCTAATTGTATTGGCTGAGCCATCACATTTTTTTTGCCCACATACAGTACCAGTTAAAAGTTTGGACACACCTTCTATTTCATAGTTTTTATGTAGTTCCTTGTGCAGTTTAGGTATTTCCTACATTCTAAAACAATACTGGAATTTTTTTTAACTATAGACGGTGAGTGAGTGAGTGAAAGAATACATTTGACTAGTTAATTATCACGTAATTTCAGCACACAAAGGTCAGCTGTTCTGAAATATTTCTTACAAGGACAACAACTGTCACGTGCATTTGAAAAACCCATCAAGCACCAGGAAATAAAAATCAGGAAAGGCCATGGAATTTAAAGGTGTGTACAAACTTTTGACTGGAAGTGTACACTGTTTTTTTCACCTTTGCTGCCCTATAGGAGACTTGACATTGTTGCCATTGTAACAGCATGCCTCTATTTTCATACAACATACAAATGTTTTGTCTACACCAAACCCATCAGCATACGATATGTGCCGAAGAGAAACCTTTCTAAATGCAGAGCAGAATTCTCTGATTAAGGCTCGGGACACTTCGGGTTTGGGGGTGGAACTGCGTCCAGAGCAGTCAGACATAGCCTTATTTCTTAGATCAAGTATGCAGGCGTTACAGACGATCTATAAGCACCAGAACAGGCTAGACTATACAGAGTAAACTCTCAACACTGAAGCAGAGAAGCTTCACTCCTTAATGTCTTAAACAATCATTACCAAAAAAAAAGCCAAAGTGGATAGTCATCACTATACATCCAGACCAAACCATTCAACACTCCCAAAACACATTCTACATCCCGAGCCTCTTTTTCCTAAGGCTGAGGAGTGAACCAGTGAGAACACAAGCCTCTACTTATTTAACCAATATCCTCACTGAAATATAGTGAAATCTGTCCAAACACCATGGTCTTCCTGTGATGGAGGATAATAACACCAAACATGTCAGAAGAAAACCAGGATCATCATGAAAGACCTGCACCCTGTCCATCAACTTGCTCATTTTGTTTGGACCACCAGATTGAGAAACAGTTTTTTCCCCCCAACAAGCCTTCCCAGACCAGCATCCAACGCCTGTATGGTCCATAATTTCTAATTTCATCCAGACCCTAAAAATGTTCATCACTGTGTATACACTCTACCTTACTATATTTCTGTGTTACATACGTTTATACTTCCTGCACTACTTGTTCGACTTTCTGATCAACCAACATGGACACACTTTTACGCATATGTACACTGATGTATGGAGTTTGACTGATTCAATCTTTCTACAACTGGCACGATCTCCTGACCTTTGCAGGGTGCAAGCACTTCCTCCTTGAGATCTAGGTGGTCTTTGTGGCATTTGACGTGGCAGCGACGGCACTCCAGAGCTGGAGGGGGCTTGAACATGTTCCAGAGGGGTCGGGCACATGCGTCACAGTTGGAGGGAAAGTGGTAGAGTGTGGGCACGAGCTCATGGCCTTTGTGCGGAACGTAGCCTGACCTCTCAGCAACAGAAAGCTCCACACCTGGTTCCTGATTCTTACTCTCGCCCTCGTTTGCATAGAGGATCTAAGAGAGAAAAGAAGGAGACAAACAAGGAAGTCAATTAAATGAAAAGTATTTATATAGGCGTACAAACTGTAAATATGGTAAATGCATACATATAATCACCAGACAGTTTACAACCCGCCCTTTGCTGCCTACTTCTCCCGTTGTGTCCCGAATTAAACCGGCTTCAGAGTTGTTGCAATCTGTACCAAGTCTATTAATTTATCAAAGGCATCAACCCCACATTGAGCCGTTAATGATTCAAACTAATTCGTGAGGACATGAAAACAATTCTACTGTCGACATGATACGAATTCTTCGCGCTCCAATTTAGCTCCCAACGCTAACGTAATTCTCATGACAGAATTCATAACGAGCCCAAAAGCGGCTGTAATGGGCCTCCGAGTGGCGCAGTGGTAAAGTGCTCGCCCTATTATCCGGAGGTCGCGAGTTCGATTCCCGGGTGATGCTGTAACCTCTCGTAGACGGAGACTTAGTGCTTCCACATTGATCATGGCTCTACAGCCAATCAGGAGCGTCTGTGAGCTCACGCAAGCGCCATCAGCGCTGTGAACAGATAGCGGTGTCCTCCGAGTGTGTTACGCCACACCCAACGGTGTGTGAGCGAGCAGTCCGAAAAGATGCGGTCAGCTGACATCACGTGGTTCGGAGTAAAAACTGGGTTAGTCTTCGGCCCTCCCGACTAAAGTGGTAGTAGGTGCCTTAATGTGGGAGCCCCCTAGTGACGGGGAGGAATTGGACACGACTAAATTAGGGATAAAAATCGGGGAAAAATCCCCCCAAAAATTCAAGTAGATTCGGCTCAAGAGCTTTAGTCAAACCAAACAAAAAACCCATCTTGTGCCAGAGCATAAAATGTCACACAATACCTGGAAAATCCGAGGGATTTCTCTGATATCCGCACGGTACACATCTGTTTGCGTCACTGGCCGCACATGAAAGAGTTTACTAAGATAAAACAAAAGGAAAATGTTAAATGGGACAATATCTAGTTTTATTGTGATAAAATAAAATGACAAACAAAATGGCAGATTTGGTCCATAATTAACAATTACATCGGCGTGAGTGAGATGCAAGTTGACACTAAATACATGAAAACATAATAAAGCTGTGTAGCAAACAGTGTTAATAGTTTTGCTTAATTTAGTATTCAAGAAAAAATTATACTTTTGCTTAAATAGGTTAATTTTTTAATTGCTATAACTCACTGTGCTAATGAAGAAATAAATTATATGGACATAAAAATATTAATCATTCCATCAGCGGTATTTATATTCATGTAAAGGAGATTGTTGAGACTCACTCGATGTCCAGTATCATAAACGGTTTGGCCTGGTCGCGTTCTTCCTCTGAGTCATAGAACAGGATCTTCTTGCTGCTCATCACCACGTACTACGGAGCACAGATGATGTATACACATGCATAACACATACGCAGACAGATTGAGGGAAAATATAAATAGGTACAGTATACAGTCAAGATGTTTATGCATTCTTGTTTTACCTTCTTATCCCATCCGAACCTCTTGGTGTTTTTGCTTGGAAGAGACAGCCAACCCTCCAGACTGGTATCTGTTGTAGACAAGAAAAATGATGTGTTCATGAATCATAACAGGAAGCAGTGGCAAAGATTTTCTCACACTCGCACTCAATCCCACGCTGAGTTAGGAACACACCTGTGAAGGTTTTCAGTCAGGCAGGTTATTGTGAATGTCAAATGTATGGGATAAGATTTGTCATAATTGCTGGTTCTATAATTAGATCCGAGGGTTAGAAGCTAATATCCATCACAGATCTCAATGATGGAGCTGTTTAGCAAAGCGCTTTATCATAACAGCTCAAGAATAATGCGAAGGAAAGCATATCACGTTAGTAGCGTCCTGCAGTGTTCATGAGTTTTAAACAGAAAAAATGGAAGCAGTACCTTTGACTTTTTTTTTTCTCGATTTTCGATTGCTTACATGTAAGGATATAAAATAAGACCTAGCAAGTGAGATAGCCATCACTACTAACATACAGTACACCGCCTGGCCAAAAAAAAAAAAAAAGAAGTTGCACACACTTCTATTTCATCTGTCCACCTTTAGCTCAGTGATCTCATGATTTTTTTTTTCTGACTACGTATCTTCTCTGAAGGTGACTGTAAAATAATTTAAATAATGAAATTGATGTTTCTTCATAAATTATTATAATTATTTTGGCCAGGATGTGTATAATATGTCTAATATGCCACATTTATGCGCAATACTTTGACACAAATCTGTTCCCATAGTATTGGTTGTTAGTCAAGGTGACTAATCTTAAAGACATTTGATGCGAGTGTATGCACATGTGCACATCTCCATGCAGGGTCACCTGCAGCCCCAATGTCCTTAGGCCTCTCATAGGGCAAAGCCAGCTGACGCTGACCCCTCTCTTCGTCATCGTCCTCTTCCTCAGGCTCAGAAGAGAAGAGGGGGCAGTTGAGGCTTGGCCGGGTGTCGATACACACCCGCTTGGAGCTTCGCTGGTATGAAAACGACATGGACTCTGAGGTTTGTGTTTGTGTGATACGCACTGCCGTGCGACCATGGCGACAGGGGAAGGGGTAGAGAATGTGTCAGTTAGAAAAAAAAGAAAGAAACAAGTCAAAGAAAAATGTCATAATCAGATCAGTTCAGTGGGGGAAGGCGGAAGGCATAGGATGGACAGACACAAAGAGGACGCTAGTTGAACGAGGAGAAAGGGAAGTGTGGATCATCGGTCCTTATTTTGTCTGTGTGTGTTCTGGTTGCTACCTGGATAAGGCTCATCAATGTCTTGCTCATTGCCCATACTGCTGATGCTAGTTGTGTCTAAGGAATGGATGCTAAGTGAAGTGATCTGACTCCGCAGGCGCTCAATATCGCTGTCCTTGCTGTCTACAGCCATCTGAAGTTCCACCCGCATCTGTGACTCTTCTGATATCATCTACAACAGCAATATAGAAATTCATTCAAAATCCAAAGGGACACTCTGTACCACAGGAAACGGCGCCGTTGGCCAAATGTAACAATGCAGGTGTTTTACACTTACAGCCTGCATCTCGCTGATCTCTTTCTGGTATTTGATGATGGTACTGTTGAGCTTGTCTCGCTCAGAGCGCAACTCCAGCTGCAACTTCCTGTTCTCCTTCTCTTTTCTTCTCAGGGTGCTGTCGTCGGCATTGTGGACGCCCCGCGGCGCATCCTTCTTGTTCATTATCTCGGCGAGCTTGTTAACAGCCTAAATGGTAGCAGAGTACAGCATTAAACCGAGCATTATACAACACGATTATTGTGCGACATGCCACATACAACCAGTCTTCACTGGTTCCTTTCTCAGCAAGTTAGTTGCACAAACATACTGTAGGCTAGTAATAAGAGTAATATTTAAATAAATAAATAAATTGTTTTTGTTTTGAAATATAGTACTGTTCAAAGGTTTAACCAAATGCAAGGAAATGCTATAAAGCAGAGATGCATTCATAAATAATTTGTATGTTTTTACCTTAACGCCCATTTATTACCATCAGTAGTGGATTTGTTACAGTCAGAACTAATTGCGAAAAGCCTTTGCTGTTTAAAAATGCATCAGGTTGCACACATTGTGCATTTTTACACAAACGAAAATGAGCTGGCAAGTTCTTCTAAGCATTTTCAGGCTACTCACTCCTGACTGTCAAACCTGTTTCAGTTCTTGTAGATCAAACCTGCTAGACTTCATTATGATTTTCGTCTGAAAAGTGGTGGTGTATTATGCAATACTTTGCTTTTTCTTTACAGCCCAGCCATGCAAAATTGTTTCTGTGGTGTTTTTTTTTTGTGTGTGTGTGTGTATGTGTGTGTAGTTGGAAAAGCAAATGTTTAAATAGTTTTGATTTTTTTTTTAGCAGATCATCATTGCAGGGATCATAAAGTAAACATCTAAAAACCAAATCAGTGTATAAAAAATATGGTTTTAAAGACAGTACTGATCAGGAATAACATCCAACACGACTGCCAGGTGAAATGAACAACACTGATTATCAATTATATACCAGTCTGAGACAGAATCATGGGCACCCTAAGCTCACGTCTGATCCGATCCCAGTGCAGCACAAATACAAGAGAAAAAAAGTAAATGCTGGGCGCAATATCAATATACCAGATCACCCAGTGCACTACAGCCCAACACACAAGGCGCCCAGCAGCCAGAGACCCCAAGGCCGCTGCTCTGACCACCAAACTCCCCAAGATCCCAATCAGATGAAGGACCCATTGGACAAACCAGTCATATCCATAGAGCCATAAAGGTGGGGGAGGGGGTGCGAAATCGTGGCACTGGTGGCACAAATCGAGTCCAGACTCTAAGTGGTTTTAATGTTATGGCTGATCATGATTTCATATATGATAACAGATGTGTTAAAATGGCATATGTTATCATAAGAAAAGCAAATGAGGCTTTTTGAAAATTACAATTTTTCATTTTTTTTTGTTGGCTTTTTTGCCGAAAAATAATAATAATAGTAAAAACAGCTACAGTATGTGGTTTTTCCAGACCACATACAATGAAACTCAAGAATCTAATACCCCGAGTGTGTCAGGTTTCTCGTAACTCGACTGCAGCCGTGGTGAGAAAGCAGGAAGTCAGTACCTGATCATTTTGGATATGATACCGTACATATAATTTTTATTTTTTTGTACTTGAACATGAGATCAGGTCCTAAACTAAGGTTTGAAATACACTTGTGTTTCACAAACTTGCATGATACGTTATGACTAAATCGGTGTTTCTCCAAGCGTATCCAGGGGTCTGTGATTCACGATCGAATTGTTATAGTTACTGTACTTAATTGTTATAGTTGAATAGAATTTGAAAAGAAATTCTGCGTTTCTGTTGGTTCAGAAATAAAGGATTGTATTCGTATTGTAGTATCATTGTAGACATTTCCTTGACGCACATAAAATAAATCTGCACTGAGGAATTCAGTAGAAAATCCCACCCACCTGGATCTTGAGCGTTCGCTCAGACTGAAGCTGCTTCTCAAAGGACATTTTCATAATGCTGACCTGCTTCTCTTCCTGTTTAGCCTTTTGCAGCTCTGTATTTGCCAAAGAAACATTAAAATTATCTGCAAACATTCTTTTAAATCATCCTGTAATGCTCATTCAATCTTTCAAGGACCAACGCTTAATCATACTTAGAAATATCATACAGAGAAATAAAAACACTTTCTGCAAATGAATTTTATTCCTGTTATACTTGTCTATAAAATGTACTAAACTATACTTGTACTTGTGTTGAACTGTGCAATCAAGGGTACATGCTTGTAATTTTGTACCTTGGACAGCTAGACATGTGGTGTCTTTTGTCCCTTAGGGTTCAATTATGTACATTAAAGCAATAGAAGAAATCTGAATGTGATATATTTGAAACATGAAATATTTGGAGCATGTCTCTATAGAAATAGATGATCATACTGAAAAGTAGAACATAATGGAAAGACTGGTGCACTTACGTTGTTGAAGATCTTTGAGTTGGTTATTGAGCTCCTCTTTCTCACTAGCCAGGTTGGCTACGTCCACAGTCAAAGTGCGATTAGACTCCTCTAGCTACACACACACACACATATACACACACGCATCTCGGTTACTATATTAAAATATAATCCTTAACATATTAGAACAAACACATTAACATAAACCTCAGAGCTGGTGTTATAGAAATGAGCCTTTGGTAACACTAAATAAGGCAGCAAGGTGGCTTAGTGGTTCGCACTGTTGCCTTGCATCTCCAGGGTCTGGGTTCGATTCCCACCTTGCGGTCTGTATGCATGGAGTTTTCATGTTCTCTCTGTGCTTGGTGGTTTCCTCCCACAGGCCAAAGACATTAGGATTAGTTAGCAGATTAGGCTAACTGGTGTTTCCAAATTACCCGTAGTGTGTGAATGTTGACTGGAGGTCCTACCACGGTCATGAAAATGGGAATAAATACAATGGTCACCATTGGCCACCATGGTCCCTACACCGATGATGGAACTCTAAATGAACTTCTCCTCTGCAGCAAAGGTACATTATAAACCCGAATAAGTTGGCAAAACTCAGTCACATAATTTTTTTTAAGTAATGATGTTTCCAATTTTAAGTAAACAGAAATACCAGTTTTTGAGTTTGTTGTACTCATTAATATTAATCGTTCTTTACGTCCATTATTGAGTAGCCTAACTCACACTATTTAATAGAAATTATAATTTTTTTTAGTTGTTGCAAATCAAGTAAATTGTTGTTGATCTTTCAGCTGCTCCCGGCAATGGGTCGCAACAGCAGACACTCAAGCTTGACACAGGTTTGCGTGCCAGAGGGCCAGATGCCCTTCCTGACACAACCCTCACATTTTATCCGGGCTTGGGACAGACACTTCTTCCAGTTGTTGGGAATTGAACTCAGGCTTTTCACATGGCAGGCAAAACACCTCCCACTGAGCCACCAGTGCACTACTGCCCTGAGGATGTCAGACACAAAGTCGCTAGACTGAACAATTTTAAGTTGATGGAACTTTAAGGTGACAGTTACAGTTACTTAAAATATTAAATTTGTTCAGCGAACTTGAAAAGTGTCATTTCTACAAACTCATCAAGGGCTATTAATTTGAACGAATTATAATTATTTAAGGTAACAGTACTCAATGTGTTTAATTACTTTGAGCATTAGGGTTTACAGTGTATGTTTTGGTCTTGCTTTACTGGGGTGGGCTTCATGAAAGACAGTTTTAATACTCTTCATGAAAGAACTATTCCAGAACAGCTGAACCTTCCCTGTCTTACAATTACAACTGACTGTTGTTGTTGTTGTTGTTGTTACTTAATTACCTAATGCTATATGTGTTATTTACCTGTTTAGAAAAAATCCAGTATTGTTCTAGAATGTAAAAATGTATCCAAACTTGTGTCCAAACTTTTGACTGGTACTGTGTATGACTGAATGAATCTCAAGCTTGAATGAATGAACAAGCTTTCAGCTCTATTTGAACATATTTTCACCTGCCAGGATTTCATGCACTGCAAAACCTCGTCATTTAAGAGAGTGCACATCTCTTTCTTTGCCTCACCGAGCTGATAGTGTTGTCCTTGTCGCCGAGCTCCTGCCGGTGCCTGGCAATCATGTCTTTGATCTCCAGCTCTTTCATGATCTTCTCTTTCTCCAGGTCAGAGAACTGTTCCTCAGCAATGGAGCGTGCCAACTGCTCAGAGTCTGCCTTTGTCAGGCTCGCCTCCAGCTGTTCGGCCAGAGAGTCCCTGCACGCATATACATGCACTTCATTAAGGCTTGTCGAAAGTAAGTATTATATCAGCTCCCTGATTACTACTTGACTTGATTAATTAGTAAACTGTAAATCTCCTGATTAATGAAAAGTGAGTGCTGTCGGGTAGAATGAAAAAGAGTTTCATTAAAATCAGAACATCGGCGCTATACAACTTCAGCATACTGTATGATACACATTCTGCAAAACTTTGCAATATTGCTAATACCCGAACTAAAGTGGAACTTAACTGGACGAAACACAGTAGGTGAAAAGAATAGGCGGGATTAAGCCATAGAGCAAATATTAACATGCACCCTACAGTTTTCCTTGAATAAAGGTAAAATTGCTCATCTGAATAAATACTCTTCTGCTTAAAGTTTAAGTCACAATACAACCTGCACATAGCAACGGATAGAGTAAATGATGGCAATTAAACCCGATCATTTGTACAATTATTCAGGCTGTCAATCATTCAGCAGAGCAATCTTTAAAATCTTGAAGATACTGGTCACGAGCTTCAGCTATCGTTCACATCAAGCACCAGAATGAGAAAAATATGATTTTTGAGATTGTTTTTTCTTTTATAAGTAACAAGAATTTTCAGACTGGAACATGCTGGCAGAAAAGCTAGGTAGTTGAAATAATCACTCCGTATAAGCGTGGTGAGCAGTAAAGCATCTCACGATGCACAATATGTTGAACCATAAAGGGGGGATTGGCTACAATACCATTGTAGAAAACCTGTCAACCAACAACAGTAATCTGATAATACACACTCTGATAAAACACTGAAACCAGACAGTTCGAGAAAAAAAAAATCACTTTTCCTGACAAATCTTGATTTCTGCCACAACATGCATGGGGTAATTTTTTTAAAATTTTGGTGACAACAGCATGAGCCTATGGGTGTCAAATGGTATGGGAGATGATTTTGACCCTCAGACTATCTAAGGATTATTATTGGATATGCGCTTGTCTCTATAGTCACAGTTCGCCTATGTTATAATGGCTAGTCCCAAAAAAGATGAATGATCATGTCAACTCAGACTAGTTCCACAAACATGACAAACAAGTTCACTGCTCATCAATGGCCTCAAGATTTCAATCCACTAAAGCACCATTTCAGTGGACAGGATGATTCTCTAATCTCATTCATGCCAAACCAAGACCTGTGATGTTGTGACTTCTCATGAATGGACCATTTTAGAGTCTTCCAGCAAAGCATGCTGAGTAAAATCTTAGTCAGTGTAAAACATTCAAAACTTCAAAGAAGGCTGCAAGTCCAAGATTGATCATCCCGACAAAGGTGGTTTGGAGCCCATTGCAGTCGTTGCCATGAAAATTCAGCGAGTTGAAAATCGTGGATTTTCCGCCATATGGATACCGCCATACAGTCCTAACCTCAGTTCAAGCAATTTCCACATGTTTGGGCCATTCAAGGAGTTCCTGGGAGGCCAGCATTTCAAACGTCAAGCATGCAGTCCATTCATGGCTCTGGCATATTGAGAAAACTTCATACCTTGATGGTATCCAAGCACTAGTGAAACTAGTATATAGAAAGAAATAAAGGGAATTTTTACTCATACTCATAATTGTTTTTGTTTATTCCGTACAAAAGCCATGCTTTGACTCGAACATCCCTCGTACTGTATTTACCTGCAGATACGATACTCCGACAAACAAATACACAAACACACCTCTCTTCCTGAAGGTCCTCCAATCTCCGTTGTACGTCCTGGTAGAGTTTGGTCTTTTCATCGCACTCTTCCTTTAGCTCTAGTATCTGGGTCTTATATAATTTCTGCAAGAAGAAAGAAAAAATAAATTTTTGAGACAGCCGTACTGTAACTGTACAATCGTTTTCCATTATTCATACAAAGAAGTAAAACGCTAGCACTTTTGGAAAGGACTAGCACTAAAGGCGGACATCACCAGCGTTCAATTCAAACTGGCTGAAAATGTAAATGCATCAGTATCAAAAGTAGAATTCTAAATAAAAAAAAGTAAATATTAAAACACAGCAAAGACTTAAAACCTGCCATACATACTGTGAAATACTGTTCTGCCTCCAGCTGGTCCTTTAATTCCTTCAGATGTCCATCAGCAACTTCTCTCTCCCTGAATGGACAAGGACGGAGACTTAAAACCTTTATTTACTTATTCAATTTTTTAATTTATTGGTTTAACTTTTTCGTTGCCTATTTTAATTCACCGACTTAATTGTAACACACTGCGAGGTCTACAGCACATTACTTCTGTATACTGCATTTCTCTATATCGTTTGAGTACTGTGATCATGTGATGGGTTATGATAAATCATATGTTTACTACCGAACTCCAGACAAACGCACCTGCGTAGCTCCTGGTTGTGCTTCTCCATGCTGATTTTGAGCTCCAGCAGGTGGTTGAGTTCTTGTTTAAGTTGTTTCTCAGAGGAGCGTAGCGTGCTGACCTCCTGCCTCTGGGCCTTCAGGTCAGCTTGAGACAGATTCCGTCGCTGCGTTTCCTGCTCCACTTTCACCGTCAGCAAATCCACCTGCATCATACACATGAGAATTCAAACAACTCTTTCAGGCACCATGACTTTACGGCATCTGTACACCACCACACTGAATTTGAAATCAGCTATAGTCTTGAATACGGTTTGAAAAGTTTGGCATTAACCATTCAGAAATTACAGGCACGACATTTTCATACACAACAGCTCACCCCCTATTTTAGAGGGCTCACTCCCCTTATTTCTCCATGACTATGCCAGATCCAGGTCATAATTCCACTCAAGACTTTCCCTCAGCTTTCTAAGCCAATTCCCACCGCACACTTTGACTCAGTTCATGGTTTAAAAAGGATGCCGAGAACATCAGTTGTCCTGGAGTTGAATGCTATGTGTATATGGTTATACTCTCTGCTCAGATTCTGCCGAATACTGAAAACTTCTACGACGCCCGCTCTCAAATAACGGAGCATGCTTTTCACTTACTAAAGACGAGACTGAAAGCAGAAAGTCATACAAACATGCAGCAGCTCAAGGCAGCTGCAGTGAACACCTTGCAAAGCATCTCGAGGGAGGAAACCCATAGGGAGGAAACTCCTGTCCATGGCTTCCAGACTTCAAACAGTCATTATATGCATACGATCTTCATCCAAGTATTAAAGGCAATCCTTATGTTTCTATTTATGTTGTTTTGTTCCACTATTTATGAGCCCCTCTACAAAAACAAAATTTGGTGTGTATGTGCATGCTGTAATTTCTAAATAGTTAAAGCCACATTTTTGTAAAAGACCTTGAATTAAAGCTGAAAGCCTTGACTTTTCTCACATCTTGAGTGTTTCCTTTTAACTTAAATATGACAGTGTACAGAGGCCATATGCCAATAAAACATATCCTAGTGAAGTATATCCTAATTTTCATTCTGGGTAATTATATGAAATCATTCCATGTTTATAAATATCTCGAGGGATTATTTGGGATTTTTCTTAAACTAAGTACACCTTTAACAAAATGTATTATGCGGAAGCCCATGTGGCCCAGACTATAGATTGATGGAGATACCAGTGACCGTCATATCAAGTGATTGCACAGTGAAACATCCTCTAGGTTGTAGTTATCATCATATTCCCCAAGAAAAAAAAAAGTCTAAATAGACTAAGCACAATTATGAAACGGAAGCATGTTGTGTTTTAGTTAATTTTGCAAATAATTCTTCGTTACTCGACTATAACCTTGGCTTTTACATCTATCGTGACCAGCCCTAACTAGAAGTATGCCACCCTCCATGAGACAACATGATCACAGACCTCTTCCGTCAGCTTGCTCTTGTGGCAGCGCAGCTCTTGGAGCTCATTCTGCGCCTGTTTATAATCACAATCCAGGACCGACTGATGTTTCTCCAGCTGCATCAGCTTACTCTCCAGCTGCTGTTTAGCCGACCGCTCGTCCTGTAGCTTACGCTCCATGTCTGGGACACACACATATAATCTTGCACTTAAAAAACACCAACAATCATCAGGGTGCACTTAAGTGTTCTACGGAAATATTTATTTAAGAATTTTAATCGTACACAATTTCAAACAAAAAAACGATATTGCGTTTCTCTTTACCCTTGAAATAAAATGCTGTGAAATCTGACACGAGCTAAACCTTAACAGTAAAGGAACCAGTGAGACGGTGATTTTAAGTTAAGCAAGCCGAAACCTGTGGAGATATTTGTATACTAGTAATTGATGGTAAAAGAGTTTGTAGAAATAGTTAAAAGGTTAAGGCTAAAAATAATCTGATCAGCTTTAACGTTAATCAGTGATCTTATTATTTCAGGTTGAAGCCCACGTACATGTCCGCCTGTCTTTGTGTACGTCAGAACTCTCTGCCTAACTTATTAATAGAAAGTTGAGTATCTTACGCTAAATTGTACTTCTTTTATCGTCAGCCAAATACACTCCCTGTTCGGGTAATCGGAGAGTGAATCACGGTTGAGGAATCGAAAAAGTAGATCGGATAAGGATAAAGTTTGCCTTAAAACAACTTTGTTCTGTGTTAAAATACAGTTTGTGTTAAAAGACCACTTCAGCGCTGTTAGCTCAGCGGTGAAATTATTCCCAGTAAAAATATTTAGCTTTTCTAATTAATAACTATTGGTGCAGGTGTTTTTTTTTTTTACTTTGAGCAAGTAGCGCATTAGTACAGTAGCTTATTCTAAAGCACATTTCATCACTTTTACTCAACATTTTCATTTCATTTATAGGGCAGGTTTAACTTCAGGCAGATATCTAAGTCCTGTAAAAATTTTAAGACACGCCCACAGTTTGACGCATCAAAACGTCCTGTTTGTAATCTGTCACATAACTGCTCATAATTTCACTGCTACTCAGCATTTGTAGGTTCAACTAGAGGCAAATGCCCAAGTACTGCCAAAGTTCATTCAGTTCTGTCCAGCCAGTTTTGCCTGATGCTGTGTCTAGACAGTAAAGACACAGACAGAAAAGTTTCTGAGACCGAGTTTCCAAAGTATGAAATGTAAAGATATCATTGAAAGAGCAAGTTGTGACCAATGTGCAGACAAAACCTTTGGTTTATTTATATAGAAGATCTCAGGGTCAGCTAGCTGATAGAGCTAGACTAACTAACCTTTAACAGGTTTAGCGCATGAAAGCTCTATGTTAAAACTAAGACGTCCTTTCAGTACTAAATTAAATAGGGTCTGTTCAGGATAATGTGAAAGGGTGTGATGATAGATCAAATAATGATGTGGCTAGAAACCTGGATCAGTCAGCTAGCGCGCTAACGTTAACAGTCAGATGGCGTTCACTTCAGCATGTGTTTTTCAAATATAGAACATTTTCTGATAAATCATAGAGATATTTGTAAAGCTTTTACTCGAGCAGCTTTTAAGGACGACTCAAAATGCTGTATTTTTCTTTTTCTTTTTTACCTCTCAACACTTCAGTCTTGGCCTCTTCGATGGACTGGTTGAGTTTGCTGTGGTCAGCGAGTCTGGCTTTAGCGGCGTTGTGCTCCTCTTCCTCTTGCTCTAATCTCTGCTGAACAGATTTGAGCTTGAAAGTAAAGTCGATCTCTTGCTGACTCCTCACCTGCATACAGACAACAACACAGGTTACACACACCCCCACGCACAGAAACCTGACAGACACACACATATACACAAAAACACCAACCTTCCCCAGGTCAGTCAGTTCCTCCTGAAGCTGTCTCTTCTCACCCTCAGCCTTAGACAGCAAGTTCTTCGTCTGCTTCAGCTCTTCCTCCAGACCCGAGACGCGCACTGAGGGACGCAAAAAGAGATTTCGAAGAGAAATGAAGGAAAACTCTGGCGTCTGAGACGCAACGTCAGCTACCTGCCAGTGGACACGGCACCCAAAATAGCAGTATTTACTCTCCACATGAGATACTCCACCCAAACACAACAGCACTACACATCCTGGAGAAACAAGGGCCCAGTGTTTGTCGCAGAGCGAGGGAACGAGGAGGAACACATTACACACTCATTTCTACAAACCAAGCCAAGTGCTCTTTTACACACTTTTTTCTCATGGGATTTAAGCTCCTCCAACCTCCACTGTCTTTAATCCAATATATCCCTTCTTTTTATCATTCAGTCTCACCTCCCCTCTCACTCCATCTCAATCTTTTTAACCCCCACCTATCTCCTTCTCTCCTTCTTTTATTGTCCTTTCCCCCTCTCACTTTTTTTCCTACCTCTGTCTCGCTTCTCAGCTTCCCGCACTTTCGTTCTCTCGCTCGCCCACCCTACCTCGACCCCTCCTCCACTTCCTTCCTTGGTTGCTCGTTCTTCGTCACTCCATCACTCCTTCCATCACTACTTTTTACTCAGTCTCACATCCAATCCCTTGCTTATTCACTCCCTCACTTCCTTCCTCCATTATCCACATACATCCTTAGTGTCTGCATTACTTTATCTGATCTATATTGAGTCACTAAACACCTTACTCACTCACTCACTTACTCACTCACTCACTCATTCTATTCCTTATTCTATTAACACTCACTCACTCACTCCTGTCATTCATGTCTTACTCCTTTACTGACATTCTCCAACTTCCTTCCCAGTCACAACCTCATACTGTATATTTACCTATTTAACCCGTCTTTTCTCTCGTCTTACTCTCTCATTTTCTCTTAAACGATTCCTTGACTTACTCCTTTACACTTTTATAAACCCTACAATCCAACACTTCTGCATTCACAGCTTCACTCCTATACTTATAATCTATAATCTATACCCCATCCTCACTCACCTACACCTACCTCCTCACTCCACTCCAAATTATCTTACTCACTCACATTCTTCATCCTTCAACCCACCCAGTATCTCTTTTTTCTTCCCTGTGTCCCTCACTTCACTAGCTCTTGTTCCCTTGGTCTGAACTCAATCCTCAACCCTCTAGTGGCCCAACCAGGAACAATGGTGACGATTGTATTTATTCTCATGTTTACAACCGTAGTAGCAACATACACACACGTAGTCACACACTACAGGCAATTTGGGGACGCCAATTAGCCTTTGGACTGTGGGAGGAACCTTGAGTACTGTGAGGAAACCCACCAAGCACGGCGAGAACATGCAAACTCCATGTACACAGACCCAGAGGTGGGAATCGAACCCAGACCCTGGAGGTGCAAGGCAACAATGCTAACCATTACACCAACACCAAGCTGCCAGCCCTCCTTCACTTAAACTCCCTCACACTCCCTCATACTGTAGCTTCAGCTGCATAGCCTTCTTATCTCCCACATTTATACCTCACCCTCACTGCCTCATTTACTCATCCATTTCCTGATTTCCCTCCTGAACTCTCCTTAATACAACATTTTTCTTCCCTTTGCCACACCCCTTGAACATTTCCTCCTTAATTAACAAACACAGTTAAGTGTTTAACCCCAACACAGCCCAATAATACCCCTCTTTCTCCTCTTTATTTCCACAATCCTGAGGTTCCTCCCTCATCCCTTCCTCGCCACCTTTCTAATGACTAATTACCCCTCACCTTGCAGTTCGGTGATGGTCTCAGAGCTGAGAGTGCGCTCCCTCTTCTCCGTCTCCAGGGCGCTCTGCAGGCTGAGGTTGTCCTGCTCCAGGCCGACTCGGCTACTCTCTAGCTGGGCCAGTCTCTCCTGCAGCTCCCTGAGTAAGAGCTCCAGCTGCTTCGCCTGCCGCGCTGCCTCAGCCTGTGCTTTCTTCACTCGGCCGGATTCTTCCACCTCGGCCTGCAGCTTAGTGTTCACCTCCTCCAGCTACAGAGGGAGGGAGGGAAAAGAGGAGGAATAATTGATGTAAAGAAGAACATTGGGAATCTTTAAGCAATGCAGCTTCAATATTAATCAAATATAGACATGTTAAATAAATGTGTTTTCTAGCTTATGTTCAGGTATCTAGAGTATGATCCTCTAGGACACAACGGTCATATCAGTGACTTCCTCATCATTCCCATAATGACGTCAAGTCTGTTATTGTTCAAAAGTATACTGATTATGTTAAATTGCCTGTTGTTGCGAATCCATACCTATACGTTGCGCTGATCCCCAATAAAGTGCCCAGGGTAAAACAATGAATACGAATGGATGTTTACAGTAGTGTTTATAGACCAAAATTGATAAATTTTCAATAAAAAGTTTTTTGTTTCTCTTACACCACATGCTAAAATGTTTATTTATAAATGATTTGCATGTTTTCTCTCTGTTTCGTGCGTTTCCTCCAAGTACACCAGTTTCCTCCCACAGTCCAAAGACATGCAGATAAGGGTTCATTCAAACTAGTGCCAGTAGTGTATGAGTTTGTGCATGCTTGTGCCCAGTGACGAACTGGCACCCTATTCGGAGTGTATCCCGCCTTGTGCCCCTGGGTTAGGCTCCAGGCCTTACGTGACCCTGTACAGGATAACTATTATCGAGAATAAGTCAATCAGTATGACCTATACGGTTTTTAATCATCAACAGATGTGTAGTGTCTTTGTCAGCTATAAATCCCTGGAGCTTCTCTTTGGATCCCTCTTTCTTGAAATAAAAAAGCAGTTTATCACGTTTCTGAGAAACCGCTAATTGGACAACTTAAAGTTACAGCTTTCATTTAAAGCTGATACAAAAGCGCTCGCACTTGAGGACTCAGCTCCATCTTTACACTATCAACAAGCCACACTCATTCCATACACATGTTCTGACCAATCAGAATCAGATATTAAACAGCACTATGTTATCACTTTGCTGATGTTGTGATGTTGATTTTGGAGCATAAGTCAGACCTCCAGACATCCATCTAACCAAATGAGCAATGTAGCTCTTTTTTTTTTTAGCACAGATACAGAGAACTGTGTGTGTGTTAGATGATGTTTGTTCATGGGAAATAAACTGACCTGTCGCTCTAGATGGATATTTTTCTCAGTGTTGATCTGCGAGTTGACGCTCTTCTTCTTCAGCTCAGCCAGCTGCTCTTTCAAGCTGCTTACTGCAAAACGCAGAGTGTTAACTTTATTACAGTGTTGTGAAAACATGACGCAGATGGGTATGACTGCTAGCAAGTGGACGTCAGCTAACAGCGGTCTCACTACGACTACGACTAGGAGCAAGCAACTGGTTGAGCTGTCAGAGCAGTCTGTAAACAGTCGGGTCAGTGTTCAGGGCCGGAAATATTTAACATATCAGCAGCAGGGTTTGGTGCTTAGTTTTTAAAGCACGAGTGACAGTAATGACTTTTAAATTACAGTCAGATGTTGAACAAAGAAGTGCTTTCTGAAGGGCACTCGCCTTCGCTTTCCAAGCCGCGTTTTCGCTCCGTCTCGAGTTCAGCCTTCCTCAGGCTCTCTGTGTTCTGGTGCTGCAGCAGGGCTTTCTCTCTCTCCAGTTTCCTCAGGGCATCTTCTGCCCGCTGCCTCGCACTCATCTACACAAGGAGTGAAAACCAGAACATACGAGGAAAGAAAACGTTATTACCGAGTAATAGAAATTGAATACAGATGACAAGAATGAGTTCAATATTCACATTAAAAAAACAAACAATATTCACTGTCCAGAACAGGTCAGTTAGATGTCTTTACAATCAGGACCAGCTGTGTCTAACATAGGGGCATGCAAACACCTCACTGAGAGATTCAGTAATCATATTCTGAATATTGTCTGGCATTCCTTAGGAGGAAGCAGACATTCCTCACTCAACTGACACTTCCTGGTCATGCAAGAGCATTAAGAAACCAACAACACCATGACATGGCACAGATCTGGGCTGGCTGGTGTTGTACCCTCTGCACAATAATCATTCAGATGAAAATTCAACATAAGAAGCGCACTTCTAAAATATTAAACAAACTCTTACTTCAACTGACAAAACTGACATTTACTGTCTAACTCAAATACTTTAACTTACTTTTCACACTCATTTGCACATACTTTGCATACTGTTATGCTGTTATGCTCATGACTGGGCGTTTCCATTTCAATTCTATTTTTAGCACTGAGTGTACATTTCTAAAATTAGCTAAAAAAAATAAAAAAAAAATATATATATATATATAATATATATATATATATTTTTTTTTTATTTTTTATTTTATTTTTTTTTTTTTACTATATTGTACAATTTTTATTATTATAATTTTCTGTCTTATTTAAATATTTTCCTTTTCCTACAATTTGTTTCTTTTTAAAAATATTTTCATTCTTAGATTTTCTTTTTTTTTATTAATATATTCTTATTTTATATTCTTGATTTGAATACTATATTTTCTTTTTCATTTTGAGGTCATGAACGGTTGTAAAAACTTTTTTAAAATTTCACTGCATATCATATTAAATTTGTTGGTGTTGGCTCAGTGTGACCAGAAGGTCAGTGGTTCAAGCAGGTGGTTCGAGTCCTGTCTCCGCCAGGTTGCCACTGTGGAGCCCTTGAGCAACACCCGTATCCCTGTCTGCTCCAGAGGCACTGTATAATGGCTGACCGTGCAATCTGATGCCAGCCTACTAACAAAGCTGGGATATGTGCGAAATAAAAAAATATATATATGTGAAGAATAAAGGCTGAACTTAACTGTTACTATTTTATTACTTTAAAATGTCAAACATTTTTAGGCAAAATAATAATAAGATTCACTTATTTTTCACATGCACCTTACAACAAAGTGAAATTATTATTTTTCCACAAACCCCAGTTAGGAAGCTGGGGTCATAACTGCTGGAGCAGATAGGGTTAAGAGCCTTGCTCAAGGACTCAACAGTGGCAACTTGGCAGTGCTGAGGCTTGAACTGCAAACCTTCTAATCAGTAACCCAGTAACCTACAGCCTTAACTGATTGAGCCACCCCTTCCCCAGTCACCTCTGCCCCAGTCCAATACGAGTTATAGTTACTTATGTTCTAAATGAAGCACTTCAGGACATGCTGTTTTTTTTTTTTTTTTCATTTTCTTTTTTGGGGTAATTTTTACGCAGACCCTCCTCCAGCTTGGCGTTCAGTGCTCACCAGGAGCTCGTCATTATGTTTCCCTGCAGCAGACTCGCTGAACATCAACATGTCACAGCTAAGAGCAAAGCACAGTCGGTGCTCTGTTATACAAAAGTACACAACAAACTCTCTTTCTACTCACATCCTGAGGAAGTGAAGAGCCAGTGGAAGTCATTAATTTATAAAGGAAATGTTCAATAGACTTTTCTACGTGTGTACTAATCATCTCACAACCGGACTGCTTTCTCAACAACGGACAGTTCGACGCAAGATTCGCTGCAAGGCTTGGAATCCATTCTTGACTCAACTTTATATCCTGAAGCTGCTATTTCAGTTATTGTCCCTGCTTGTTTATGAAGTTAGCCTGTTAGACGTAGTCACATGCACTTGAACTTGGCCACAGTGGTGACAAATCTTTGTGCTAATATTTTTGAGGAAGCCTCAGCGTGACAAAAACATTACATATGCTTCCTCAAACGGGCTTGTGTGTGTAGGGGGGGGGCAGTTGCATTCCCCAATGCATGATCTCAGTGGTATGTGACCTTTAAGGCTCTGGGTTTCTGCTCAGTAGGTCAGGGCTTCAAGCCTGCTCTGCTGCCCCTGCTAGGCCTCTGGGAAATGTCCTTAACCTCTCCTTAACCCAGGTATTATTTGCACCAGCATATCATGGGTGACCCTGCGTTTTAGAAAAAGCTGGGATATGTGACTACTAGCATCTCACTGTGCCGTAATGTATGTGTCCATGCCTGAGACAAATAGAAACTATAAAGATGAAAAATCTGACCACCGACGCTGGTGACCCTTTGCATAAACGTCAAATAAATGTCTCGTCATAAAAACAGAACAATATGCTTCTTGTACAGAAAGGAAATAACGAGGGAATAGCTGATACAATATCATCAGTATAACAAAAGTGAAGATTTGAAGTGTAATGCGATTCTGTCAGTATTGGGATTTTAGAAATAATCTGATTTGATGTGATTAATTAATAGTTTGAGCATCATCTTACCTCCTCCTCGATCTCCTTGGATAGTTTATCTAGTCGCTCGTTTGCACTTCTGTTGAGGGAATATTGTAAAAATGACAGACGCATCAGCGGAGGATTTTAAGGATTCTTTCACAGGGTGAACATTTGTGTGTGTGTGTGTGTGTGTGTGTGTGTGTGTGTGTGTGTGTGTGTGTGTGAGAGATTGATGTGAGTGAGATGTGCTGTACCTGCATTTGCTTTCCAGGTCATTCTTAGCTTGCATCTCATGTTTGAATTTCTCTTCTATTTTAATCAACTTCTTTTGTACATCGTCACTCTAAAGAGCAACAGAAAGTTGGAGAAAGAACATTGTGTTAATTGTGTGGTAGCCTAGTAGTGTCTATAGTACAGATCTGAAGTGGAGGATATGAGAGGATACAGAGGTTGGGTCAAAAATATGACGTTAAATAAATCATGCGTATTATTCATATACTATAGTGGTCTTGGCAAAGCACAAGACTGACTTAGAATTGCTGGACACAATAACAGCAAAATGTTCTGTTTTTTTAGAGACAGATGGCCAAACTTTCTGGTATAAATAGGAGACAGATTATAAATATCCAAATGTATTTCAAAGACAATCTAAACATTTCAAACATTTATTTCACACTATAATTATCCAAATGACATGAATATAGATTTAGGGGAGAAAAAAAAGGTTTATGTGAGTGAGTTTGGACCACAGCATAATACATGAGGGTGCTGAATGAATTATTATGGAACTAAAAAATAATTGATACAATTGGATCAGACAAAGCAAAGAGAAGGGGCAACGATGTACAGTATACCTGTTGTACACTACTGTATATGGACAATAGTATTTAGTCAAACCTGTATTAGCATTGTATCCAAATACATACACTTCAGTATAGATTGGATCCACCTTTTACAGCTACTGTATAACAGCTTCCAGTCTTCTTGGAAGGCTGTCCACAAGATTTTTGGAGTGTTTCTGTGGGAATTCGTGCTCATTTATTCTGTAGAGCATTTATGAGGTCAGACAACAATGTTGGACGAGAAAGCCTGGTTTACAATCTCTGTTCCAGTTCATCCCACAGGTGCTCGATGGGGTTGAGGTCACAGGTAGTCGTTGCTTTGTGCACTGGGGCATAGTCATGTTGGAATAGAAAAGGGCGTTCTCCTTGTTAACTCTTGCCACAAAGTTGGAAGCATAGTTCATTGTTTAGAACATCTTGGTATGCTGAAGCATTATGATTGCCCTTCACTGAATGACAATGAAACACCTGAATTCAATAATGAACAGGTTTGGCCAAATACTTTTGTCTGTATAGGGTATGTAAACCCATGCTGAAAAAGGGTAGACACTTTTTTGGGGGGAGGCATCAACACATGTTAATAACTTTATTTTGTTTTTTGTTTTTTTTTTTGCATTTTTTAGAATGTGTTTTAGAATGTAAAATAAATAGTTATTGTGACTTTTTCTCAACTCAAAGTGAAAAAACTCAAAGTGATGTTTTTGACTAGTAAGTTTTTGGGTTAAATGATGAAAGTGAGACGCACCCACGCAGAAGGTTGAAATTTTGCCACAACAGGTGGCAGGTACAGACATAGGTAGCCTTTGGTGTTGACAAGACATCAGAAAAATCAGAAAATCAGGGATAGAAATTGCGTAAATGCATCAAATACACACACACTATGACTGTATGAATAGAGATTACAGATAAAGATTGCTGCAATCTGCCAGGATGGCATCTGAGTGTGTGTTCTGAAGCTACTGTGTCCCACACCCAGTTTTTCAGTGAGACATTGGTTGGTGGTAAGTCAGTACTGTAAATAATTACTGTACATGCATGTAAATACTGTATACACTGGTTATATGCAGGTACGCACACAGAGAAAGACACACACACCTCCTCTTTTTCTGTCAGCCCATCGATACAGGGGTCACCTTCATCTATTAGCTTTTTGTTCATCAACCTGAGAAGAATCAGAAATAGTGCGTGCGTTAAGGAAATGGAACCGAAAAGGATGCTAGGAATTGTATAGGAATGAAAGAAGTAGTCTGTTTTAGCGAACATATCCACTTCCTTTAAACACAAACAGTGTACTTCCTGTCTTCTGGCACTATCAGGTTTTTTATTCCAAGCTCAGTGGTCCTGCTGTGTGTATAGATATTTGAGACACAAAAATTTCATTCCAGTCAGAGAAAACTGGAGTATATTAAATTAACATTTGCATTTTACAGACTCTGGACATAGTATATGTGTCTATGTGTCCATGTCAGCAATGTAGATTTAAGTGGACCAGCAACTGAAAAATTATTTCTCCCAAAAGAAATAAATACAGCAGTAGATAAATTTCTTTTTTGCTTTAAAAAAAAAAAAAAAAAAGTTAGAGCACAAACAACCTGGCTTACCATATTTTAATCTGCTAAACTACAACAACTATGCTGAAGAGGAAAACATCCCCGTTGCCAAATTATTAACCAATCAGATGAGATCATTGTGTCTGTGTTCTTATTTTTCAGCTCTTAGCAACAGGAAAGCACATGTCTTTGTGTTTATTTGGTCTTTTATTGTTGTGTATTTGTACACTGTAATGTCAAAGCCACTATAAATATTTTTAAAAATATTTCAAAGAGACTATAAATATCCAAATTTACTTCAAAGACACAATAAATATTTTTTAAAAATTCAAAAACACTCTAAAATATCAAAAATGTATTTCAAAGACACTATAAATATTTTAAAATGTTTTTCAAAGTCACTATAAATATATAAAAAATAATAATTCAAAGGCACTATAAATATAAAAAAAATAATAATTCAAAGGCACTATAAATATCAAAAATATATTTTAAAAACACTCTAAATATTAAAAAATATTTTTTCAAAGGCACTATAAATATCTGAAATGCATTTCAAAGACAATATAAATATTTAAAAATGTTTTTCAAAGTCACTATAAATATATATAAACAATTTTTTTCAAAGGCACTATAAATATCTAAAAAAATGTTTTTCAAAGTCACTATAAATATCTAAAATGTATTTTAAAAACACTCTAAATATAAAAAAAAATTTCAAAGGCACTATAAATATCTGAAATGCATTTCAAATACAATATAAATATATAAAATGTATTTCAGGTTCTACAGTGGTGGCCAAAAGAAAAAAGATTAATTTGTTATTTTCTGCAGTGAAATTACAATCAATACAACAATCAATATTTGTATGAAGTCCTTTATTATTCAAAACCTGCTGCCATAGAGTCAAAAAGACATCTGCACCACTACACTTGCTTAATCTATGCCTAGTTGATTGCTTCCTGAAGATCATGTAGATACAAAAAATTTCCACAGAAGTTCGGATTTCATTTGAGAAGTCTCTAGTTTAAGCCATTAAGACTTTACGGCTTCAGAAAGTAAAATTCCTGCCACATATTTGTTCTATTCTTTAATAAACGAGGCTGATATTAATTAGCCAGATATGCTCGAGTGACATCACATGTTTTGTGCACAGGCAGAACTATAATACATATAGTAGGAGTTGTTTTGTTCTAATACTTTTGGCCACACCTGGATAGAAAGATAGTCAGATAGATAGATATATTTATAGACAGACTTACTGGTCCTCCCTGAAGTAGGTAAATCCGACAAAAGGTAGCTGGTTGCCTACAAAGGCACGAGGAGTTGGGAAAGTCTCGACGTCCCCTTTCTCATCCTCGATGTCATCAAAATTACTCGTGTCAATATCACTCCTCAACTCAGGCACCACTGGAGCCATGGCTGAGAGAGAGAGAGAGAGAGAGAGAGAGAGAGCGAGAGAGAGAGAAATAATATCAAACCTCCTTTTCGTAGGTGTGTGTATGTGTGTCAGTCTCCCTGAAAGGCGCAGTGTGTGTATCACACAAAGCGGACACTGTAGTTTGTAGGAAGGAGTGGCGTCTGCTCTTGCCCAAGCCGGCCCCTGCTCCGTGTCCACCTCCCTACAGCGGCACACGATTCTGCACCGCTCACACACCTCATCACTCTTTCTCCTGCACACGCACAGTGTGTGTGTTTTTCACAGTTCCAAGCTCACTCTCTTTACTCTTTACACATATGAAGGAAATGACTAGCAAGTGGGTTTTTTAAAGAAATGGTTTCCTTTAAAAAAAAAAAAAAAAAAAAAATATATATATATATATATATATATATATATATATATATATAAATAATAATAATACAAAATTTTTCCTTTAATCCCGACAACACTGGTTTAGTGTTGATGTTCTTTACTGGAGATTAATGATGTACAGTTACATCAAATCCTCTCCGGCCAGTGTGTGATGAACGATGCCATGCTTGACCTGCTGATGTCCAAGATCTGCACGATCAGCCTCTGTATAACTATATAACTCAAAGAGACTTCCATCAGTGCATGAACCCACAGCTATATCTGTTCGGCTATGTTGACGAACTAAGCTGAACTCCAAAGATTTGGGGTAGGAGACAAAATAAAAAAGAAATGAAAGAAGACGATATGAAAAGAACAAGAGAGGCTTTTTCTTTGCGCTTTTTCTAATCACTAATGTTTCTTTTTACGATTTATTGTATTTTCATAGTTACTTTCTGACTTGTTCCTAAAGGCCTTATCTGAGCTTTGGCAATACAAATGTACATATTTGCCATGCCAATAAAGCAGCATTTAAATCTTTAATCTTAAAAGAAACAGAGAAAGATTGCTAAGTCATTAATATCGTTGAATAAACATCTATTATTGAAAATCTATTATTATTATTATTCAATTTCCTCAGAATAGTTTTTTTTTCTTCTTTAATTTCTTACTAATAGTCTAAGTATATTGCATGGTTGTTTAAAATTTGTTTTAAAAAAAGAGACATCAGAGGTGGAGAGAGACAGAGTGAGAGAGAGCAAGAGAGAGAGAGAACTTACCTGAGAGTTTTTGTTGTTGTTATAATATTGATGCTTATAAGTTTGTTTTTTGTGAGGGAATGAAAAATGGAGAGAAACAAAGATAGAGTGAGACAGGGAGAGAAAGACAGAGAGAGGGACAGATGAAAAGAGACGAAGAGAGAAGCGGAGACAGAGAAAGAATCTGAGAGATATGTTTTTTACGGTTTATGGTATTACAATATGGAGATGTTAATCAAAGACAAAAACTGGGACAACAATCCTGCTAAAAAAGTCCAAATTTAATTCCGCAAAACTCTTTGCAAAACTTACAACTTGCCCAACAACACCTGTTGAGACCAAATATTGTTAATAAAGTCTTGCGGGGTAGGACAACTTTGGGAGAGAGAGAGAGAGATGCAAAGAGAGATGGAAATGGAATCAGAGACAGAGAAATCGAGAGAGAAACAGATGGAGAGATAAAGAAAGAGAGATGGAGAGAGAGAGAGAATAAAAGAGAGAGTAGACGAGAGAGGCCCCACAGCGGTGGTTTTGCATCACTCCTCTCATTAGTAGCTCCACAGCGGCCACAAGTTCCACCCAGAAAATGCATCCAAAAACGAACACAACTCAAAGCAACAACACAAGCGCCGCTACACTACACCGGGCATAGTACACGAAAGCATCAAACCATCCAACGCAATCCTAATTATGACCCCATACAGCTCAAAATTACACGCTAATTAACTTCGCCTCCTCTGCAAAAGATTGATTACAGCAAGAAGAAATAGCCTGGGTTCTATTAACTAAATGTACACACAGTTAACAAAACAAATAACTGGTCATCCGTGTAAAACTTCAGGAGAACTCGTACAGATGGAGTGGACGATCACAATGCTTACTGTCTCGTATGGTGTCGAAGGTCCATTGGTCGTTCTTGAAGAAGGGGTGACGTTTGATTTCCTCCACTCCTGTGCGGCCAAGCCTCACCTCCCTGTACATATCAAAACACACCTCAACACGCGTGCACAGAGCAAAACCAAATAATACAACCCTCACCCTCACCCTCGTTCCCACCACACCAAACACACACACACACACACACACACACTCGGCTCTTACATAGACTGGTCTGTAGATCTGTTGGTGTGCTTGTGACTTATATCCAGCTGCTTAAGAAAGTGAGAGACAAGTCTTCACACACACACACAAACGCACACATGCACACACAGCTGCTCCCCTCCCTTGCTCACTTGCACATGCTGAGGGGTTCAGTGGACCAAGCTGCCACGTGTGGTTCATTCCAGCTGAAGCCAGAAACCAAAGGGAGGGCTGTATTGCCCACATGTGTATATGTGTGTGTGTGTGTGTGTGTGTGTGTATATATATGTGTGTACTGTATCATCCAAGCATACTGCTTTTTTGGGCATGCTGGCAAATATAAATGTCTGTCAAGAATAGATGGTGAACCATGAAGGTGAAGCTCTGCATTTACACCTGCAAGAGACAAGCTGCTGATGTGTCAGGCCAAATGTCTCGTGTTTGTGCGTAATGACCGCCAGCTTAATCACTTGCGAATAACATCAAATCAGAATTCAAAAGCTCTCATTTTCCTGATCTCGTAAATTATTGGATGAGAGGCATCCTGATCCAAGAGGTTTCGAAGACTTCATGAAAAAGTATTTCTCATTGTATTTACACGCGAGTAAATACAAAATGCAGTTTTTAAATGATGATTTCGTTTATTAAGGGTAAAAAGCTGTCTGAACCTGACTGGCCCTGTGTGACAAAGTAATTGCACCTAAACCTTATAACTGGTTGTACCGCCCTTAGCGGCAACAACTGCAATCAAGCAATGAGTCTTTCACATCGCTGTGGAGAAATTTTGGCACACTCTTCTTCGCAGAAATGTTTTAATTCAGCCTTACTTTTAGGGTTTTTAAGCACAACCTGGCCCTATGTGAAAAAGCACTTGCCCCCTTTCTAAATCATGAATGAAATGTGATTTTTGGAGATAAATTTCAGGCCTGATTACTGGAAATTACTTAAATAGACTAAAAAAAAGCAGCACAATCTAACAAAATCAAGATCAGATAAGAAACAAAGTAATCGACATGTATCAGTGTAGTAAGAACGGCGAAAGTCATTGACTATGCCACTCCAACCCCCCCCCCCCCTTTTCTTTTTTTAGCAATTCAGAGGTGGACTTGCTGGTATGTTTCAGGGTCATCATCCTCCTGCATAACCCAGGTGCGCTTGAAAAATTCTCGAAGTGATGGCCGGACAGAATTCATGTTGAATTCTGTTGAGTCGTCCAGGTCATGAAGCTCAGGACCATCACACTACCACTATTGGTATGATGTTCTTTTTTTGAAATGCTACGTTAGTTTAACAGGATACAGACCTTCCAAAAAGTTCAACTTTTGTCTCATCAGTCTCTTTCTTATTGTTGAATCATGAACACTGACCTTTACTGAGGCAAGTGAGGCCTGCAGTTCTTTCTATGTTGTTCTGGGTTCATTTTATATGAGATCATGAAGGATTGTGAGATGTTTTTGTGCTTTTGGAGTAATTTTGGTAGGCCTGCAGTTCCCTGAGAAGGTGCACCTCTGTTTAAATCTTTTTTTTCCATTTTCGCAGATAATGGCTCTCACCTTAGAAATGGCTTTGATACCCTTACTAGACTGATACATGTCAATTCTTTTGTTTCTTTTTAGATTGTGGTGCCTTTTTGATTTTTTTTTTATCTTTAAGTTGTATTTAAGTTATTTGGCAGTAATCAGGCCTGATTTATCTCCAAAAATCATAGTCCATTCATGATTTGGAGGGGGGGTTTGGACAGCTTTTTTCTCTATTTGCAAATAATTATCTTTGTTTAATTTTGTTTGATGGTCATTTAAGTGTGACATATATGAAATATATATATATATATACATACACACACACACACACACACACACACACACACACACACACACACACACAGGTGTTGGACAATGAAACTGAAACACCTGGTTTTAGAACACAATAATTAATTAGCATGTTGTGGGGCCTCCTTCTGCGGCCAATACATAATATACAATATATATATACTTGTACCTGTTATTTTGTATCTGTTTATACAGTATATATTAGTATATATACACACAGTGTATATACCACACACACACAATATATATATATATAAAATGGCATGCCGTTTAGGAAAATATTAATGAGAGAACTTAATGAAAACTCTGAATATATTGATTGAAACTCTATATATATTGAATGGATTCCGAATATATTGATTGAAATTATATATATTGAATGGATACTGAATATATTAAATGAACTGTGAGAATATTAAATGGATTCCGGATATATTGATTGAAACTCTATATATTGAATGAAAAGTCTGAATATATTTAATGTATTCCAAATATATTGAATGAACCGTGAGAATATTGAATGGATTCTGAATATATTGATTGTAAGCTCAATATATAAAAAAATTATTAAAAAAATTATTAAACTGGATATTGCAAAGAGAATGGTTGTATTAGCAATGATAGAGTGGGTGATAGTGCAGTTGGTTTTACATGTGAAATTTCAATATAATTTTTTTAATTTAATTTGTCATTTTTTGCAACTCAGTCTGTACCAAAGTGCCTTCATTTTCATACATACCTTTACAATTATTATTATTATTTAAATAATTAAAAAAATTAATTATCTGTTTTATTAGCACAAGAATTGTTTGTCATTGTTATGCGTTAAATGCTCCTCTGCCACAGATCCCCCCCTATATAATCTCCGTCAAATATTATATTAGAACAGAAATTTATAGGTTTATGATTTATAAATTACAAACTAGACCAAATGGATTTGATTATAAAATAAGCATTATAAAAAATTACATGTTGTATAGGGAAAAAATATAAATTATTATTTTTTATATACAAGATGTATTTTTGATATTGCTTATTTAATAATAAAAATCATTTCGTTAAATTTTTCATCATAAATATTTATTTAGTGCAAGCATTTTTGTATTACATGACAAATCCCTATAAAATAAATGTGCCACAAAATAAACATTATATGAGAATTTGTATTCATGGTCTCGACACCTGTCACGTGCCAAGGGTTAATTATAATAGTTATATCATATTTGATAACAATAAACCTATGAATTTATGTTGTAATATAATATTTGATAGAGATTATGTAGGGGTGCAATCTGTGGCAGGGGGGCATTTTAGCGCATAACACCGGTCTTCCGCGGTGAAATAGCAAATAAATTTCTTCATCCGTCGTCTGATACTGAGTGCGGCTTGTGCCACCACTTTGGGCCGGACACGCACTCATCAATGTGTTCACCATCTCTTCATTTCTCACAATTGCAGCAACCAAGTTTCTCGTCGACTCACTCATCCTTTCTAAAGATGGCGCTGTGTTTCGATGACGTCATGTTTCATTCAATATATACTTAGTTTTCATTCAATATATTCAGACTTTTCATTTAATATATCAGTTTTCAATCCATATATTCGGAATCCATTCAATATTCTCACAGTTCATTCAATATATTCAGAGTTTTCATTAAGTTCTCTCATGAATATTTTCCTAAACGGCATGCCATAATATATATATATAACTAGTAGATATATACAGTATATACTGTACATATGGAAATATATAGGACAGCTGTAAATACAGCTGTCATTGTTTTTAAAATGTTAAAAATGTAATTCAAACTTTTGTCAGAATAATTGACAAAAGTTTGAGTTACACACTTAACAGAGGGTAGTTAAGTGTACCCTCTCTCATTCCTTATTAACTAATTACTCCTTAATGAGATAACTATCATTTAATAGGAGTTAATAATAGTAACCTAAGTGTTAATGACAAATTACTCAATTGTTCTTGCTTAGTTTCTGCACAGTTACCTGGAAGCGTATTAAAAAGTGTTACGTGATCTATTTTGCGTGATGTCAGTTGCTTTGTAGATTGCTAATGTAAGTGCAGAACAAAAGGCAAAATAACCTCTCTGTCCCACCTGTCACTCAAAAAGGCACAGATTAGGTCCTTGGCTTCTTTAGACATTTCCATATCATCTGGGAAGGTCAGGCTGTTTTTGTGATCCATGATCTTGCCATAAGTTCCCACCAGTGACTCGGCATAAAATGGAGTCTCGCCTGCAGCGAAACCAAACCTTGTTAAGAGAAGGTAAGCTATGGTAAGAGATAAAAAAAAGGGAAGAGGAGAGGAGCTACTGACCATTCAGCAACTCATAGATAAACACTCCCACAGACCACCAATCACACTCGCGTCCATAATGACCGGTCCGTCCCTGTGACATCAGCACCTCCGGAGAAATGTAATCTGGAGTTCCTACGGCTGTGTCGCAGTGAACCATCCCAGACTGGACACACACACAAAGAAAATCAGCAATGTAAAATCTTATACAGTATTATATTATACTAAACAGCACCTAGACAAGCCTCAAAACTTCATCATAACTCAAAACGTTCTGGCAACAACCATGAATGCTATCTTCACCATCCCTACTTTGAAACACGGAGGTGGATCTTTAATGTTCTGGGGTGTGTGAGCTAGAGTGGCACAGGACATCGATCACACGGCCTCAGTCGGCTCGCATAGTGCATCCTGGTGCCATACAGTATCTGCCCCTGGATAATCAGTGAACACGCACCTGGCTGTATAAATGTAGTAAAAGAAAGCATGATTCATCGGACCACTTCACCTTTTTCCATTGGTCCAGTTCTGAGGCTCATGTGCCCATTGTAAGTGCTTTCGGTAATGGACAGGGGTCAGCATGGGCACTCTGACTGGTCTGCACCTACGCAGCCCTATACACAGCAAGCTACAATGCACTGTGCATTTGTTTTCTCAAATCTAAATATAGCATTGTGCTGCTGGGTATCAGAAGCAGAGAGGACTTTATGAGCATGTCTGTCTTCCTGATGTTAAAGGAAACAACAATTCGTAAAATGAAGTCCAGAGAAACTACATGCACAGAGCAAAAGAAACAGAAGAACAAGTCAATGTCTCTTTTTGTGATGTCATGTCAGTGGACTTTAGAGGCCTGCCACTGCTCTGTGCTTGCCTCCTGCTGCTCTCTTTTATCTGGACATGTAACAGAAACTCAAAAAATGGTCATCTGTTTAGTCAGTTCTGTGCCTGAATAATGTTCTTATTTGACCATAATAATTCGCTCACAAAGCACGACAACCGTTTACTAGGAACGTCTGATCTCTTCTGCTATAGTGAATGATCTCCATTCTTGCTTTTCTCGCCCCATTCCCTTCCTCAGTATTTAAATTGGGAAACGGCACACCAGTGCCTGCAGATCCTCACCGTAAGGCATGAGCAGGAGGGTTTACAATGATCATGTTGCTCTTTCTTTTTGTTCTAACACCCTGGAACGGCTTCACCGTTGTGTTTATCCCCTGTATTAGACAGCCTGTTGTAAATTCCGCAGCCGTGTACCCAAGTGTTTATATGAAAATCAATAAATCAGGGTGCATTTAATTTGCTTTCCACAAGATGGCAGACATGGAAAGACAAACTCTTTTATTTATTTATTTATTTATTTATTTAATTCCAGCTTGATTTTTTTTTTGTAAATCAATCTTCTTAAAATTAAAAGATATACCAATATGTATAGTATTTATATAGTATAGTAATATGTATTTATATTTGTTTATATTTATGTTTTTTGTTTAATGTAAAATGATTCACAAGTAAAATGATTCACAAGTAATTTTAGTGCATAAAGTCAGCCAGTCAAAAATCAGGTTGCTAAATTCAATATGAAAACTTCAGCATCCGGTCTACTTAGAGGTGTGCAAAGGCAACTGAGCTTGAAGGCTGTTTTGTCCAGATGTGTCAGGACCTCAAAACTCAAGTACAAGTACAAAATGTTGTGTTTTTTTCACTCAAGATCAAGTACTAAGTATTTATGAAAAATGTATATTAATTACAAAAGTACTAATACTCCACAAAGTAAATGATTTTCCTGGATTTCTATCTGTCCAAGTTACTGCTAAAACTGCATTTTAAAGTATTTTAAACAGATTTGAAGTTGATCACAATCATTCAATTCTAGTAGAGATTGATAGCGACAAGATTTAACCTTAAATAAGTGACTTGGCTGCACGGTGACGTAGTGGTTAGCACTGCCTCCTTGCACCTCCGGGTTTGATTCCCGCCTCGGGGTCTGTGTGGATGGAGTTTGCATGCCCCCCCTCCATGCCCCCCCCTTCCACCATTTCCTCTAGGTACCCCGGTTTCCTCCCACAGTGCAAAGACGTACAGATTACGCTAATTGGCATTCCCAAATTGCCCGCAGTGTGTAAATGCATATGAGACAGTTTTTATATATGTATGTGCGCCTTGAGATACAGTACATGGGGTGTACCCCGTCTCGAACACTAAGTCTCCTAGGACAGTCTCCAAGACCCCCTGCATACCGGATAAGGTGGTATAGACGATGAATAAGTGTCTGAGTGAGTGAGTAAAAGAAGTGTGGTTAGCATTGTTAACTTTTATTACTGCACTAGTCTAGCTACAGTATGTAGTTGCCACCATATCCTACGCTGTATAATGAGCAATTAAAAATGGCCATATTGCCAGCATACAGAACAAAATATGGTTAAAGGAAGTGCCAAAATATTACAATTATAAAAATAAAAAAAATTAAAAAATTGTTATTGGCGTGCAAATGCATAGAGCGCTTCTAATTTTATATTGAATATAATATGTGCCTTTTGAATACTGTATGCCTGAATACTATATGTGGCTTTTGCATTTTAGTTGAATTCAAAAAGTTTAGTTTTATACATAACTAATACCCTGATTTATGATTTTATATAGTTATAAGCAAAACATCAAATTAAAGAAGCGTTTAGCTTTTATCCGATTATTCGAAAAAATAATCGCACAACTAACCGATTATCAAAATAATCTTTAGTTGCAGCCCTACTACTGTATATCTGTTGCCCAGGTATCCGTCAACCACTAATTAATCTCTGCCTTCACACGGCTCAACACTACGTATAGGCATCAGGTGTGCTCTTCATAATTGGTTCCTTCCTCCAGACGCCACACTCAGTACTTTAAAGTCTGATTTCATTTGGTAATCAATTCCTAATCAAATCCATGATTGCCTTTGTGATGGTCTGTTGATTTATTGACTATGGGAGTGTCTCAAGAGAGGAAGGCATTCAACAACAGGAAATGAGTAATGGCTCTAAGCGCAAATGTCCTTATTTGTTCCACAGTAGTCTGGACTTTAAACTTTAATTGTGCAAACTGAATTTAACCAAGTTTACTAAATTTGAATTTGTGAATGCTGAAAAAACTGTGTTTGTCAACCTCATACATTCAATAATTGTCGTCTTCAAGTTTCCTTATTAGGAATTTAATGGTTTTCAAAATTCCAACAATTCAAAACTTATTTATATATTTTTTCTTTTTTTACTTCCTAAGAGACGTGTGTGAGAGGTGTGAAAAGGTTCTCTTTTTTTTTCCTCAGGAATTCTGTCTGCTCCCACAATTAACATTTTTATGTGTGCACTGACACTAATCAGGATAAACCAGTTCCCAAAAACGAAAACACATCCTAATTTCTAAGAAGAGCTCTCACAGTGTCACATAAGCACCTAATAAAGTCCCATGTTAATATATAATCTTCATATGCGAAAGTTGATCTGGTCCTACCCACAAAAACAAGCAAAAAAAAAAAAAAAAACCCTCTCCAGCTTGTGCAGTATTTTATTCTGTCACCCAAAACCCAGCGTAAGAACACACTCACCTTGTCCATCTTCATGCATGTGCCAAAGTCGGCGAGTTTGAGGTGACCGTTGCCGTCCAGCAGCATGTTTTCAGGTTTGATGTCTCTGTGGATGAAGCCCATGGAGTGGATGGCATCCAGAGCCAGCACCACTTCGGCTGTGTAGAAGCGAGCCCATTCCTCAGGCATGTCGTAATTCATGGTAAGGGTTACCAGATCTCCACCTGCCATGAACTCCATCACCAAATAGAGGTGGCGCTCGTCTTGAAATGAACAGAACAGCTAAACAAACACAGAGAATCCCGACAATTATTTCTATATAGAGACTGTATAGCAATGGAAAAATTCATTCTAACCTTTAATGTCTTATCTTCATTTCTACAAGACAAGACACCTTCACAGACTTGTGAGATTCGTCCGCACTAAAATAGAATAAACGGAACCGAAGCCTCCTCGACACACTAACCTCACTAAAGCTTTTGAAGATGAATGAACAGGAATCTCCAAACACATGCTCCAAAATGTAGTGGATAAAGTGGAGTTTACAATGATGGTCAGGAGTCCACATTGGCCATAAAGAGTATCATGGAGGTAGTAAATGTGACCTGGCCACACTGAAGAGAAGAATGAATTCATTTTTCGTTTATAACTAGAGGTCTAGTTGACTGGCCGACCCTTGCTGTTAAAGCTGAACTTGCTTATTTCCTGTCGCCAACAGCCAGCATTTTTATGGCGCTTGTTATGCCATGACCCTTGCTCATCAGGATACTGACGACAGGGTTTATAGGTCAAATTATTTCATGTTTAATTCACTTACATCTAATATACATGAAACACACTTGCACATTAGGTACGTTCCAGTCAAACTGGGACTAATGATGACATTTCTTGTGAATGAAGGCATGAAAGCAATTGACTCCACAGAAGACTTCAAGCACAGTACGGTGATGAGACTCTGTACTGCAGTTGAATGGTGCAAATGTTTAAAGACGGCTGTATGTCCTAGACTGACGATCCCAGCTTAGGTGACTCGGAGCCCACCATAGTCGTTCCAAGAAGGAAGAGACGCATCTGTCTTTGGAAACTGGACAGACGTTACAGGAACTCGGCTGGAACTTGGCACACCCCCCGTACTGTCGTAACTTCACTCCAAGACACTTCCAAATGTTCGGACCGTTAAAGGAGTTCCTGGAAGGTCAGCGGTTCAGACGAGAAGCAGGCAGTCCGATGACAGCTCCAGCGTAAAAGAGAAAACTTTCTATCTTGACGGTTTCTAAGCCCTAGTGAAACACTGGGATAAGTGCACTAATGAAGCAGGAACTTATATGGAGAAGTAAATGATTCCTTTTGTCTCATACCTGTGTTCTGTTATTCTGACAATCAAAAGTCTTGCTTTGACTTGAGCACCTGTACACCTGACACTTGTACAATGTAGGTCTATAATTTCCAAACTAGGGATGTGTTTGCATATAGCAGACCTTATTTAAATGACAAATTATATGCAAAAGGCACTTTCAGGAGACAGGAAGGGCAAAGACTTAGAGCCACTTGATCCAGCAGAGCTCCAGCAGTATTCCACATACAGTAGAGGTTCAGTATGCAGGGTGTGAAATGAAACTCCAAATAGACAAATTTAGAAACCAGCATGTTTTACCAAAACACTGCCAGATTAAATGTAACTTTATATATAAATACATAATAGAAATAAAAATGAATAAACCAATTAATAGATGACTAATTCATTTGCACTGGATGAAACAAACAAACGACTGATTAGTGCAAGGGCAGTTTTCTTTTTCTTTTTTTTTAACCATGCGAGTTATAATAATTCACTGTACCAATATTAGCATTTCGTTTTGTGATTTTTACTCTGTTGTCGGTCAAGATTTGTTGCGCATTTTTTCTTATTTACTCCCTTATTTAGTCTTTGCCAATTTCCACCCAATAATTAGGTCTTCCCCTGCATATAACAGCAAGCAGCCAGGCAGCGTAAAGGCTCCACTATGAACTCCATCTGCATCGTTTTAAAATGAAAGAGCGGAGAGTATGCCATTCCTCCTACGAAGACACCAAGAAACGCCTCATGGATGCCTTTAGCATCGTCATTATTTAAACATCTGATCTACCTGCACTATCCAGGGGCTGTTTGAGAACGCCATGATGTCCCGCTCCTCCCAGAAGAAGGCAGAGTCTGATCGCTTGAGCATCTCAAACTTGCTGAGCTTCTTCATAGCGTACACTTTTTTAGAGATCTTGTGCCGCACCTAAATGCAAAAACAAGAAACACAAGCACACACCGTTCAATGTACCGGCAAAAATTAGACAAGATGCCATGATTAGGCTAACATTTATATAAACAAGATGTAGTGCAAATATGTTTTTCTTTTTCAGCTTTTGTTAATAAATCAAGAAAACATCGGTTAATTATAGTAATTATAATATTTACTTATATATAAGGAAACCAACAGAAGCTATAAAACATATGACGCCATGAGCCATAGGCATGCATACTGTAAGATCCTGCTCCAGTCTGTATCTAGTAATGATTTACAAGCCCTGGACAGCTTATGCATTGACTCAGATTTACGGGAAAAAATGATAAATTGATTATGTTGCATATGCCCAGGAAATTTCTAAAATGATCCAACAGCAACCAATCAGAATGCACTGTGAGGATGCTACCTTATTATTTAACATGCAGAAATGTAAGTACTGTTATATATGCTGAGGAGATTAAGGGAAGTAACAGCTACTGTATATACAACTGTGTTTTTCATTGGAGCTGAGGAAAAGCAGAATGGTGCTACTGAACACGACACGCAACTAAGAGAGTAGTTAGAGTGCGTAGCACCTTTGTAAGACTGGGACAACATCTAAGACTGTGAGTTTCATTGTACTTTCTGTAATATTCTAATTCTTCAACTTAGATGCAGATAACCTTCATACAAGACATGTTATCTAGCTATCCAGAGACTGCGCTTCCATTACTTATCATATTACAGTGTTTTATTCTAGGAACGGGATGGTTACTGTATATACAGTACTATAAGTTGTAAAATTAAATATACTTGGGAATATTACTGAAATTGGATTTAAAAATCGTGGTAAAAGTGCTGGCCCTATCTTCCGGAGATCGCTTGTTCGAATCCCGGGTGATGCTGTAACCTCTCGCAGCCGGAGGTCTAGAGAGGGCTGATAGGCCGAGCTCTCTCAGAGGGGAGGGATGAGAGGTAGTTAGTGCTCCGACATTAATCACGGCTTTACAGCCAGTCAGGGGCGTCTGTGAGCTCGCGCAGCGGAGGGAGCGGATAGCGCTGTCCTCCGAGTGTGTTACGCCGCCCCCAACGATGCGCGAGCGAGCAGTTCGAAAAAAGATGCGGTCGGCTGGCGTCACGTGGTTCGGAGGAAACACGTGATAGTCTTCGGCCCTCCCGGCTGAGTGGTAGTAATAGCCTTAATGTGGGAGCCCCCTAGTGACGGGGAGGAATTAGACACGACTAAATTAGGGAGAAAATCGGGTTATTTATATATATATATATATATATATATATATATATATATATTATGGCATGCCGTTTAGGAAAATATTCATGAGAGAACTGAATGAAAACTCTGAATATATTGAATGCAAGGTGAGAATATTGAATGGATTCCGAATATATTGATTGAAAAATATATATATTGAATGAATTCTGAATATATGGATTGAAACTCTATATATATTGAATGAAACGTGAGAATATTGAATGGATTCTGAATATATTGATTGAAAAATATATATATTGAATGAATTCTGAATATATGGACTGAAAACTGATATATTGAATGAAAAGTCTGAATATATTGAATGAAAAGTCTGAATATATTGAATGAAACATGACGTCATCGAAACACAGCGCCATCTTTAGAAAGGACGAGTGAGTCGGCGAGAAACTTGGTTGCTGCAATTGTGAGAAATGACGAGATGGTAAACACATTGATGAGTGCGTGTCGGCCCAAAGTGGTGGCACAAGCCGCACTCAGTATCAGACGACGGATGAAGAAATGTATTCGCTATTTCACCGCGGAAGACCGGTGTTATGCGCTAAAATGCCCCCCTGCCACAGATTGCATCCCCTATTTAATCTCCGTCGAATATTATATTAGAACAGAAATTTCTAGGTGTCCAGGTTCCAGCTGTTAGGTTTTACTGAGCCTGCTGGAGAATATGAGTTTCTTTTGGCAACTTCGTCACACTCGCTCCTTTCTATTTTCATGCAAAACCCAGGAGTCTAGATTATTGATTGATTTTGTTTTCCATCTGAAATCTGGTCTATATATATATATATATATATATATATATATATATATATATATATATATGGACAAGACAAATGTAGGACCACCTTTATCACTGCATATTTATTACAAAAGCTTGTGAGTGGTGAGACAAAATTGGTTCTTACTAACAGTATCCAACCTGACACGTCATTGGAATGAAATAAATGAATGAAATGAATGGTTTAATTTAAGGACTGCTCTCGGGTGATTTAATACATGCACATTGTCTTATAACAGCTCAAGCTATTTGTCATGAGTGCTGATGAAATGTCACTGTAAAAATGTGATATAATGGCACATGGCATCTTATTTAGTTACGTCATTCATTGCAATCTACACTCACTGGCCACTTCATTAGGTACACCTGGTCAGGAGAATAGCCAGGCTGGTTTGAGCATATATAAAGGCAACAGTAACATAAATAACATCTCATTATAACCGAGGTATGCCAAGGAGCATCCCTGAACACACAACACAGAAGCAGAAGACTACACCTGTCAGCTAATAACAGGAAACTGAGGCTACAATTCACATGGAATCACAATAGAAGATTGGAAATATGAGTCTCGTTTTCTTTTGCCACATTCAGGTGGTTTGGTCACAATTTTGTGCCTAACAGCATAGAAGCATGGACCTATCCTGCTTTATATCACTGGTTCAGGACGGTGGCGGTGGTGTAATGGTGTGGGGGAGATTATCTTGGCAGAGACACTTTGGGCCCATTAGTACCAAATGAGCATTGTTTTAATTCCTGACATTGTTACCTGACCTTTTCCCTCGCTATATTACCACAGTATTACATGCCATGTCACAAAGCTAATGTAATCTCAAACTGGTTTCTTGAGCAAGATAATGAGATTCACTAAGTAATGTGTGAGATATCTTCCATAAGATAGAAATCTAGACATAGTGATATAGATTGTTGTATGGTTGTGTAACATTATGTGCACTTTCCCAAGCCTCTCTGCTCATAAAACAATCCCCACATTGTGCTTTCCTGATTCCTTACACGGTACTGCTTCCATTAGACCATGTCTAGACAAATATACATACAACTAGACCGTGTCTGCTGGAACCCTGTTGTCTAACCGGAAAATGCTAATGTGTTTCCTATTGTGTGTCTGTCTCCGGGTCGCTCTATGACTTACATGCTAACGAGGATGTACAGGATGTACGTGATTACAGGTCACCTGGTCAAAAGCTTAAATATTCTCTCTTTGCTGATAATAAACAGACACCAGACACATCATGCCTGCATGTGTGTTTGTCCCTCCCCCGATAAAAGTATTGTGGCACAAAGAGTATTAAGGTACGGCAGATACTGTACATCAAGCATTATTTCTTCCTTTAGCTCATCTTAAAACGTAACAATTTCGACCATCTTCTCAAACCTAACAATTGTTCAGATGACAGCAAGATAACCATACGCATATTTCATTCTTGCAAGTACACAATGTCAAAAACTGTCAGTAACCCAGATCCAAACATAATATTTACATAGAAATATTTTCTGAGGTTCCAAACATAAAACATTTTGGCATTTTTAAGTTAAGATGAGTTGAATTTCTGCTAATTGCCTGACTGTTTTGCTAACATTATACATTATACATATACTGTATATAAAACAAAATATAAAAATGTTAAATATGTTTATTCCAGGCAATGATTCAGTAAGTTGTGTGCATTTTCTGTTTCTGTGTCTTTGACAGAAAAGAAAAAAAAAATTTTGGGACAAATTGTAAAAAAAAAAAAAAAAGCTTAAAAAAATTTTTTTTAGCTTTAACATTTCCATTTTTAAAAATTCATCCATTACATGAATACAGAACAGCACATATTCTTTAACCATTCCATAATTTTAATTCAGAACTACAAATTTAACAAAAAGGCGTATGTAAGATCTTATAATCCTAGTGTGTAAGATCTTATAATAGTCTCTAACCCACACACTCTTGCAGGCTCTGGGCATGTGCAAACTTGTGCTGGAGAAGCATTAACACAACCAAATAAAAGTCAATGCTTCAAGGCAAATAGCATGTAGTTAGAAGACACTGCTGCTCTCTTTCTATCTTTCAAACACACATGCACACACACACACAGACACACAGACACAGGAGGTAAAGCCCGGCAATCACTCACCAGTTGCACCGCTCCATAGGCTCCTTTGCCGATTAGTTTAATTCGCTCGAAATCAGCCGTCCGTATCTGCAGCTCCCTCAAACGGGTTACAGCCTTCTCATCTAAACAATAAAAAAAAAAAGTAATGCTTTCTTAGTTGCGCAACAATAACTCATAATTGTATGGACTATGGACATTGTTCTGTTTTGTCTTTACGGAAATTTAAATTAGAGTATAAACTTCAAATAATTACAATTATAAACATGTTTGATTCATTCATTTTGTACTGGCGCTATGAGATTAATGTTGATAACATACAGCCGAGCTTGCTCAATACACACTCTATTCAAAAGACACTTTAGACAATTTGTACAATAAAAGTGTGAGAATAAAGGTATTTATGATTGTTTTTGTTTTTTTCCATTTTAAATTGGAACTATATTTTCATCCAAAATACTCCTCTAACTAATAAATTGGACTTATGATTAACAAAAAGTATACATTGTGTGAATTTACTGCTCACCTATTACTTTAACCATAGCAATCTCAAACAACAGTGGACATTTTGGATTAAAGATACTTACATCTGTTTAGGAAGACATCAACATTTTTGTTCTTCCGCAGCGCAGGGTGATTCAGGTCAAGGGACAAGGCATTTATAGAATCCTGCACAAATTAATCACAGAAATGTAAACCATTAGAAAGGTATCAGTGTGATATAGGCACAGGTGTGATCAGAGGTTTACGCAGAGCAATCACGGACATGCCATGGCAATATTGGGCTCATACAGCACACTTCTTTTTGTAGTCGAAAACACTCAAGAAATTATTTTAGGTTTTCTAAAATTATACATACGGGTCATATGTGGTACATTTGACCAGTTTTAAGACAAAATGTGATAAATGGCATTTTTCCTTTTACTCATTTTGGAAAATATGAGTAAAGCTTGAAGCTGTGGCTCAGTGATGCTCTGGAGCTGCTTTGCTCCCTATGGCACTGAAAAACTGCAGCATGTAGAGGGCAAGCTGGATTCAGATATCCTTGAAGAAAACGACATGTCATCCGTGGGGAAGCTGAAACTTTGGTTTCATTGGTTTCGGATTCATTCTCCTTCCAACAGTACAATGATCACAAGCATACTTCAAATTCCACCAAGGCTTGGTTTCATATGTCCTGGTTGGTTCTAAAGTGGCCATCACATTCGCCAGACTTGAATCCAATGAAATAATAATAATTTTTTTAAAAAGCAGCTGCATCTCACAAAACTAAGAATCTTCCCGAACTAGAGGGCCATTGCCCAACAGAGTAAAAATCACAAAAGTAGCAGTTTGTGTTGACTTTGAAGAAACCATTACATTACTGCGTTACTTTCTGATAAAAGTAACTAATTTACTAGAGTACTTTTCCAGTGCTGAAAATTAAAACTCCTTTGTGCTTCCTCATGCATGTTGTTTTAGTCAAGACCTTTATAATTATTCTACCATCATCACTCAGCCAAGTTTGGCCCATAATCTGTTAACTACTAATACCCCCATCTCACCTACGCGGATTCGCGCGGTGGCCGTAAGTGCGGTTCATCATGATTCCCCGCGGGATTTGGTGCTGTGATTATGTTTCCATCTTTCCGCGCGTCTGTCCTTGTGGACGGTGCCTTACACCACTCCTCACCACGAGGCAACCCGGATAAAGGGGGGAACGGGGGGGGAACGGGGTTGCCTGTATGGCTCACGGATTACATAAATTGTCTGAATATCAGATAAGTACTTAAATGGCGGACCTAACACGTTAGATTACTCGTTACATTGAAAAAGTAATTCAAGTACGCTAACGCTTTACTTTGTAACACATTACACCCAACACTGCTTCTTATATCATTTGTGTTGAGCTATTTAAATAGCTCTTGTTTAACTGATTTATTACAGACAGCTGCAAGTTAGTAATTTTGGCCAAAAAGAACTCATTTTCAATGGGAGTGGAATAATTTTAAATGCAAATGTATGTTTTTTTTCAAAGCTTCGAACTTCCACGTTTCAGGCAAGTCGCAACACTCAGCATGGCATTTTATAGCATAACACAACATGTTCTGGAAAGCATCGCTTCTTTCTGTCACAATCAGTGAAGTGAAGATACTTCCTTTGCAACACATAGGCTGCGCCGAGTGGTTTGAATGTGTTCAAGGTGTTTGAGGAGAATCTTTAAAACCAAGGTACAGACCTCATGCAGTGAAACAGAACATTATGCTATTTGCATGTCAACCAAACACTACAGTATGTTATATACTTAACAAAGCAATGTGTGATACTGCAGTGGTTTGTTTCATACACGTGACTGCTTGAACAAATCAACCAACATATTACTGATAATAAATTGCATACTTAAAAGTACCACAAACACAACAGTAGGTTTATTTATCCATTGTGCCAAAACTGTGGGAGGTGGAATTAGTGTTTTTGGCCAAATTAAGTGCTTTTAATTTTCTTTTTCTTATTGCTTTATTTGAAAAAAAAAAAAAAAAAAAAAAAACTTAATCCATAAAAATGGAGTTCTCATTTTGCTGTCCAACTGTTCCTTTTGAATCACATCTAATATGTCTCTTATGATTATAATAAATAAATGCTGATGCATACATGCAGAATTGTGTATTAGATTGACAATGTTTGTAAAAATAAGTTAATACAGTCAATTAATGTTCATTTCAAGACAAACCTAAATTGCAACGACTGCAAATAAACCATAATAAGATTATCTTCGAATTTCTTTAAAAAGTTCTATAAAAATCTATAGATTTTTGTTTTCACTCCTCCTGGAAGGTCAATGGAGTGAATACACGAATTCTCTGTTTGATGCTCACTACCGGATTATCATTCAGCATAAAAACTCAAGGTGGTTTCACAACTACATTTAGCTTCCTGGTTTGACTCGAGCTTTCCGAAAAGCACAAGCCCACACCACTTAGTCTGACTTAAAAAAAAAAGAAAAAAAAGTTGTAGTATGATGTACATGTACACACACACACACACACACACAAAGACCAGCAGGAAGTGGCAGATTCTGAGCATGATGAAATTAGTTTGTCCCTCTACTGAATTCGAGGATGTGACCTCAGCTTCCTGAAGGTTCCTTTCCCCTGCAACAACAGATGGGGTGGAAGCAGGGCCTGGGTGGATTTCTAAAGTTTAATTAAGTCTGATTAAACCAAATCCTGGCTTTAACATTAAATGATTATGAAGGATTATCTGTTTTGAATTTGTCTTTTTGGCCTCACAATATAATATGATTACATCACCACCTGGATTTAACTAAGCAAATACACTATTAATAATTACACTAATAATTACACTATTATTTAGTGCTGTAGGCATCTTTGCAGGAATTAATTAAAATGCGAAGATGAATAAATGTGAATGTGTCAATGTACATTTCTTTTTTTTTTATCATTCCCTCAATTCCCTTCCACTTGTTCTTGGGATCACACTTGCAATGGCCTGAAGTCAACCCTGACTTCCCTAACGATTACCTTACATTCCAGCTACTCTTGAGGGAACCCCAGGCAATCCTAGACGAGATATAATAATCTGCCTCAACTGACTCTTAGTGATTCTGAGGAGCAGTGGTTTTACTTCAATGCTCTCATAGATTGTGGAGCTCCCTGGGAGGGAAACTCATTTCTGCTGCTTGTCCTCACACCCTTACCTTCTGGTCACTACCCAAAGCTCATGACTATAGCTAAAGATTTAAATGTAGACTCAAATCTTAGGACATCCAAGCTACTGGTTTGCCACCACGGGGTATTGGTACAGTACAGTGAGTGCAACACCGCTGTTAGAACAATTAAAGCATAGATCAATAATGTACTGTAGGAACTGAGGAAGACAGGAATGTTTTTAAAGGGACGTTTAGATGTCCCTGAACAATCTCATATTAATCTCATATTTACATCATAGAAAGAGATTTCCTCTGAAAGACAATTCAAACTTTCTTTCGGCTGCTCTAGTCAAAGGGTCGCCACCGAGACTTCCGACCACAACTTGGCACTGGTTTTACATCAGATGGCCTTCCTGACGCAACCAGGCAGTGGCCAGGTAGTATAGGATGTGGCAACCCACTGAGGGTAGGGATAGATCGAACCTGAATCTCCAAATCACCAACCTCAAGCCTTAGCCATCTGAGCCTGAGAAATTACTCTAAATGACAGTAAACACCAATAATAATAAAAGTATCACTGCTTCATTTGCGCGATTACAGAATTAAATGTATAAAAGTATAAAATGTATAAAATGTATAAAATGTACTATTATTTATAGTTGTACAGTGTTTGGTATCACAAAATACTGTACAACCTAAAATTGTAAAAAAATAATAATAATAATAATAATAATAATTTTTAAAAATGCAATATGGAGTAAAATAGCATATGCAGTACCGAATTACAAGCCCCCATTTGCATGTACGTTACATAAAATCAGACATCAAAGGTACCATAAGCACAACTTTGTGAGTCTTGTCAGGTATAATTAAAAGTAAAATTCACTTTTAAAAAGTCCTGAAATATTACAAACCCAACAAAACATGAGAAGGTGAAAAGAAGATGACCCTGAACTGACCTCCAACTTATTTTCATTTCTTTTTTTCATATAACCACAATGGTGGTCAGAATGTGTTGCAAAGCAAATGACCTCATGGAGAGAATACAGGCCAGATATTTTAATCACCAGTCAAAGTAAAGTGCTATAGAATTGGTGAATATTTCCCTTTTAACAGACTATGGAATGAAGTGTGTACTTCTTTCAATCAAGCAGAAGTTTCTTTTTTTTTCAAGTTAACCTCGAATTTCATTTGAGTGTAGATGTGTAAGCATTTTAATTCTGACTGAGCCATCATTTGGGTCTTTATATGAGTGTAAATATGATGGTACTAAGACTACCACCTTCAGTAAGCATTAGCTAAACGCTAATAAAGTATTTTGGGACACCTTGCATTTATATTAACCTTGGCTAGCATGACGCATCAGAAACACCAGTTGCTAAATCTCTGCTGTCATGTTTTGGTGATGCACACCCCAGAAATATACTGCCCAATAATCCCAGTGGCTGCTAATGGGTAGCTATTATTGTGCATAATGAGAATATGTACAGTATGAAGTTATGCAGTGAGGTTAGTATCAGCAAAGGAGATAAATATACATTTTGGTACTGTATGAAGGGTTAGTGCTTCAGAACATTCACAGGGAAAACTTTTTGCTGTATCATTTGATGTCAACATTTTTCACATACCCAGCCTATTGCCATATTACGGATCATTTGACTGATTGACTGGAGGTGTTGACTAAAAACCATTTTCTTGGTTCCAGAAGAAAAAAAACCTTGATCTGCAAGTTCTCACGTTTCCACGGTGCTTCAAAGGAACAGCTCTGGGGGATAATTATGGTGGAACAATGCTTTTTAATCATCTACTAAAGTTGCACATTTTACAAAAATGCACGTTTTTAACGTTTTCCCTACATTAAGTTCAGGAAGGGATTGTCAATAAGCTAATGTTATGTGAGCAAGGAAAACTCGGGAACTCAGAGGCGCTTTTTAGTTTGCTTTTCAATTGCAAACAGACACTGATTGCAAATAGAGCAATCCAGGACAGGCACATTCTTGAGGAGAAGGGCGTGTTCCTTCACACATAGTGATCATATCAGACAAAAGTAGATAAGACCTGAATCCACCCGACTAGCCCTTTAACCTGTGATTTCTGCTTTTTTTTTTGTTTACAGTAATAATACGCTACATACAATCGGATCCTTTTTTATTTTTAGGTCTTGTTTTTTTTTTTTTTGCTTTATTATTCAATGAATTAAGTGTTTTTGTTTTTTATTATTATTTTTGTCTAATCTCTTCCAAGTTTTCAAATGTCTCGTAATCTAAGAGGAGGACTGTACAGTAGCTGTGATATTTCATAGGGGTAGTGGTAGAGAAATCCCTGTTAGACTGGTTTGAGGATTTTTCTCTTTGTGTCTGTCCTTTCTTTTTTTGTGTGTTTAGCTCTAGGCTCCAGAAAGGCATACGATGTTAAAGGGTGTTAAAGGCTCGAAAGAGCACACACAAACATTAATAAAATAAAACTCTGTAATACAGCCTTGGGTCTGGGACTTAAGGTTATTACAGGCTCAATCATAAATTATATTCAGGAATAATAGATTAGGAATAATAACAGTGTATATATATATATATATATATATATATATATATATATATATATATATATATATACACACACACACTTTATTACCTTAGCACGCCTACTGGTTGCTTTTTATAGGTGCATCTACTTTAGGGAAAGGTGTGCTCTTAAATAATTCAGGGAAAACCATTATGAGCCAAATTCCAGAGAAACAACAACATGTCCATGCGCATTGACTTCAGCGACCTGGCTGACTGATAACCTTCAGGCATTGCGCCAGGCAGTTTGGATACAAAATACACAACACACGGAAGGATTCATAACTCTCTCTAGCTAACCTTTGAAACAGGGACCCGATTACCACCTGAGACACCATAAACTGTTTCATCTACACTTTTTTTTCCACCACTGTCCCTGTGCAATACATTTCTTCTTACCAGCAAACTCTCCAGGTTGAGTGCTGATCGCTGGTCCCTGATCATGGACTCCAGCATTCTGAGCTGATTCTCGAGTCTTTTCTCCGCTCCGGGTGACATGGTGCCAGGACACGATCAGCACAGACATGAGACACACACACACACAGGGAGAGAGCGCGCGCGAGAGAAAGAAACTGTCCGTAGTGATCTCAGGAAGTTAAAGGAAGCCAAAATCCAAAAGTCCAACTAGAGATCACCTTAACCAGCCGAAGCAAAAAAAAAAAAAAAAACCTGCGGGTGTCCTTGTCCTTCTGATTAAACACGCGAACCGGCACGTCGTCCTACCAGTCCGGAAACTCTACAACTCCGTGCGCCCGACTCCCCCTACTTAGGTTTTTTTTTTTCTGAGACGCGTAAAATGTGGATCAAGTCACCAAGAAACGAAAGTTGTACATGGGTCCCGTCCGTGTGTGTGTGTGTGTGTAGCGCCGTATTGTGGCTCAGCGCTGAGCTGAAGGCGGGATTCCTGCTCTCTGACCTCACATGACGCTTTTAGCGCGGAGTGTCGGCGCGCGCTACAAATAAGCGCTTACTGGGACCGGCTTAAAACAGACAGTGACATGTCCGTTTCCACTCACTTTTGTATCGTGTTGTAGGTTTTGGGTTTCTGTAGTTTTGAATTGCATTCTGTCACGTATTGATTACACCTAAAGACAGAAATGTACATCCTATACTAAAGTCACACAGAAAAGGATGCACATTTCTGCCTTTAAGTGTAACTGTGGAGAAAATCAATGTGGGTATCTGTGGTAAAAAATAAAATAAAATAAATAATAATAATAATAATAATAAAAATAAATAAATAAAGTATTTTTAATGAGTTTTCCGATAAAAAAGGTTGCAAGTTTTACATAGACTTGTCTGCATTGATAACTAATATTACTACTTATACTTTTTTCCCTTCAGATTTGCTTATTTTTACAATAGTTAATAATGAAACAACTGTTAAAAATGGTACCAGTCAAGGGAAGATTCCAGGCTTGTTAGTAATACTATCGTGCAAATTAAACTCCTTAGCCAACCTAAAGAATGCAGGGTAGCATAACCATAAAGCAGTGTTCCTAATACCTCTAAATACTGAATGAACCAACAGTGTTGAATGAATTATTCCAGTGATCATAATGTCTTTCATAACGTACAGTAGATTAAAATGATCTTTGAATTCAACACAGGATAAAAAAGACAAAGACAAAAGAACAAAAATATTTTGTTTACAAAAAGTTAATTAATTTGCATCTGGCATTAATTTATGTCCTGCTGAACCAATTTGGCTTTTTATGTGAACACTGAGAGACACTTTGTTTAAAACATTTGTTGTGCTGTGTCATCTTAGCTCATTTGTTTGATGAGCTTTATTAATCAATATGTTTTTCTGTACAGCACAATGTTTAACACTAGACATTTTTTTTATAATGATAGGCTGAACTGTAGGCAACAGAAGACAGTGAGAAAAGCTTAAAGAACATTTTACACTGTACCTGTTTCGGTGTAATAATGTTTGGTAGACATAACTTTTAAAATAATAAATCATCATCATAACAATAATAATAAAAGTAAGAAACTTACATCAAATGAATTTTAAGGTTACCAAAAATGTTATCAATAAAGCAAAGTACCACAATATCTATATATTAATGTAAAATGTTTATATGATATTCTACTGACAAAACCATTTTTATTACATGTATTTGGGACATGTTGTATCATCTTTGATTTGGGCCTTTACTTTCACCAGCAGTAAATGATCTCTACATTATCTATTTGTGGCATACTTATTTATGGCACCATTCAATTAAGCACATCATATCACACCAGAAGGAGTGCTGTTGTATGAAATAACAGCATGGCAGTTAGACACGAGGCAAAAATATATTCAGGACAACCTCTATGTGTGAGGTTGCTTTTATATAATAGTTCCACAAACACCATTTATCATAAACAGATTATGATTTCCTTGTTCTTTTGCTCCACCAACGGATATCCTTCTATGACTGGCAGGACTAACTGACCATAACTGGCAGTGCAACATGAAGTGAAATTATTTTTAAATTCTTACTGTGTTACTATGTAGCCAAAAGGTTATTATTGGTCTTTCGGCTGCTCGAGTCAAGTGTACATCCACAACTTGGCACAGGTTTTACGGCCTTTCCTGTTACTCTATTCAGGTTCTGGGGTTTGGCCATTGGCTGGGAATTAAACTCAGGCCTTCTGCATGGCAGGCAAAAAACCTACCTGCTGAGCTACCAACGCCCCACTGTGTAGCCAAAAGGTGACAAGAAAAATGGTGGAGGTCTTGTGACAGTGCAGAGAAACGTACAAGATTACATTTATATTTTCATTTATTCTGCTTTAGATCATCAGCTAACTTTCGGGGTGTGGGATTGATTTTTTTTTTTTTCCTGGCGGTGCTGACAATCAACTGACAATTCGAGAAATCTATCTATTTATTGTGTACCATTCCTCGTTCCACACAGCAAGTAGTGCCATTGATCAGTGAAAAGAGAGGGATCTGGGATTCAGCTTTGTGTTAGAAACTAGTTAGCTTTGTAGATTGGATTAAATTAAAAGTATTAACAGAACATGAATGATTCAGAAGCAATTTGTAATGACTTTTTGTAAAGGAGACAAAGAGTTGTTTAGGATTACAATGGAATCAGGTGTGTTTTCTTATTCTTCAGTATGGTCAAAAGTATGTGTATAATTAATTATTGACTCCTGGAGATAGCACCCATATGTAGTTCTTCTCTCTTATTGTTTCCACAAAATTTGAAGCACACAATTGTATAGAATTGTGTATTTGTTAGATATAGCACTACAATTTCCCTTTGGTGAAAAACCGTTCTTACTTCAACCCTAATGAACACCTTTACAAACAACTGGAACATCAACTTCACCCCAGGGCTTCTCATCCATCCTCAGTACCTAAACTCACTAATGCTCTTGGGGCTGAATGGGCAACTGGGCACACACTGAAAAAAGCTGCATATTTGCATACAGCATATAAGGATAAATGCAACATTTTAAAAAATTTGTTTTATTGCATAATAAGGTTGAAAATATTTTAAGAAGTGTTATCTAGAATGCACATGTGGTAAACCCTATCTAATATTTTAACTAGTTATACTTAACTTCTTAACTTTTTGCAAAGGTAACTTTAAAAGTTAAGAAGGATAAAATCGAAATGGTCTGTATTCTGTTAAGTTTTTATATCATAGACCTGACTTAAAATCGAATTCTATAAATGTTATTTTAATTACTCACACGGTTAATCGTGTCGATCTTTTATTGACCATATTCTCAAACTTTTCCACAGCAGAACCCACATCTCCCAAACAATTATTATGACTGGAATGAGTTTTCCGATAAAAAAGGTTGCACGTTTTACATAGACTTGTCTGCTTTGATAACTAATATTACTACTTATACTTTTTTTCCTTCAGATTTGCTTATTTTTACAATAGTTAATAATGAAACAACTGTTAAAAATGGTACCAGTCAAGGGAAGATTCCAGGCTTGTTAGTAATAGTATTGTGCAAATTAAACTCCTTAGCCAACCTAAAGAATGCAGGATAGCATAACCATAAAGCAGTGTTCCTAATACCTCTAAATACTGAATGAACCAACAGTGTTGAATGAATTATTCCAGTGATCATAATGTCTTTCATAACATACAGTAGATTAAAATTATCTTTGAATTCAACACAGGATAAAAAAGACAAAGATATTTTGTAAAAATATTTTGTTTACAAAAAGTTAATTAATTTGCATCTGGCATTAATTTATGTCCTGCTGAACCCATTTGGCTTTTTATGTGAACACTGAGAGACACTTTGTTTAAAACATTTGTTGTGCTGTGTCATCTAAGCTCATTTGTTTGATGAGCTTTATTAATCAATATGTTTTTCTGTACAGCACAATGTTTAACACTAGACATTTTTCTATAATGATAGGCTGAACTGTAGGCAACAGAAGACAGTTCTAGTGAGAAAAGCTTAAAGAACATTTTACACTGTACCTGTTTCGGTGTAATAATGTTTGGTAGACATAACTTCAAAGTGTTTTAAGGAAGTGTAATTACAAAAGCATGCAACAGGCTATTAGTGAGGCATGCCAGTGCTGGCATAGTCATACATACAGAATGAGTGAATCATTTCACGTCATAGCAATCGTCAGTCAGGGGCAGCACCAGAGATGTTCTTCTGCTGATGCTGTGCAGCTTCTTGACTTTTTGTTGAGGGGGTTCCTTTTAATGTGGCAGTTACTACAGTTTCATTTTGTTGCATTACCCTGGGCATACATATGGTATACACACATCCATATATGCAAGCAATGCCCTCTGCATGACAGTTACAAGGCCAAACACAGCACTACAAGGCAAAAGATTCAGCACAGGATAGAGATGTAAGGATTAGAAGACAACATATATACACAGCCAGGGAAGCAAGCCGACACATAGGTTTGTATAATTGCATATTACAAGCTCATTTTGCTAGTTGCCAAGAGTGTTCCGTCTCACAGATCTAATGATATTAAATGAATGAACATCACATAGAGATAACTGCAAGGAGTCTGAAATTGTACCTTAATCACCAGTGCATTGAATCCAAAATAGGTGCAAAAAAGACAAAAAAATCACGGTTTTACCAACAGCAATCATGCATTCAGTGCATCCTGTCGGCTTTATGCCGTATCTAAAAAAAAATCAGTTTGTTTTAAAAGTTATAGATCATAGTGTTTTCTATGGCTTTCAGGCTTTCAGGCTTTCAACAAGATCTTGCTGTACACCTAACCACAAATCACCACAATTTATGCATGTTAAGTGCAAAGGAATACATAAAATCAGTGTTCAACCAGTGGTAAAACACCCATCGAATGGCTGTAGATAATGTAATGTATATGACTTTACAATACACTCCTGTTGCTCTACAAAAATCTAATACATATCCTCAGAAATGTCTTTTCTCAACATACAATTTAACATACAGACATTGCCAGTTTATTGGGTCCACCAAGCTAATGCTTAAACTAATGGAGTTTTGTGCTGTATGAAAATTTATTGGACTGTATGTAAAGCAAAACAAGTTAATTACCAAGCAACTTAATAGACATCAGAAGTCCTATTTGCACACTTGAAGTCCACATACACAAGCTGCAAGGAGGAGTGTTCAAGTGAAACTGTCACAAGCAACCGAGGGATGAACAGAAAAGCCTTAGCAGTTAGCCCGTGTACCGTGGATGGTAAACCCAAACGCGGAAGCAGCACGAGCAGGCAGGATAACCACGCGATTAGTTTAAGAACTCTCTTACACGAAGAGCAAGTATCTACACAAATAAACCCGCATTCTAGCAACACACACTCGATCAAAGAAGCAACCCAAATTGGTGAGTACTCACAGAATAGTCAGCGTAGCGTCAGCAAAGGCATGGGCGAACTCAATGACTGAGCAATGTGAAGCGCCATCTTGTTTTCTTTTATGCTTCCTGAAACCCGACCGTATTACTTCCGGGTCCTAGTGCCGGTCGTGTTACGAGTGTGCATGACAGTACCCCCCTGTCCAGGACCGACTCTCGACGGTCCTGGGGTGTAGGATACCTGACGACGGTAGTCCCGGATGAGTTCGGGGTCTAGGACGAACTGAGCCGGAATCCAAGATCACTCCTCGGGACCGTAACCTTCCCAATCCACCAGGTACTGGAGCCCTCTGCCCCGAGGACGTGAGTCAAGGATCCGGCGAACGGTGTAGGCGGGACCACCCTCAATGATACGGGGAGGAGGAGCAGGGTGGGTGGGTGAAACCATTGTTGAAGTGATGAAGGGTTTGAGCTGGGAGATGTGGAATACCGGATGGATCCGGAGCGCCGCACGCAGCTGGAGCCGGTAGGTGACAGGATTGATACGGAGGGTGATGCGGTATGGACCAATGAACCTGGGTGATAGCTTCTTGGATTCTGTATGGAGGTGCAGGTTTCTCGTAGACAGCCATACTTTGTCACCTACATTGTACAACCATCCCAGAGGGTGTCGACGGCGATGTTGCGGTGGTTGGCACGGTGAATGGCAGTGTTGGCTTGACTCCATAGCCGTCGACACCTTCGGCCCAACTGTTGGGCCGACGGTACATCAACCTCCGGTTCTTGGTGTTCGAACATTGGAGGCTGGAAACCGTGGCATATCTCAAATGGGCTTAGGTTGGTGGCAGAGGAGACATGGAGATTATGTGAAAGTTCTGCCCAAATGAGATAGCGGGCCCAGGAGCGCTGACGATCGGCGACGAAGCACCCCAGGTAGTGCTCCAGTTGTTGGTTGGTCCGTTCCATCTGACCATTAGTTTGAGGATGGTATCCAGATGACAAACTGCAGGTGGAATTGATCAGCCGGCAGAAGGCCTTCCAGAACCGTGCCGTGAACTGAGGCTCCCTGTCCGAGACGATGTCCTTGGGGAACCCATGCAGACGGACTACGTGTTCTAAAATCAGCTCGGCTGTCCTTTTAGCTGACGGGAGTCCGGGGAGGGCCACCAGATGCAGAGCTATGGAGAACCGATCTACGATGGTCAGAATGGTGTTTTTTCCCTCGGCGACCGGCAGGCCCGTGATGAAGTCGATGTGCATCCAGGGCCGACGAGAGACGGGAAGTGGTTGGAGCTCCCCAGCTGTTGGTTGGTTGGTGTTCTTCGCCCTGGCGCACACTGGGCACGCCTGGATGAACTCTTTGATGTCCTTCGTCATTGTGGGCCACCAAAAAGCACGCTGTATGAATTTTTGGGTGCGCCCCACGCCTGGGTGGCCGGAGAACGGAGTGGAGTGGCCCCATTGGAGGACCTCACTTCTTAGGGCGTGGGGGACATAGAGTTGTCCAGGTGGCACACCTGCCGATTCGGTCTCCGTGGCCTGTGCCTGGCGGACCCTCGTCTCCAAATCCTAACAGAGTGGTGCTATGATTTTGAATGGTGGGAGAACAGGCGTGGGGTCCGCCCGGGGGGGCGTCTTCCTCATGTTGTCGGGAGAGGGCATCGGCCTTGGTGTTCTTTGACCCCGGACGGTAAGACAGATGGAAATGATACTGTTCAAAGAACAGTGCCCACCGCGCCTGTCTTGGATTAAGCTGTTTCAAACTCCGGATAGTGATTAGATTTTGGTGATCGGTCCAGACGATGAACGGCTCTCCGGCGCCCTGGAGCCAGTGTCGCCATTCCTCCAAAGCCCACTTTATGGCCAGCAGCTCGCGGTCCCCTACTCTGTATCGCTGCTGAGTGGGATGCATTTATTTTGGGCCTTGCTGGGAGAGAACCGCCCCACCGGGGTGAAGGAGAATTAGAGCAGTGGTGAATCGGTGGCAGAGTTCATGAAATGCAGAGATGGCAGCAGAGTTAAGGTGAAAGTGATGAGAAGATGGTCGGGTCAGGGCAGTTAAGGGAGCTGCAACTGTACTGTAGTCCCGGATAAAGCGACAATAGAAATTCGCAAACCCGAGAAACCTTTGAAGTTGCTTAAGTGTCTTGGGTAGGGGCCAATGACGCATAACTTCTAGCTTCTGCGGATCCATGGCCACACCCTGGGGTGAGATGACAAAACCCAGGAACGTGGTGGAGCGCTTGTGAAAAGCGCACTTCTCCAACTTACAGTACAATTGATGGGCGAGCAATCTCTTAAGTACCGCTCTGACATGCTGGATGTGTTCGTTGACGGAGCGGTAGTAGATGAGAATATCATCCAGGTAGACGAAGACTCATCTACCTAGCATATCTTTCAGGACGTCGTTTATGAACTGTTGAAAAACTGCAAGTGCATTGCAAAGTCCAAATGGAATGACCAGGCTCTCATAATGTCCAGTCGGTGTGATGAAGGCCGTCTTCCACTCATCACCCTCTCTGATGAGCACCAAGTTGTAGGCGCTCCAGAGGTCCAACTTTGTGAAAATGGTGGCACCAGAGAGGGCGTCCAGGGCAGAGTTGGTAAGAGGCTGTGGGTGACGATTCTTGACTGTGATGTTGTTAAGCCCCCGATAGTCGACACAGGGGTGTAAATCACCATCCCCCTTCTTCACAAAGAAGAACCCTGCGGTGGCAGGCGAAGAAGAGGGCCGGATGGTACCTTGGCGGGGGGGGGTTGGAAAGATATTTCCAACGCCTCCATCGGCTGCATCTCGGTGGTGGAGAGTGAGTAGAGATGGCCGCGAGGAGGGATGAAACCAGGCTGAAGGTCGATCGCCAGGTCGTAAGGGCGATGAGGAGGCAGGTGGGTGGCGCGTCGCTTACAGAATACTTCAGCCAGGTCCCAATAGGTGGCCGGGATGGCGTTGGTGTCGACATCGGGGGCTTTGGACTCCCTAGAACACGTCCCAGCCGAAGCCCGTAGGCAAAGCTCAGTACAAGCCGGCCCCCATTCAAGGATCCGATTCTGTGTCCAGGAGATGAGCAGGTTGTGCTGAAGGATGTCCAAGGATGATGGGACGGGAGAAAATGGAGGTGAGGTAGAATCGGATCTGCTCCTGATGTTTGTTGATTGTGACGGTGATCGGTTGGGTCTGGGAGGTGATGGGACTGGAGGAGAGGGGCCGACCATCTGAAGAGGTGATCCGAACCGGCTGGGATAACGCCTCGACTTCCACCCCCAGTTCCTTGGCGTAAGAAGAGTCAATGAAGTTATCTGCAGCACCAGAATCGATGAACACGGTACTTCTGACCCGTGTGTGGCCAAACATGAGGCGAGAGACGCTGGGTGTGGTGGTGGAGAGATGGAGGGAGCCCGGTGAACTGTTCCCAGGGTTCACCGGGCCTGGCCATTTCCCAGGCGAAGAGGGCATATGGCTCTATGATGCGTCGCCGACCCACAATAGGTGCAGAGTCCCTCCCTGAAGCGTCGTTCTCGCTCTGCAGCGTTCAAGGAGGCGCGTCCTAATTGCATGGGTTCCCCGGCTCCTGTGTTAACCACAGTGGGAGGTGGAGATCCGACGGGTGCCATGGCGGTGGTGTTGAAAGCTGGTGGTCGGGTCGTGGAGTGAGAGAAAGATGGCGTGATGGGCGGCAGGGTCCGGGGGGCTGGCCTCGGATGGGAGAGCAGGTGCTGGTCAATCCGGAGGGCGAGTTGGATTAGTCCCTCCAGCGTGGTCGGAAGCTTCCGTCCGGCGAGTTAATCCTTAATACGTGAAGCCAGTCCCTCGTAGTAGGCCGTCCGGAGGACGGCGTCTCCCCAGGTGGTCTGTACGGCGAGAGTGCGGAAATCCGCTATGTATCGGCTCATGGACGACCCTCCCTGCCGCAGATGATACAATTTCATGTCGGTCTCCACCTCAGCCGCAGGATGTTCGAATGTGAGCTTTAGTTGACGGGTGAATTCTCCATATGAATAAGCAGTATCTGAATCTGATCGGCGAACTGCCGTGGCCCACTGGTGGAATTGAACTCAAACACAAGATCCAACGCGGTTAGAAAAACACTGCATTTCCCATCTGTGCCATCCCACTTATCCGGTAGAGCTATAAACACATCAGAAGGGGGGGCAGCGACGGGCGTGGCAACAGCCGACTGAGCAGCCACCCCGCGGAGGGTCGCGTTCTCCTGCCGTAGCTCCGCCACCTCGTGGTGCAAGGCCGCGACGTCTTGGATGTCCTTTTGGAGAAACACAACTTCACCACGGAGCTTATTGATCAGTTCGGCATGCTGGTCAACCACATCACAGAGGCGAGCAAACTCCGCTGGGTTTACTGCTTTGGGCTCAGTCATTCTGTCACGAGCAACCGAGCAGAAAAGCCTTAGCAGTTAGCCCGTGTACCGTGGATGGTAAACCCAAACGCGGAAGCAGCGCGAGTAGGCAGGATAACCACGCGATTAGTTTAAGAACTCTCTTACACGAAGAGCAAGGATCTACACAAATAAACCCGCGTTCTAGCAACACACACCAAATCAAAGAAGCAACCCGAATTGGTGAGTACTCACAGAATAGTTGGCATAGCGTCAGCAAAGGCATGGGCGAACTCAATGACTGAGCAATGTGAAGTGCCATCTTGTTTCCTTTTATTATTCCTGAAACCCAACCGTATTACTTCCGGGTCCTAGTGCCGGTTGTGTTACGAGTGTGCATGACAGAAACTGGTACTTGTGATGAAATTTCTCATGAATGAAGACGTACAAAACAATTGACAATTAGGATAAAGATTTAATTATTTGTAACACACACCTTACAGCACAGTGAAATGATTTTTAATTGCAATTAAAAATGGGGGCAGAGAACATGTTCAGACATCATATAGTGGTTCGACAGTGGCAATTTTCTGATGTTCCTGTGAACATTTTTCAAGTGGATTAACTGATCCTAGAAAATTGACAGATAACTTGTTACCAACTTGCAGAAGAGACACATCTGTGTGTGGGAACTGTAGACATATTCATTCATCAACACCACTTGCATATTCCTGGAACTCAACTTTTCAGCTTTTGAATATGAACTAACTTGCAGAGTTTGAATCCCAAATAGAAATCCCAAATGAAACACTAGCATGCTATGTACAGTATGGTGTTAGTTAGAATCCCTGCTTCCACACACCAAGTAGTGCCCTTGATCAGGGATTAGAGAGTTTTGGGATCCAGCCATGCGTTAGAAGACAAAGTGTTGTTTAATATGACAAAACATTATCACTGACTCTTTACAAAACAGATTTTAAGTTTCTGTACTTACTACAGTCGTGGCCAAAAGTTTTGAGAATGACACAAATATTAGTTTTCACAAAGTTTGCTGCTAAACTGCTTTTAGATCTTTGTTTCAGTTGTTTCTGTTATGTACTGAAATATAATTACAAGCACTTCATACGTTTCAAAGGCTTTTATCGACAATTATATGACATTTATGCAAAGAGTCAGTATTTGCAGTGTTGGCCCTTCTTTTTCAGGACCGCTGGAATTCGACTGGGCTGCTCTCAATCAACTTCTGGGCCAAATCCTGACTGATAGCAACCCATTCTTTCATAATCACTTCTTGGAGTTTGTCAGAATTTGTCCACCCGCCTCTTGAGGATTGACCACAAGTTCTCAATGGGATTAAGATCTGGGGAGTTTCCAGGCCATGGACCCAAAATTTCAACATTTTGCTCCCCGAGCCACTTAGTTATCACTTTTGCCTTATGGCACGGTGCTCCATCATGCTGGAAAATGCATTGTTCTTCACCAAACTGTTGTTGGATTGTTGGAAGAAGTTGCTGTTGGACCATGGCCACGACCGTATATGCAAACTGGAAAATTATAAAACAGATTTCCCTGAAACCTCTGACTTTTACCATTTGTGTACTGTATAAACTTTTATTTTTATATGTTACCTTTGTCTACACTACTAAATTAGAGATTAGCACGTACAACTATCTTGAATCATCAGTTTCTTAAATTATAAATAAACAATAAACTAAATATTAAAAAATTTGCCTAATACCAAGCACAAGCTAATATTTTTAAAGCATAAATTTTGTGAAACATTTTCAGATCTTTTTGATTATTTCTATAAATAAATGTTCATAATTTGCCAATTTGGCCGCCAAAAGGAACAATGAATTAACATTTAAAATGTTATTTTATATTATTATTATTATTATTATTATTATTATTATTATTATAATAATAATAATAATAATATATAATAATAATAAATAGGCCAAATAACCTTCTTTTTATTTAACATTATATCTTGGCTATGATCTTACATTAAGAAATTGTAGATAAATTTGACTAGATTAAAAATATTTTCACTTGCACCGATTTTTTGCTGTGCACCTGGATTTTTTAAATAATATCTTTTCTAATAACAAAATCGATGTTCTCAATGTTATTGTTGATGTTTTGTTCATCTTCTTCTTTTGATGTTTATTGGTGGTTGGCATCATCAGCGTTGTATCTCCACCACCTTCAGCTCTTCTCCACCTTCTCCCTCAGTGTCACATTAAAGCTGAATGTCTAATTAAGTCATCTTTAAAATAATAATTAAATAATTAAATAAAATGTCCTCTCTTAAACTACATCTCCACATTCTCTTCACACTCTAACCATTGTCCTCTACTCTCCATATTTCCTGTAATTGTGTCATCAGTTCTTGTCTTTCCTGTGCAAATTTCCTGCATGACAAGTGCATGCGCAGTAGTCTCTTCATGGCACTGATCTCAATGAAGTGTTTTCCTGTGATGGAAAGTATCCTGTTAACTGAACATGGTGACCTTCTCATCCTGCTTATGTTTACTAGCTCTTTTAGATTTTCCCCTACTTCTACACACATCTCTGTTTTGGAATAAATGTAAATGACATTGCTATTTCATTTCCCCACATTCCCCCTGATTTTAAGTAACATTGTTTCCACGGTTCCTTTTTGATTAATTTGACTGCTCTCTTATTTCTCAGGATACCTGAATGTGCTGGGACCTGCATGAAAGTGATAGCCTAACTTGCCTAGTCTTGAGTTAGCACAAAAGATGTCCTAAAGCAGATCTTGATGGCTTATGGCTGTAACTGTCTTATTTCTTGCAATAGTGGACAGAGAATCATATTTTGCTTCAGATTACCTGTTAAGTTCATTCTAATGCCACAGATTTTACATGCCATTCAAACAAGCAGATGTTCCTTTGTTAATTCCCATTATGCATAGCTAGGCACAGCAACTGCAGATCCTGTGTTTACACTTCTGAACACAATCCCTATAGCTATAGTATTTAAAGTTTGTAAAGTGTTTAATCTTTTGCAGTTCCAGACCTACACTACTAGTCTAAATGGTCTTTCCTGATTTTGATTTCTTTCTACATCCAAAATATGCAATAATCTCCTTTGAACAGTTGATATTGAGATGTGTCTGCTACATATGATCTGTAAAGCCTTCATAACGGCTCTAATCTGCTGTATGATTTCCGAGGCTGGTAACTCTAAATGAACTTCTCCTCTGCAGCAGAGGTAAGTTTTGGTCTTGCTTTCCTGAGATGGTCTTCATGAGAGCCAGTTTCATCATGGTGCTTAAAGGGTTTTGCAAATGAACTTGATAATACTGTTCTTGCAAGAACTATTCCTGAACAGCTGACCCTGGAGTAACAACTGACTGCTGTTAACCTAATTACCTAATGCCATATCTGTCATTAAGTGTTTTGGAGAAATCCAGTATTGTTCTTAAATGTATAAACAGCTGCATCAAACTGTTTACTATACAATCCTATATCTTTTACCAGTTGATCTCCTTTCCAGATAAAATTTTATGTCTTCTCCTTCTCCCAGCATGCATCCAGTACCCCCTTAATTGGCCACAGCTGTTGCCGGTCAGAGGCTGAGCTTGCATAATATCCAGGTCTGCTTACACAGATTTTGCTCCTGCTTCAAATGTTAATCTTATAAGAGCTACTTTCATCTGTTGTAGAGAGTCAATACCAGCTTCTCGCTCCGATCTTGCAAGACATGATCATATTATTATTATTATTTTCATTTGGTAAGCTCATAACCCACTTAATCAAAGTTTCCCCCTGATTATTTATCATAAGTTTTATTAATTTACATATATGTGATGTCAAGGCATTTGGTCTTTAGGTACAGGTATTGAAAATATTGGGATAATTTAATACAGCACATAGTTTCAGAACAGGCTTAGTTAATCGGTCATTACCCAGAGCGCAGGCAAGGGAGCAGACAAATAGGCTAAACCGACCAGATGCTAGCTGCACACAGTCGTCACTGGTTCACCATATTGAGACTGTATCTGTTCCCCGAGCTAAATAATATTTTTTTTTAGAAAGACCCAGACAGTCTATATTAGTAATTTCATTAATGTAGAGACCAAAACGTCATAGCACACCAAATACACACCCAGCACCTCTGATCTAAAGCTAAGACTGTTAAATATTAGATCTCTTACATCCAACACGCTTACTGTTAATGAATATATCATGGATCAGAAGTTTGATATACTACAGTATACAGTATTTAACAGAAACCTGCATTATACAGAACAAATAGGTAGCATTAAATGAAGCTAGTCCTCCTGGATAGAGCCACATACACCAGCCTTGGCAAACTGATAGAGGAGGAGGTGTCACAGGTATTTACAATGATAATCTGACTATTGTACAAAAACACAGACACAAATTTAATGCATTTGAAGTCCCTTTTTGTAACATAACAAGTGTAGCAACAAATATTAAGATCTGCTCAGTCGATCCCACTAATTATCATTAAGAGGGCCGTACTCTGAATTTCTCTGAATTTGCAGATTTCCACTCAAACCTGGTCGTTTCTGTAGGCAAAGAGTTAATTGCTGCATTAATATTCATTTTGAGAATGCAGAAGAACCTCTGGAAACAGCATTTATTTCCATACTGGACTCGGTAGGAGTAAATCAGTGTGTAGTAGGACACACTCATAAAGCAGGTCACATTTAGATTTAATCTTATCCTTCGAATTAAGTATAAGAAATTTATTCACAACTCCATTGTCTGAAGTTATCTCAGATCTTGTCTCAATTAAAGTGTGTCATAGTAATAAGGTACACACATCACCGCGCTACCGCATTTTACATGCATTCACATCAACTACCACACAGAGTTTTATCAGTAATCTCCAATAATATCAACTTTGATTAGATCACCTTATGACCCCAAGTCAAAATTCTGTCAAAATATATATTAGATAATGTATCAGTTATAAGTAAAATGATTAGAGATTAGAAACTCTCCTCCTAGTATAATGACCACACGCACTTTAAAACAAGGAAAGAGAGCATCCAGAACTACAAAAAAGCTCTTAGTGTTGCTAGATTGTTGTATCTCTCCACTCTTATAGAAACTAACAAAAATAATCCTAGATTTTTATTTAATACCATAGCAAAATTAACTAGAAATAAGACCACTACAGAAATCTCCACAACTACAACGTACAGTAGTGAGGACTTTAGGAACTTTTTCAATGACAAAATCGTAAATTTTAAGCAAAATAGACTATTCTGCATGTTTGATATTCCACAGGGTTCAATTTTAGGCCCACTGCTTTTTTCTCTTTACATGCTTCCTCTGGACAACACAATTAGTAAGCATGGTATTAGTTTTCACTGTTATGCTGATGACACACAGTTATACGTCTCAGCAAAACCAGATGGGAAAAACCAGCTTAATAAAGTTGAGCAATGTGTGAAGGACATAAGAGACTACATGTTAACTAACTTCCTTCTGCTTAATCCTGACAAGACAGAAGTTTTAGTCTTAGGACCACATGCAGCTAGAAGTAAGCTGCAGCTAGTATCAAACTGTAACTTTAGATGGCCTTTCTGTTCCATCAAGTGCAACAGTAAAAGACCTTGGTGTGATTATAGATGCCAGCCTTTCATTTGAAGCACATGTAGCTAATATTACCAGGATAGCATTCTTTCACCTCAAAAATATTGCAAAGATAAGAAACATATTGTCACTAAACGATAAAGAAAAACGAGTTCACGTTTTATCATCTCTAGGTTGGACTATTGTAACGCCTTACTGTCTGGTTGTTCAGCTAGGTGCAGAAAAAAGTTTCAGTTAGCACATCACTTCTATCTTATCCACACTGTAATGGCTCTCTGTGAAATTCCGCATTGATTTTAAAATACTACTTTTGATGTATAAAGCATTAAATGGTCTCGCGCCACAGTATCTGAGTGACCTGCTAGTGTCTTACCATCTGCCACACCTACTTTGATCAAAATATCCAGTCTTCTTCTTGTCAGTACCACATATTATGAAAACTACAGCAGGAGGCAGAGCTTTTTTATTAAATTTTTTTACAAAGCCCCAAATAGTCTTCCCAATTAATGTTCGGGGCTGTGTTTAAGTCTAGGCTAAAAACCTATTTATTTTAACCAAGCATTTTTGCAAATAGGCTTGCCTTAGGTAAAGGAGCGGATCTGGAGGGGAGGGGACTCATGGACATAGAGTATTATGGTGAACTGGTACGTTTAGATGCTGTCTTCCCCACTCTCATTGATCACACACCTTTGTTGAGGTTAAAGTGACTGGTTGCCTTAGGAAGGGATGCGTGTGGTGATTAGGAACAATGTCAACCTTACCAGGTGGAGTCTTTCCTGTTTTAACCCATACTGAATTGGAAATCTTGCTCATTACTTATGCAACATTTCCTAAATATTTTGTTCATAAATCCGTTTCCAGATTTTGTTCAATATCCGGTTCTTGGATTTTTTTAAATATTTTTTTTTACCACTACTTTTATCAGAAGAGGATAAGTTTACTCCCTTCTGTCCCCTAACATTTTTTTTTATCATCCCCATATCTCAATACTCCTGTGTGTGTTTTTTCCATCCTTACTACTCCCTGTGCTTGTTTTTACTAAATGGAATTTTAATAATAGTAATAATAATAATGTATTATATTCATGTGAAAAAATACATGTATTTCAATTTATAATAATAATAATAATAATAATAACAATAATAATAAATTGAAATGTATGTATTTTTCCCTGCTTCCTGATAAGCCCACCCTTCATTCATTTTCTAAACCAAATAAGGAATACCTTGCTTGACTAAAGTGGCATACACCCACTCCATCTCCTGTCTTTCTTCACTACAACATAACCATATAAAATAAAATCAAAATTATGTTTTATCCAGGATTCTTGAATATATGTTAGTTTTCTCTCAATTCTTAACTATAAACTGCTTGAAATGTTGTTCATTACTGTCTTGAAGATCTAAAATGATTAATATTGTCCAAAATGGGGCAGCATGGTGGTGTAGTTGTAGCATTGTGGCCTCATACCTCCAGGGTTGATGATTCAATTTCTGCTTTGGATCTGTGTGAGTAAAGTTTGCATATTCTCCCCATGCCTGGCAGGTTTCCTCTGGGTACTTTGATTTCCTCCCACCATCCAAAGACATTCTGTAGTGTGTGTGCTTTGTGCCCTGCAATGGACTGGGTGTACCCTGCCTGACACCCTGAGTTCCCTGGGTTAGGCTCCAGGCCTTCAACAAACTTGTACAGGATAAGCAAGATAAATAATGATTTATATGCAAATGGCACTCAGCAGTTTTTACAGTAACCTGAATTCTCAGAAATTTCGATTTGAGTTTATACATCATATGTCCTTCCTGTTATAAATGTTACCAAAATCTTAAACCATGCTTTGTTTAAACCATAAATAACCCCTTGTTACTTATTCACTCACTCACTCCTTATTCTGTTTCGTTTATTTCTGTTCTGCTAAATTCTGTCTCTATCGCCTCTACCTATTTTTTAAAAACATCACACCTCCTATAACCTACGCTGTGATCACCTCCACAATGAGAACATTTTGCTCTCTGCATTTCCCATATTCATGATCCCCACCTCAACCAAAACATCTTCTTTTTTATTTGTGCTCTTTAGGCCCATGTCTGTAATCACAAGTATGCTTTCTTTGGAAGAACCTATTGCTCAAAAATGATGTCAAGATGTTATAAGTCTTCTTTGTTTTCTCCTTTTTTCTGTTATTCTTTTGCACTGAGAAATCACCTCCTTACTACTATTAAAACCTCTTCTCACCAACTCTTTCAACCCCACTTTGAGTTGTTAATCATCTTTGTCTTCTCCACCTTCATTTTACTATTACATCCTCCTAGCAAGTTTCCATTTCCTCAAACTCTCGCATATTTTACTTTCCCAACTTGCCCACTGATGAGTTTTCACATGTTTGCATTTTTTTCACCTTTTCCTCAAATCTTACCACAACATTAAGCAGGTCCCATCAGGTCCATCTTTTCTGCTTTCTAACTTTCTATTTTCTTCTTCTTTCTAACAACACGGTTGTTGTGGTCCTCAACAATTCAAGGCCATTATTCCAGAATTGTATACAGGGTGGCAGTTAATGTCCCCCTAAATCTTCCTCACAATACTTAATCCAGTAATCAACTTCAGTACTTATGAAGGCAAAGTAATTTTTTCTGGGTGTGATTCTCTGTGTTGTTTAAAACATCACACACAATTACCTATATGCATGATTATGTTATACGTAAATGTTACTAGGTTCGACCTAATGATTGCAGTCGTACGTTTTACAGAATGGTGTCCAGAGTTCTTATGCAGACATGAAGCTGACATTTTCGAATGCTATCAGATTCACAGAAATAATAAGAAAATATGCTGGTAAAGAAAGCATTACTTCTTTCTAGTCTTCCTACCTGACTTCCAGCCACTCAGGTTACAGGACCCCTTTAGTTCTAGTTTTCTGCCAATTCATGCTGCCCATCTGATCACTTGTGACTGCAGTCGCTCAATAGTTCAGGACTGAAAATCATACAAACAGTTTTGTACCGGAGCCTCTAATAATGAAAATGGACCCCATACTAACTTAAACCTATCCTGTTATATTGACCTTCCAGCTGCCTAACACTGAGTATAACTGCAAAACAATTCCTGCTTTCTGTTATCACCCAAATGAGGAGAGGTTCCTGTCAATGTTTCCTCCTTTTGCCATCTCAGAGAGTTTTTCCTTGCCACTGTCGCTCCTGGCTTGGAAAAAAGGGGACAATCCGATCATTATGATTTATACATGTTTTCTCATCCTGAATTAGCTAATTTTCTTTTGATTCTGTAAAGCTGTGACAATGAATATTGTTAAAAGTGCTATAAAAAAACAATAATTGAATTGAATTGAAAATATAGATATATTTTCTTCCATTCTTATTTCCTGCCCTTCAGCCACTCAAGTTACAGGCTAGAAGTGACTGGGATATATTAAGCAGCCAGTGTGCCTTTTTCCTTGATGATGTGTTGAAAGCAGAAAAAATGGGCAAGCATAAGGATTTGATTGACATTGTCAAGGGCCAGATGCTGAGAGACTAGAGGTCTGGGTTTGAAACTTAAGCTCTTGTGGGATGTTCATGGTTTGCAGTAGTCAGGACCTAACAAAAGTACTGTAATACAAGGAAGGAAAACCGGTAAACTGGCGACACGGTCATGGGTAGCCAAGGCTCAGTGATGCACATGGGGAGTGAAGGCTGGCCCGTGTAGTCCGATAGAACAGAAGCACTAGTGTAGATCGAATTGAAAAGGTTAATGCTGGTTGTAATGAGAAAGGTTTTAGAACACACAGTGCATCATTGTTATGGTGGCAAAAGTGCGGACATACTCCATATTAGGCGGGTGGTGATAATGTTCAATTCAATTCAATTCAATTTTATTTCCATAGCGCTTTTAACAGTGGTCATTGTCTCAAAGCAGCTTCACAGAAATGAAAAGAAAATGTATGGAATTGTATATGTGTAAGAAAAATGTATCTAGATAATGAGCAAGCCAAGGGTGACAATGTTATGGCTAATCTGTGTATATTATAATACATTATTAACACATGCTCCACTTACTGTTGGATTTTTTTTAATAGGGTAGTGCGAATCTACTAATTCAGGCTACGGTAGCAATTTTTAAATAAGGTGTTATAAAAACCTGTGCCAGAATCAAAACGCTGCGCTGTGGCGACCCCCAGCGGGAGCAGTTGAAATAACAACGTCCATAAACAACGTCGCGTTCGAAACACTTCAAAGGGAAACTGTGTAAATAAAGTGTTGCAGGAAAAAGAACTTTAAGGCACGTGCCATCACGTGTGCAAGGCTATTCGGTATAACGCGAAACGGAAACCCGTTGTCCCGTGGCTGCACGTGCTGAGCTACGACACTTCGTGTGTAAATGCCGCGCGCGCCGTGGAGGGCAGTACGCTTCCGGCCGGAGGGCGTGGAGTAACTTTGTCCCAGAGTAAGTGCGGACTTCGTCAAGCGAACATGGCGTCACGGGCGGGTGATCCACGCGCCACCGCGGAGCCCTCTGTGTACCAGCGAGCGCCGCCGCTGCTCACGGATCTGTACCAGTTCACCATGGCGTACGCGTACTGGCGCGCGGGCAGGGACAAGCACCACGCCGTGTTCGAGATCTTTTTCCGGGACAATCCGTTCGACGGAGGATTCACGCTTTTTGCAGGACTGAGCGACTGTTTGCAGTTTCTGCGCGACTTTCGTTTCACGGACGAAGGTGAGTGCTGTGCACACGAGAAAGGGGATTTAATTGAACAGAGCTGCGCAGAGAGGTCTACTGTGTGTGTGTGTGTGTGTTATATATATATATATATATATATATAATATATATATATATATATATATATTATATATAGATATGTGTGTGTGTGTGCACGCGCGCGCCTGCTGGAATGTTGCGCAATAGACGCGTTTACAACTCAGAAATAGTACAGGCAGGACGAGTTTACCTTTGAATGTCAACACACACAGGCGCGCGCGCGCGCTCTCACATACGCACACAAACACACATACAGTATATACAGCGTATCTGTAAGTGTACTTATGAAATAAATATATGCGTCATGGTGGCGTATTAGTTCTCACTGTCGCCTTGTACCTCAGTGTGCATGTGCAATTGTGCGTGTGCATGGAGTTGTATGTTCTCCCAATGCTTGGTGGGTTTCCCCTGGGTTCTTCGGTTTCCTCCTACAGTCCACAGACATGCACATTGCGCTAATTGGCGTTTAAAAATTGCCCATAGTGTGTGTATGCACGTGTGAATGTTGACCGGACGGCCTACCCCTGACCTACAAATGTAAATAAATACAATGGTCAGTACCTAGTTGGACCCCAGAGGTTCCTAGATGGGTGGAGCTTGGCTTAGTGGTTAGCACTAAAACTGGAGGCCATCCCAGCAGATTTAGGGCATTCCCAAACATGCCATGTGTGGATCCACACCCCGTCCAGGATGTACACCACCTAGTGCCATGCGATAGGTTCCCCCACCCCCCATGACCATGTATACAGTATAAAGTGCTATAGACGATTAAGCGAGTCAACGAACTTGTGACCCTTAGTCTCCGCGATTAAACCTGATTCACTCCTTGAGTCTGTTTACGCCAAAGCACAGTGAGTCAACGTCCAGAAATAATCAAAGTTGTGACGTTTACAAAGTACTCATGCACATGGAAGTGAGTGGGGGAAGACTGACCGTGAGAGCAGGCATGAGGAGAACATTGCCACATTTCCACAGGGAGCGTGTTCTATTAGAGATTGCCGTGAAGTCTGTTGTGCAAAAAACAGGGAGGGGAATTCTCAACCTTAATCTGCCTTTAAGAAATAAAGGTACTACCTAAAAGGCAATCTCCCTTTTAGATTCATATGTACACAGACCCACACGAAGACAGGCAGTCCTATCAAGACTCCGGCGTACTGAGATATTTTTCTACCTTGACGGTTTTCAAGCACTAACGAAACGCTTCAAGTGCATTTGTGTAGCTGGGAATTATATAGAGAGAACTAAAAAGTGGGTTTACTCTCCGGTTATTCTGCGCAATCAGAAGTCCCTGTTTGATCTGAACGCCCCTCATGAAAGCAGGAATTGATCTTTACACATGTTAACATTTGTTGTGTATCGTACAGATGTGGAGTACCTGCGCAGTGTGCTACCCTCAGGCACACACCCAGACTTCTTCACCTACCTAAAAGGGATAGACTCCTCCGCTGTGTCGGTCAGTGCAGTATCTGAGGGGACCGCCGTTTTTGCCAGGGTATGTGAAGAACTCACAGTCACTCTGTTAAACTTCTTCTCATGGTGAAAGAGTGAAAAAGTAATAGTGACCCAATATATGCTATTTTGTAGGTTCCTCTTATGGAGGTGTCCGGTCCACTTGCTGTTGTTCAGCTGCTGGAAACCAGCCTTCTTTGTCTGGTCAACTATGCCAGGTAATCATCGTCTTCTGTATGAATGTAAACTAAGATTAGAAAGCAAAACAATAATACTTTTACAATTTAAATGCAAAGTATTTGTGTACTAATGTTTTATATTCTACATGTTTGCCAGTGATAAAAACATTTTGATGTTCATTTCAATAATCACTGACCTCTTGTGTACTATCAGTCTGGTGTGCACCAATGCTGCACGGTTTCGTCTAGCTGCAGGACCCCGGAGGCGACTCATGGAGATGGGACTGAGGAGAGCTCAAGGACCCGATGGAGGCCTGACTGCTTCTCGCTACACATATATTGGAGGTATGTACACAGAGAATGGTGTGATAAACAGAAGAAAAAAATGACTGAGAAACATAAATTGTTATTGTGTAAGGTTGACGAACAATGTGCACTTTTTCTCCTTGGTTATAGGTTTCGACTTGACAAGTAATGCCCTGGCTGGGCGTCTCTTTGGAATTCCAGTGGCAGGGACTATTGCACATTCTTACGTCACATCCTTCTCCTCTCTTGATGAAGTGTGTCCACAGGTGAGTCATAACAGCGAAGACAGGTCAAATTAATTTTAGGTCCAAACCAAGAACAGGTGTTTGAAAAAAAATTGAGACGTTTTGCTTTAAAGCAATTTAGTCAGTCAAGTCTTCTTTAAAAATAATTTGTAAAAATATATATACCACACTGTGCAAAAGCATCAGGCCATCGTTTGTAGGAGATATTCTGTTCACATCCCCAGACTCCATATTTTCCGAAAGCAGAGCTGAATTCCACAGGCTATGACCGTGCACACATCCCATATTTTGATTTTGATTGCTGTAGGACACTTTTACATATGCCCCATGCCTATTCTGCTAACATTGTCTTAAATGCAGGTGAGTGTGTTACCAAAATCAGCAGGTAGGTCAGGCAATGACCAACTGCCATGTCTATTTTAAAGCTTTGTTCCTGGAAATAATAGTGGCCATATATATAATCCAAATAATAATGGACATTTGTCACCTCCTTATGTTTCTACTTCATATTGCAAAGCATTGGTGAATTGAGTTTTAGCTCAGATTTACCAATGCACATGTGCACATGTCTCAGCTCAATCCTGGGAAGCCTGTGGCACATTTAAGACATGGACCAACACCCCTTAACTCCACCTCCACTATATGGCATTGTTCCTGGAAATACCTGGGTCCCCAAAAGGGAAGAGGTTAGGCCACCAAGTGGTCTTCAGCCACAATTCTTGGACAGTTTGTTTTGAAACTATTTTAATGTGTTTTGGTTAGCAAACATGGCTTCACACCTCTTGGGTCCAGGGTTCGATTCCCACTTCAGTGCATATGTCCATGGAGTTTCAATGTTCTCCCCATGTTTGTGGGTCCAAAGACATGCAGATTAGGCTTATTGGTATTCCCATATACATTACCTGTATGGTGTGAATGAGCGATCGGCACCCTGTCCGGGGTGTATGCACCCCGACTCATGCCTGAAGTTTCCAGGGAAAGACTCCAGGCTTCTCATTACACTTGAATTTGACCCCGACAGATTAGATGTGTTAACTAACTTGGAACATGGTACCTTTGGTTGCAGAGCACCAAATAGTAAATGAAACAAAATAACACTTAATATTTGGGTGCAAATCTCTTGCTTGCAATAACTCCATCATACCCACAACACTCACACCACATGACTATTGCATGCTTCTTTTGTGCTTTCCAGCTTTGTAGTGTTCCTTCTTTCAGCTTTTTATTTATTTATTTATTTTTAAGATGAAGTCCTTTGTTGGGTTGACGGTGTGTATGGATCGTCGTCTCGCCAATTAGATTTGTGTAGACTTCTGAATTCATTTTACTGCTCGCATCATGAGTTCCGTCCTGAGTAAAGATGAGTGAGAACATTCCAGAAGCAGCCATGCAAGCCCAAGCCATGACACTGTCTCCACCGTGCTTGATCAGTGAGCTTCTATGTTTTTGGATCATGAGCGAATCTGTTTTGTTCACCACGCATTGGCTTTTTCATCAGTTTGTTAGAGGTTCATCTTGTTTACAGAATTTTTATGACTCATTTCGTTTTCTTTGCAAATTCCAGCCTGGTCTTGTGGTTCCTGCTGCTGTTGAGCAGTTTGGATTTTGTGGCTTGGCCTCTTATGTTTCTGCTTTCTTAGAAGTCTTCTTCAGTCAGTGGATTGTGAAACATTCACCCCTGCTTGACGACACCGTTTTCTTTGCAACCAGTGGTTCCACTTTTTTTTTTCTTTCAGATTATTTCAAATTGTTGTATTGGCCAGTGCTTGTGCAATGGCTCTGATTTGCCCTCTTTTCTCAGCTTCAAGATGGCTTGCTGTTGTCACCGTAGAGCTCACTGGCCTTAATAGTTTCTCCTTTTGAGCACTAAATGGAGGGCTCGAAGAAAAAATTGGCATGCAGAGCGAACAGTTTCTTATAAGTTACATATTGTACCTTTTTTTTTTTTTCTTCACAAAGTAACATATGTCTTAGAAGCCTGTGTGTTAATGCTTTAGCTGAAATGCCCCTTTAGAATTTGTCACACCTCCACCTCCCTCTTTGGTTTAATTATTACTTGGTAAACAGGAAGAAAAATTTTAATTGAGCAGCACTTGCAGCTACAGAATATCTATCGGGACACTCTCAAATCCTAAAGAGACTTGTTTGAAGCCTTTTTAACAAAGGTATCCTTTTACACACATAATTTTCTAAATATTTAATGCTGTTCGGTTTTGAATCTTAACCGCAGACTCTGGCGCCCTCAAGAGGTGGTGACCCTGTAGAACTTGTGCCTTTGGTGAAGGACTGGTTAGGACGTGTGTGTCAGTTACTAGGCGCTGAGCCGCAGCATGTGCGCGAGGGAGAACTTGCTGCTTTCCTGTCCTATGCGATTGCTTATCCCTGCAACTTCCTTCCCGTGATTGACAGCTACAGCGTCAGCAGGTAACACAATGTCCTGGTTCTCAAAGTAAAATGAGTTTATTCATGCAAATGCCATACAACGTGTTGGAAACATGACAATGTGTGTGTGTTTTTTTTTTTTTTGCAGTAGTGGCCTGCCCTGTTTCTGCGCTGTTGCCCTGGCGCTCTGTGAGTTGCAGTACCAGCCTCTGGGTGTACGGCTGGATAGTGGAGATCTCTGTGGGCAATCTCTGGAAGTGTATAATGTTTTCAAACAGTGCAGCAAGCAGTACGTAATTGACTTTTACAAATGTTATACTAATATTAGACTTCTGATACGCAGTAGATTAACTATCTTCCTTTAGCTTTTCAGTTCCTGCATTTGAATCACTCTTCATTGTTGGTTCGAACAGTTTGTCTGAAAAAAGTCTTTCTGAACTCAACAAGAGAGTAAGAGATTACTTAGAGTAGAAATATTCCCAGAATTCCAACATGCTAACTAACTTTTATAATACACATGTTTCTCTCACTTTTTAGGACAATGAGATAGATGTACTGGGTATCGGAACTCACCTTGTCACGTGCACAAGTCAGCCCTCACTCGGTTGTGTGTATAAGGTAACCTCTGAATATTTTTAGAGCATACTTGTAAATGCATGTAGATACAGCCTGTGGATTCGTGCATATACAGTATGTGATTTCTCTCTTATTAGTTGGTAGAGGTTGAAGGTCGACCTAGGATGAAGCTGAGTGAGGACCCGGAGAAAAGCACACTGCCAGGCAGAAAGGCAGTCTACAGACTCATGGACACTGAAGGTCAGGAGGCTTTCCAGACTTTTTATCTTCTTTTTTAAATTTTTTTATTTAATGAACCCAAGTTGGTGGTATTTGTACTCCTTTTTGTTTAATCCATGTATTCTTCAAAATATAAAGTGCTTAAAAGACAGAACACTGTTTTTATTCAGAAATGCATGATGGGTCCAAATGGTGTTTTACCTTTTATTAGTAGGGGTCCTAGTGTGCTATTACTTTTCTAAGGAATCCAACCGACGGTGTACCCAAAAATTCCTGTTCTGACTAGGTGACAGGACTAACAACCTTTTCAGTCTTGCATATACTCCCATGGAACTTGGGTCAAAATGTTCAGCTGGGTCTCCCGGGCACAGTGGAACAATCTAAGTACCTGTTTTCAAGTTATGAGGATTTGTTACCCGTGCCGAGCAACTTTGATCGCTCATTTTTGGTCTAATAGAAACAGACATGACACATCTGTAAGTAAAAGTATCACAGGAGTGCAGTTGCCTTTGAAGTCACAGCTGGATACATTCTCCGTGCCTGTGAGAATCACATGCAGGGGGAGGGGCGGCTGCAGCCAACGGCAGAAGCCACACCCCGTCAACTCACATGATTGCAACCCTATCGGCAAGAAACGTGCCATTTTCAGTATTTTGCCCAGGAAATAGTGCACCGTTGTGACCCTGTTTCTCAATGTCTTTAGGAAATGTATCTACGTATTTTTCTTAAGCAAGTTCTTCAAAATTCCTAAAAATAGAACTGGGTCAAAACTCTTCACTTTTTCTCACACTAAAGATTGTTGTCTCAGCTCACAAAGAATAGTATAGCTGTTTATCTCCTCTAGTTACTCTCTCACCATTTCTCTTAACCTTCTTATGTTTTGATTTCACCATTCACAGGTCATCCTCAAATGGATCTCATATGCCTGTCCGCCGAGCCTGCCCCAAAGGTGGGAGAGCCTCTGAACTGTCACCCTTTAGGACAAGATAAGGCTGTCCAATCAATCACACCTGCCCATGTAACCAGCCTACGATTAGATGTCTTCTCCCGTGGAAAGGTAATCACAGATTGCACTCATGGTTTATGTGAATGTGTATATTTTGAAGGAAAATGTTTGTTTATATTCTGAATTTGTTCATTTTCAACAAATTTAAAGATTAGATGTGGTAATTAACATGGTACCTTTGGTTGCAGAGCACCAAATAGTAAATGAAACAAAATAACACTTAATATTTGGGTGCAAATCTCTTGCTTGCAATAACTCCATCATACCCACAACACTCACACCACATGACTATTGCATGCTTCTTTTGTGCTTTCCAGCTTTGTAGTGTTCCTTCTTTCAGCTTAAAAAAAAAATTTTTTTTTAAAGATGAAGTCCTTTGTTGGGTTGACGGTGTGTATGGATCGTCGTCTCGCCAATTAGATTTGTGTAGACTTCTGAATTCATTTTACTGCTCGCATCATGAGTTCCGTCCTCAGTAAAGATGAGTGAGAACATTCCAGAAGCAGCCATGCAAGCCCAAGCCATGACACTGTCATGATTCTATGTTTTTGGATCATGAGCGAATCTGTTTTGTTCACCACCCATTGGCTTTTTCATCAGTTTGTTAGAGGTTCATCTTGTTTACAGAATTTTTATGACTCATTTCGTTTTCTTTGCAAATTCCAGCCTGGTCTTGTGGTTCCTGCTGCTGTTGAGCAGTTTGGATTTTGTGGCTTGGCCTCTTATGTTTCTGCTTTCTTAGAAGTCTTCTTCAGTCAGTGGATTGTGAAACATTCACCCCTGCTTGACGACACCGTTTTCTTTGCAACCAGTGGTTCCACTTTTTTTTTTCTTTCAGATTATTTCAAATTGTTGTATTGGCCAGTGCTTGTGCAATGGCTCTGATTTGCCCTCTTTTCTCAGCTTCAAGATGGCTTGCTGTTGTCACCGTAGAGCTCACTGGCCTTAATAGTTTCTCCTTTTGAACACTAAATTGAGGGCTCACAGAAAAAGTTGGCATGCAGAGCGAACAATTTCTTAAAGGTTACATATACAAAGGTTACTTCTTACTATTTTTTGCTTTATGTGTAGGCTGTATTTTATGACAATTATAATATACAGTAGAACCTCGGATTGCGAGTAACGTGGTTTACGATTGTTCCGCAAACCGAGCAAAGATTTTTAATCGGAAACCGAGCAAGTATTAGTTTACGAGCACCGAGTATCATGTAGCACGCATGCGACTCTTATTTTGACACCGAGCGGGAAGTGATCACAACTGAGCCAATGATTTTTCTCTCTCTTGCGCTGCGGGAATTATGGGTAATTGTCTCCCCTGTGTCAAAATAAGAGTCCCCTGGTGCGTCTTAGTGCTGGTCTCTTATAATCAACATCTCCCTCTCTCTTCTGTGTGTGCGCGCACATAATTTGACGGACACTGTGCCCCACACACACCGACACACACACACACACACACACACACACACTTTTTACACACACAGATCTCCCCGGCTGCAGGCGCGCTTTTCAAAGTTAAGGTGCTGGTTCATTTGTTATTTTTTACTTTACAGCAGTGATTCCGTTAGTATGCTCACGTGAGTATCATTATAGAGATTTCTTTTTTTCCCCCCGTTAAAACACTGTTTGCATTGTGTATGTTTGTTGTGAAACTTAAAAATCGAGGTGTGGAAGGGAGAAGGAGTTTTACTGTTTAAGACGAGGCGAGGGGCTAATTCCACACACACAAACGGAAACACTTAACTGTCTGGATTTATTTTTTACTTTTTTTTTTTTATGTTAAGTGCCGGTTAATTTGTTTTATTTTTACTTTATATGTTGTATTAATTATTCTTATGTATTTATTGTTTTGGGCTGTAGAACGAATAATTTGAGTTTTCATTATTTCTTAGGGAAAAGTCTATTTGGTTTACGAGTGTTTTTCGAATAAGAGCCTGCTTACAGAACAAATTGTGCTTATAATCCAAGGTTCCACTGTATAATCATATTATAATTTTTCTTTTGTTAATTGCCTGATTATGGTGGTTGTTAGTTGTGAGGTTCTATAATTAGACAGCAAATGTGAAGACTGATTCACAGATTTTAAGAGGATAGATGAAGACGAGTTCCTGATGAAGACTGCCAGCATAAATTATGAATTTGCAGACAGACACTAAAGTCTCCCACTTTTGTATTCATGTATCGGGTTCTAAATAATTTAGAGTCTGGCTTTGCATTTCTGTCATTGAATTTGAACACCATAATGGCCCACATACCTAGTGTTTTTGTCTATGCTGTATTTTTAGATTTTGCTTCCCCTGAGCAGCGCTCATGAGAGTCGTCGACACGCACAGACCTCCATCCAGGCTTTGTACAGCCATCACAAAAAACTGGAGAATCCAGAGTCTTATACAGTGAGTGAGTGACAGATCTAAAATTAATGACAGAAGTATTCTTTATTAAATATGTGCTTTTTTTTCCACAGGTGGCGGTGTCTGAGAAAATTTATTCTCTTGTACATGACATCAGAAGAGGAAACAGCTAACAGTGATTTTTCCTTTTCTCCACCAAGCTTCAACGTTGCCAGAGACTTTTTTTTTTTATTTCTCATCTTTTCACAGTTTTCCTACTAACATGAATGTGTGCATATGTATGTTTTATGAACAAGTTGAATATTTTTTATATTCGATTAAGGATACCATTATGCTAGTAAGAAAGCAGTGACCTCTCTCTCTCTCTTTTTTTTTTTTTTTTTTTTTGCATTTGATTACTACAAACCAAGTTCCCTAGTACAGCTCTCTTCTGGTAGTAGTCTCTTCTGGTGAATATCATATCACATCAGCTTTCTCATTGCTGATTAGATTTTAGACAGAAAAAAATCTGTCTTTTGTCGCTTTTATCATATTTTATATAGTTATGACTGGTAGTCACACGTATTTGATATCCTTTAATTGTTGTAGCCAACTATTTTTTTTTTTTTTTTTGTGGACAAGTAGCTGGCTACGAACACAATCCTCCAAATGTGAATTTAACTGAAAAATACTTGAATCTTGATAGAAAAAAGTTCTCGTATGCAATCTAACTGACAAACATGGAAGAAATTTCCTGAGCTCAAATACAAAACAGCACCATCTGGTGGCCTTTCTAGGACACATTCCGCTGACCAATAAATTACATATACAGTATAGCATTTTTTTTTTCAATCAATAACAACAATGAAAAAATGCATGTCTCAGACATGTTTTAGTTTGTTTTGTGTTATTAACCTACAAAGTCCTTGAAACAAGTTTATCTAAAAAAATAATAATAATAATAAAAATTGGGTTTGGTGTCTTTCGGGTTGCACGCTGTCTACGGAGTATTTACGGTGGCTTAGTGGTTACCACTGTCGCTTTGCACCCTCAGAGTCCGGGTTTGATTCCTGCCTCTGGGTCTGTGTTCGTGGAGTTTACATGCTGTGCTTGGTGGGTTTTCGCCCACAGTCCAAAAACATGCAGTTTAGGCTATTTGGCATTTCCAAATTGCCCGTAGTGTGTGAATGAGTGTGTGTACTACGCCGCATACCCAAAGTCTCCTGGGATAGGCTTCAGGCTCCATGTAACCCTGCATATAGGATAAAGCAGTATAGACAATGAGTGGGTGAGGGAGTGACCTTTGGGTTAAGTTCTTCCTAAGTAAACACACAAGGAGATAAAAAGAATTCATCAATGAAGCGCAGATAACATGAGCCACCATGAGTATAGGAAAAAAAACAGCCCCATACTCTCCAGTCACATATTCTGCATATACATTCATTAATATTAATTTATTCTTTTATTTTATTGCTTATCTTATTCATGATTATGGAAAGACTGTAGCCTATCCCAGGAGCCTTTGACTGGGTACACCATACACACACCCATGGTGGACCCCATACTGCACAGGATAAGCAGTCTGTAAATGAATGAATATTCATATTATTTTATACATTATACTATTAATGCAGGTGTAAAAACAGGCACAAAACTAGCTTGGTAGCAGCTCCTCAATATGAAATATACACAAATACAGTATCTCACAAAGGTTTAGTCAATGTCCAGCTTGTATAGCAGCACAGATTTACTGTCCTCTAACAATAACTCAACATGGTTCAGGTCTGGAGACATATTTGATGAACACATGGTGAATAGGCCATGTGACTTTGCTTGGTTAAAGATGTACAGCTCTTATCACTTGGGGTGTACTTGCGTCTGTTGCCAGCTATTTTGACAATAATGGCTGTATGTTGAGTTATTTTCAGAGGACAGTAAATCTATACTGTGCATTGACTACTATAAAATATACCCAAGTTTCATTTCTATAGTGTTGTCCTTTTAGAAGATATACTAAAATGTTTGCTGAAATTAGAGGCGTATGCTCACTTTTATAGCTGGGTGTATCATTTATACACATAATGTACTTTTCCCTTACAAGCAATTATGATGCTTAGCCTACCTTACCTAAATAAACAGCATTCTGTGACTACATTCAATATGTGATATGTTTGTGTTTTTTAATAGTTTAAAGAAAATAGTTAAATTTTTAAATACTGACAATGATCATAAATATGATAAATTTAAAAAAGGCATTTTATGTGTCCCCCCAATTTAACATTTGTAAGTTTACCTTAATATTTCCAAAAGCTTGAATCAATTGTGAATCAAAAACTAACCCAAATCCAAAGCATATGGTGAAGGCCGTGTTATAACATAGGCATGTATGTCTGACAGAAGTAGCCAAATGAATTCTGAAATTTATAGAGCTCTACTTTCTGCTCAGATTCAGTCAAATGACCCACAAATGTACCATGAAAAAAATACAAGGCAAATAAATTGAATGGTCTTAAAAGGCTGAGCCAGTCACCTGACCACAACCAGCTGAGTTGCTTTCCATTGACCTTAGATAAAATTAAAGGCAGCAAATGTTCATGGGTTCCAAATTTCAGTTGGTCAGTGACTGCAACATTTTTGCATCCCATTATTAAAATCCTAATATGCGTATTAGTTTGTCCAAGTACTTTTGATTCTGTGACAAAATGGAGGGACTGAGTAAAAAAAAATTGGTCTTTTTAATTACAATGTTAGTCTAATTACTTTTCAATTACAATGGAAAGTCACATATTGTAACTTTCATATTTTAAAATTTTCTGGTTTCTTGCTCCATGTCTGTTAATAAGCTCCCAACAGAAAATGTCCCTTTGTTTACAAATAGAGTTGAGTTTTTTTTTAATTTTTTTTTTTACTTTTTTTTTTTCTCAAGCACACTTTGGAGGCTTGCAATTTATCAATTTCAACAAACTGAAAGAATGGCTTGGTGAAGGAATTGATTTTTATCTTGGATTTGTTGAAGTATAATGGTTAATTAGGTACTTCTAACAAATATTAGATGTCTTAAAATGGATCAAAGATGTTTCCTGAAAGCCAAGTGTAAAGTACTTTGATGTATACTATGTTTTCTATAGATATAATAAATATATATTTATATTTATAAATATATTTTGCTTCCAAACAAGATAAAGCCGATTCAGTTTAAACTTTTACACATTATCTATTTTTGTAAGAAATGTTCTGAGAAATTTAAACCAACCAGTTCATCAAAGTGCAGTTAACCGAAAAACATTTATTACTTTTACCTTTCCTAGCAAAAAAAATAATAATTGTAAAAAATCACACACATTAGGATTACAGCACACAGTGTGGTGGAGAGTTCATGTGTGAAAATGATTCCTCATGCTCCCAGAAACATTCTTTCACGATTCAAGTTCTGGAACATGCCTGTGCCATCAGGGAAGAGAAACTCCATATACTGTATGTGATAATCTGGACATTAAGTACATTCAGCTGACTTCATTTTATTGCTACATAACTTTGCTGAGCATATGCCTGACCAACTTAAGCAACCCCTGATAATAAAACTGCCTCCAGAGGCTTGTACAGTGGCCACTGTGCATGATGGGAGCATCGCTTCATGTGCTTCCCTTCCTGCTCTAATGCACTCATCGCTCTGCATTATGGTCAGTCTGAACTCATCAGTCCACATGACCTTTTTTCCATTGATCCAAAGTCCAAAGTGTTTATGCTCCCTAGCAAATTCAAGCTTTTCTTGATTTGTCTCACTTACAGGATTAGGACCTAACAGCTGCGTTACAATAAGACACCCACTTGTGAGTTCTCAACATACTGTGTAGATAGAAATTCTCTTACTTTCATGATGTTCTTTTGTGTTTTTTATGGTTGATTGTTTTTTTTTTTTTTACCAAGCAACTTCAAGTGTTTAAATGATCTCCAATCATGATTTCCCCCCCCACCTCGGCCACATATTACAAAGATGACAGTTCACCACTATCCTTCCAGGTTTTGATAATGTGTTCAACTGTTCTTAAACCAGTTCCAGTAATTTTAAACCTCCTTGCTTTTCTTTGCTTGATGCAGCCCAATAATTTAACGCTTCTAAAATAATGACACTTATTTAGCCAGGCAGTGTATTTTGCCAACATGAAAAATGTTTCTTTGCTTATACCTTTACATTTATGGTATAAACAAATTATTACACATTACACTATATATATATATATTGTCATAATGCCCTCTTTCTTGTAAAGTACAAAGTTGTATTATTTAAGACAGTTTTATTATTATTATTATTTTTTTTTTGGAGATGTGCTTCGATCCAGCTAGAAGAATGTGTAGAATAGCATAGCTACCCATGTACTTCCTTCCAGCGAGTGCTTTTACTCCCCAGCACAAGGCCAGAGGTCTACGAATCAACGCGGCTGCGACTGGATTGTTCTGCTCACAGGTGTTACTGTTGTTAAGTTCATATTGCCCGCTAGAGGGCAGCATCGCGACTTTTTTTTTATTTTTATTTTAGTATCAATATAATGCTATATAACAATTTGAAACGTAACAGAATATAATTTCTATATTACTATACCTATTTGATTATAAAAATGTACTAAAAAAAAATAAACAATTGTAAAACATCACATCTCACAAACCAAATATATATATAAAAAAAATATATAATATATATAATAATAAAATTAAAGTTTGTTAAGAATGTTGATTTTTTTAGTGTTAAAAAAAGATATATATATATATATATATATATATATATATATATATATATATATATATATATATTCTTTAACGACTAGAAAAAAAAAAATCAACATTCTTTAAAAACTTATTTTGCATAGTTGATTGACAACCAAACTGTAATTATGATGTAACTTTAGCCTAATACCTTAAACATTTAACCTTATGCAATTAAATCAAACAGGATCCAGTTGAGTTGTTAGAATCCTTGTGCTGGATGTTTATTAACAAGTCCACAATCCAAAAAGTAGTTAAGTAAACAAGGCAACGATCCAGCACGATATAGCATACACAGAACCAGAGGGGCTAATGACCTCAGAGTTTGGAAAGCCAGGCCAAAACTAATAATAACGTTTTAAAATAAACGAGAGGCTGTCATGCTGGTGAAATTTTTAGAGCGACCTTGTAATCAGCAGTTGACAGTTGACAACATCCAGCATGTGGCAGCTCTTTTCATGGCTTTAGATCAGCTGAGCTCCAGGTAATATGATGGAGAAGTGTTGCCAGGTTTCAGCAATATGTCCAGCCGAACACCTCGAAATCCACAGAAAAAGTACATTAACACAGAGCGTTTATTTATTTATTTTTGACAAAAATGTCACATTTTTTTTTTACATTTTCACAGGGAAAAAGAAGTACAACCATATGGACAAAAGTATTGTATCCAGCTTCAATATGGAGTTTAAGCTGGATACAATAAAGCCCTTTTGCAGTTATAACAGCTTCCACTTTTCTTGGAAGGCTGTACACAAGATCCTGGAGTGGTTCTGTGGGAATTCATGCTCATTCATTCTGTAGAGCATTTATGAGGTCAGACAATGATGTTGGACGAGAAGGCCTGGCTCACAATCTCCATTCCATTTTATCCTAAAGGTGCTCAAAGTGTTTGAATTCAGGGCTCTGTTTGGGCCAGTCAAGTTCTTCCACACCAAACTTATCAAACCATGTCTTATAGTCCAAGCTTTATGCACTGTGACACAGTCATTTTGGAATAGAAAAGGGCCTTCCCCTAACTGTTACCACAAAGTTGGAGACATAGCATTGTCCAAGATGTCTTAATATGCTGAGGCATTAAGATTGCCCTTCAATGGGGATAAGGGTGATTAAAATTCAATCTGAATTCAATAATTAACATTTTTCGTGAAATACTTTTGTCCATATAGTGGATATTATTATTATTATTATTATTATTATTATTATTATTATTTACTCATCCATCGTCTAAACTACTTTAGTAACACTGTCATGACTTCCGTTTGTTCTCTGTTCGCCACCTGCAGTTCCCATTCTTGACCACTAGGTGTAATAATAACTCTATGGAAGCTAAGTAAGGCCGCGAGCTTACTGTCCCGCGATTGTGCAACAGCTAGAAACGTGAATGAACCCTACATGTGCTTCCTGGCTAGTCTGCTCAAAATATTTCTGCAGCCTTGATTGCATTTATGAACACGGTGCCAGTGATTGAGAGTAGGCTGATGACAAGGTATTTGGGCATTATGGAGTGGCACTAAGATAGCTTTTTTTCATGCGGATGACATGTGTTTCATGTGAAAGATCAGTTGAGAAGCTCTTTGATTGTCTCCCTGGAGTTACCTTGTTCATTCCTGGTTTCTTATTATGGTTCATTGTTGCTATGGGCTTTGATAGGCAGCAAAGGTTCTGGTAGTCCTTGTGGTTTGCACCATGTTACTAACTACTCAAAGTTGAGCTTGTAGGTCCATGCAGTGGTTCAAGATACCAGGCTGTGTTTGATGGCAAATGACCGGGCATAATTAATTAATTCCAGAAAGTTATTAGATATTTGCTTAGCCTCTTTATCCAGGTCTTCCAACAGTGCCAGTGCTGTGAATTTGGTTTGTGCCTGTGCACAAGGCCCTGCAGATGTGATGAACTGAGCTTGGTTGGGATTGCAAACTTTAGCTTATTTTGTGAAAGATGCAACTAAACTTTGCCCCAAACGAGGTAGTGATCACAATCTGGACGTGTCATGGAGTGCAGAATCGGAAACTGATCAAAAGAATATTTGCCAGATGCATTGTGGTTTGGTGTGGATGATTTAAATGCTATTGGCAAAGGACAACAAGTGAAGGTCATTGTCACTGATCTCCTTGTAAGCAATTTCCCCATTATTATCTCCCATCCAGACCTGTCTACAACATAGTGGGCCTTCAAGTCACAGACCAGAATAAATCGTTGTTAGTCATTTATGAGAATTATGCAAATGAAATAAGACTTTATAATATATAATTATGTTGGCATGTTTCATGTGACAAATTAAACTTTTGCTTTGTTGGTCATTTCTCACCAGACCCTTGCATTTCCCAAGACGCAGTTGCATGTGAGACTGAGATTTATGTAATTTCCACAGTTTCCTAGTTCTGGTCACCTTTTGCAAACGGCTTGGGGTACTCCTTGTAGGAGCTAGTGAACTGTAAGAATGTATCCTTTAAATTACAGCAACTTTTATACATATACTAATGATCAATTGGTTTTCTTAAGAAGGTCTTGATTTTCTACAGATCCTTAGAGGTCCCAGTCAGTCTGAAAATATATTGAATTGTCACCTCACAGAAGTCCATCACAACTACACACAAAGCACAGAGCCAGTGCATCGCAAACACGATTATAAAAAAATATTGTTTACTAGTTGTGACATTTTTCCTGTCAGCTCTACTCATATGATAACACCTTGACGATTTCAGAATTCTACAATGTGCGGACAGGTTATTTTGTTCTTTATTGACATAAATATGAGTAGAGGTGACAGGAAAAACGGTCGTAATATTTCCTAAAGAAACATTGCTTTTTAATAATAATAATAAAAAAAACTTTTTAATGGCATTTATCATCTTTGGTTAATTTAAAAATGTATAAACATAAATGACAAATCACGGTCCAAAATATGTAAGTGAACAGAAGCCGCATAACAGTGATTTCTTTTTTCTTCTTTTAAAAAGAAACATCAGGTTTATTAAAAAAAAAAAAAAAAGTGCGATCACAATACTTGATAATGGTCAGCGGTTTATATTATGCTTAAATTGCACGCTTGTCCTAAGTTTCATAAGTTGCAACAATAAAATAAAATGATAAATCACCACCACAACAAAACACAATTCAATGCATATATAAATCATCAGTGAATCATTGGTTTAATTTCTGCATCATGTAGGTGTAGGACGGAATGTCAAAAGCTCCAACAAAATGTTGCGGTGTCAAAGTTTACTATCTTTTTTAATTTGTCTACGTTGCTTACTTCCATTACAACAATTAATAAGGCCTATGCGCCCTAAACGCTAATCCCCCGAAGCTCTAGAGTCTCTGGTTTGCCTCAACAGTGATTGCCTTCGGTAAACAAGTGCACAATCAATCACTGTGCAGTCACAGAAAAGAGCACAGCCTAATCAGGACAGCTAGAGCTCGTTTTTGCGCATGGGCAAAGCCCACTGGGGTGCACTTGCGGAGAGTGCTTAAGATTTACGCATTAGCGGGATCACTGCCAGGATACACTGGGAGCAGAAACAGTAATGGTTTGTTATTATGACCTTTTCGCGTTTCCATTAGTCCTGGTCTTATTTAGCTGCGAGAGCTGCAGCGTTCACTGAATTTGATTTAGCCATGTGTACATTGAACAAAAGAGAAATTAGACAGCCTGGGCTCCTTTACACAAATGGCACGACTTCAACCTTTGCCGCCGCTTTAGTGTAAATACAGAGGTTTTAATGGGCAGCGTCGAGGCTTCCATTAAAGGAAGCTCTTTTGTTGTTTAACAAGCAGGTCGACTGGGGCGAGTGCGAGTTAGTCCGACTCTCAGATGTCCATCTTCTGTTTGGCAAAAGGGAGTGCGCAGCTTAAATACACCGCATCACATTTCACAGGAGATCTTGCCAGTTCAAAGTTTTCCAGTTCGAGTAATGAAAAAGACTGTACTGATTCATCTTGTTTCTAATATTGTTGAAATGCAATCAACTTAGATCAATTGTTCAAAAGAAGCTGAAATCTAAAAATAAATATAAGATAAAAACCTTCGGGTTAAAGTAGGTTTCTGATAAACGTAACAGAAATGTTTTTGAGTGCTTTATTTTTTTTTGTTGCTGATTATATCTTTATAGTCAGACCCGCGCCTGACTGGACACCTAAACAGCAATTGTACGTAATATGACGTTCGTAATTTTTTTCCCCTGTATTTTTTTTTTTATTGAATTAATAGATTTTCCTCTGCAGGCAAGCTGCTTACCCACTGCTCATAACAACATGCTTGTCAACTTTGTGAAATATAACATTTGGAGGGCATTGGACTTAAATTATCTAGGGCTGTTCGAATGCTTACATTTACTACATTACTCCCTATTTTGAATCACGCTTGTTTTAAATTATTTTCTTTAACCAAAAAAAAAAAAAAAAAGATTTCAAAAGGGAAATTGGCAGAGAGGGAAAGTAGAGGCAAATTGAAAGGAATGTGTTTGGGTTCAGAGATGAAGTAATGAATGTTATAGAATAAGGACGAACACCATAACTGAATAATACGAGAGAATCAGAAATAGTAGAATGTGGTAACAGAAAGATGGATAGCATGAGAAGACAACCCAAGGAAAATGAATCAGAAGCAACCAGTAACATATAATATGCTACACAAGGGGCATTAGTAACCGTGATTTTGGTCGGCCTGTGGTAATATTCTCTTTCTGTGTTAAACTTGATATTATTATTATTATTATTATTATTATTATTATACTTTATGTATTACAAAAGACTGGGTGCACTTTTGCGTGGAGTAGGCTAACTTGAGAACATTTGCAGTCGTGATTATTATTTTCTTCTATATATTATGAAAACAACGAAATTGACAGTGCAATTTAGAATTCGTTACAATGTTGCGTGAGATTTGAGTAAACGGTTCATCATTCCGTTACCGTTTTACACAACCCATTAGGATATTCAAGCTTCTATATTGATATTACGATGTTTTGCATCGCTATAATAAGAGTAAGGATGAAACAAATGGTTCATAAGGTATGTGCAGAAATAAAAATAACCAGTGCCTTAAATATAAACATGTTATTATCATTTTCAACAGAAGCGGGAGCGACGCCACATATATTTACATATTTGCATATTACAAATGAGTGCACATTGTAAGAGATTTTTCCAGATTTTTTGTTGTTGTTGTTGTTGTAAAATTAGGAGAAATCTGGAAGAAAAAATCAACATTCCCCCCAAATTATGACTGTATTTTGTACCGTTTATAAAGTATAAAAAATTACTTATTTTTAAAGTAATAAATCATACTTTCCAATATTATAAACATGCATTAATAAAAATATAAACTAAAAGATGCGACACACAAGATGTATTCATTCTTACTGTATAATTATTACTAAAACACAGTTTGTACTTGGTTTGTAGGTTGAATGATTGGTTGTTTGGTTGGTTAAACGTAAATTATGAAAAAACAAACAAACAAAGAAACAAAAAAACAGTTTGCCTGGTTAGTAGTTTTTTTTTCCCCCCGAAGGACGCATGCTTTCTGTAATACTACAATGTGCTCTGCACTCTTGAATTAACGTGCGTGTTTCAGCATGCTAACCTCACTTCTTCTACATCCTTTTCCATGGATTGTTTTGACTGTAAGTTCCAGGGTAAACATTACATTTCATCTCTAAATTTAAACCGGAAAAGTGTCACTCTAAAGCGTCGTGCTAAGAGCTAGCCAGGGTCATAGACCTTTCCGGCATAATAAATCAGCAGTAATGAACGCCTCAGAAGGAAGATAGAAGCAGAATGACGCATCTGCTAAAACATATCAGGAAAACGGTTCCTCTTATTATAATTCTGACGCACACTAATGTCTGTCAACCGACATTTAAGGAATCAACGAATTGCGTCATTTAACGGTAGCGATCATCAAGTGCATCACGATCTTAGTGGATATGTAATATTACTTTAAAGCAACATTTTTGCTTTGTGTCCGTAAATCGTTTATCAGTAACGACAGCAATAATAACAACAATAATAATAATAATAATAATAATAATAATAATAATAATAATAATATCCTTCTATAGCTGTCCATAACAAGAGAATGATGGGTTGGACTTGGGTTGTAGCCTACATATGGATGAAGTATCGCTTCTGAAGTTAATTGTGTTTTCGTTTTAGTGGAGAATAGATTTCCTTTGTTTATTATAAGCATAGAGACGGATTTGCGTCACCATGCAACTTGCAGGTTGAGATAAAGTTGCACAAATATTGAAAAAAGGAAGTGCTAACAGTCATTATAAAGTCCCCCCTCCTCGCTCCGGAGGAAATATGGACCTCCGCTGTACCCTAAAATACTGACATCTTCTATTTTGGGACAAATCTAGCAGGAATATCCGCTCATTTAGGCTTGAATCAGAGCCCTTAAAAACAGGATGGCCTGCATCGAGAAACTCCTGTTTCCTAATCTCACTGGACCCACAAGGAACCGAGTGCAGTTTTTTTTTGCGAATAATAAAGCATGTTCATTCTATATAATAGTTATAATTATAACATTCTGCGCAATTATTTTTAAATGAAAGATTCATTAGACTATTATGTCAGGTTGAAATGGCAGGATGACCAGAGATAAGATAGATAGATAGATAGATAGATAGATAGATAGATAGATAGATACGTGATTACTTCTGAAAAAAAAATTATGCTACTGATAATGTAGACGATTTTATATTTTCTAATAAAATGATAGCACATAGTAAAATAAGATGTGATGCAACATCTGAGGGTTGTTTTAAATTATGAATGCAGCTCTCATTATATAATATAATAACAATAAAGTAATTTAATCATCATTTCGAAGGCTACACGTACTGTCTTAAATAGCTGAAGAACTTTCCCAAGGCTTCACTAACGCATCAAGGGGAAGTGGGGACGTTTTCTGAATCTCCATTGGCTAACACTGAGCCAATCATCGTCTCAGAAGAAACTTCTGCGTAGAACTTCTTGGACCACAGACTGGGATTTCATTCTTGAGAACATTTCTGGAGCGTAGAGAAAGCGATGCACGTCATTAAATAAAACGCTTCCTATACTTAATGTCGTGATACTTTTCACACACACACACACACACACACACGCATAAAGAAAAATAAAGGCGATCTAAAAGAGGAGGATGTATACTGCCGGGTTGAATCCTCTTTACGCGTCGAATTTTAGTCTCTGGTCTGCGTATTGTTCGGGAGGTTTTGCGGTGGATACAGTGAAAAAGCCTTCGTTTTGCATTGCTGACATACTGCATTTTGGAGACGGTGAGAACATCGCTGGGTCTTCGGCACTCGTGAGCCATATGGGAGCCAGGGCTCAAGTTCATACCACGACATCTCCGCTTCGCCCGTCTCCGTTAGCGCCGGACGCATCTGTATTCGCTGGGAGAGTGAACGCAGCGTCTGCCTACCACAGGCATGGAATACACTTGACCTCTGTGGCCAGAACAACATTCTTTTCTCAATCTGTACCTCCACTTTCTAGCAAAGATCTTAAGTTCGGCATTGATCGGATATTGTCGACAGAGTTTGAACCAAAATCAAAAGATTCGTCGTCACTAAGAGGTAAACACACAACTTTGCAAAAGTTACGCACAACTTTTTTTTTCTTGTTTTTATTCATTATCAAAAAAGTAATATAATAAGACTATCAAATGCCCAATTTTACGTAGGCTTAATAATTAAAAATGCGATGTAAAATAGAGGGGTGTTCACAGTGGCCTGTTCTAATTGGGCTAAATTAGGATTTTAAAAGTATTTATAATTATTAATGGAAGTAACCAAAATCCAGAACGTTATTTGATAGATTTTCATGACCATTCATGTCCAAAATTAGTCCCAATATATATGTTAATTATACATTTTACCTTAATTATAAAATAACAACGTATATAACTGTAATTCCTGATACTGTGTTTACAGATCACACGTCTGTTGTTAGTTCGAATCGCCAGTCAGTCTCCGTGCAGCCGAGCCCCAGTCAGTACTTCACCATAGAGCCGGGGATGAGCGACGCATCCTCCATTATAACTTCCTCCAGACAATCAGGGCATCAGTATCAGGACACTTTCCCAGGTAGTGTGACATCCCCTGCCAATTCTCAGCACAAACGTTTTTTTTTTTTCTTTCTCACTCTAAATGCAAGAAAAAAAATAGGCTATACAATTATATTAGCTAACTGTGGTTTCCGCCATTGTGGTGTCTCTTATTAAAATATATGTATCTTTTTAAATGAAGCCTATAAAACGTCAGTGAACTGACAATTTGTACGAACAACCATATATGCTGTTTGACTCTTTGCAGGACCCTATGCAGTTCTCACCAAAGACACAATGCCACAAACATACAAAAGAAAAAGGTCCTGGTCCAGAGCCGTGTTCTCCAATCTGCAAAGGAAGGGCCTTGAGAAACGCTTTGAAATTCAGAAATACGTCACAAAACCTGACAGAAAACAGCTTGCTGCGATGCTGGGCCTTACGGATGCTCAGGTGGGCTGTGTGTGTGTGTGTGTGTGTGTGTGAGAGGGAAAGAGAGAGAGAGACCGTGTGTATATCTGTCTATCGGTCAAACTGTCTGTCTGTCTGTGTGTGTGTGTGTGTTTGAGAGAGAGAGAGAGGGAGAACACAGGAAGCACACGACACGCAGATAAAATAAAAATACTGAAAAGCGTTTGCCTTTCTGAGTTGCGAAACGCCTATTCATGGGGAAATGAAAGTCAATTATAACGACTTTTGTAAATGATGAAAGGCCATAGCAGCCAACTGTTCCGTTGTAAACACTTCTCATGACATGAAGCTCATAGTTGGGTTTAAAAAGTTTTTTTTTTTTTAAGTATATATGTTAATTATCATTTATGTCACATTTGTACGCAAAAAATGGCATCTTGAAGAAATGCGCGAAATAGATAATATTATGAAATAGTCAATATTTATAAATGTGTTTGGTATTTTGTTTTGAAATCGCTTTGGAGAAGTGAATTAATAAAACAATTTCATTATCTTCAGGTCAAAGTGTGGTTTCAGAACCGCCGGATGAAGTGGAGACATTCCAAGGAGGCCCAAGCCCAGAAGGACAAAGAGAAGGAGCAGTCAGATAAAGCCGAGACAGAGGCCGAGCAGAAACCGCGCGACGAGTCCGACTGCGACACCGAGCAAAGCGATTCCGACTTCGACGAAGAAGTAGAACAGAAAAGAGAGACGAACATTTCTGATCCCAGCAAACATAGCGTTATCATCGCCGGGCCTCTTCCTTTAAGCACAGACATCATGCCGTCACCAAACGCCGTGGCAGAAACAACAGCATCCTCACAAATACCGTTTTGAACTTTTTTGGGAAATCACCACTTATGAACTGTAGGCAACTAAGATCCATGACCCCCTCTCAAAAAAAAAAAAAAAAACTTTTAAAGGAGAAAACGCGGTTCTGCTAGTAAGTCAGGACTGGTTAGGTCGTCCCTGGGACACTCCGTCGTGATAAGTAAATATATCCGGTGATGTCACTGACTTATTATATAAATATATATATGTATAAGAGGGATTTTCAATCTTGTGAATATCTTGTGAATTTGATCATTGTGAATATTCATCTGAACTACTTCTTGTTCACCTTATGACCTCTGGGAATTTACTAAATGTAAATGTTATCTTAAAGTTCGTGAATCTGAAGGTATTATATTTTGTTAGTAGGTATTTGCACTGAAGATGTAAATAAAAGTTTAGCGTTTTCTTACTTGATACCTGTTTTGAAATTGTTGATGTCCATCCAATACCAAGCCTTTTATATGAACAATAGTAAACTTCAGCGCTGTTATTATTATTATTATTATTATTATTATTATTATTATTATTATTGCCAATCATATTTTTAAAACGGTGTAAAAGAAAGTAAGATTTTCAGCAATACCTAATACATCTAATTGAGGCTTTTTGGTTTTACCTGCAAACCAGAAGCAAATGAGACAGCCAATATGACTGAATGAACTGTCGCCAGTTCTCTGAGACAGTTTGAACAACCAACCAGTCGTTTTGCTTATGAAGGTGCTTAGCGGTGTAGATTAATTTCTTTTTCAAATGCAGTTTTAAAAGGCAAAGGGTGGTCACAACAAAAATGTATTTAATTTTTGTTTTTATTTGATATATAGACATTTATATTATTTTGCTTTAAAAGCATATTTGCTTCACAGATTTTCTTTACATTTGATCTTATATAAATATATAAGATCATTAGTGTATGATAAGATGAAAAGAGGGTATTGTACTTTTGGCCTTGAAGGCCCTTTTGCTCTGAGAAATGTTAGTTGGGAAAATTTGGCATCTAACAATAAACAGAGTGACGCGCTAAGATTTATAGTTTGTGTACATTTACTGGCTCCAGATATCAGCAACAGAAATGAATCCAGGCTCAGATCAGCAAATGAAAATGGAGTCCATAAATGGACTCCAGTTGACTCTGTGACAATCACCAATGACAGGCCATAATGTTGTGCTTGTGTATATAGTTAGGTTCATAGTTGTTTAATGTCAGTTTCCATAAAACAGTTTGTTTATAAATGATGACATTATATCATTATATCTTTACCGTAGGAGCAGATTTGGACAGACAGTCTTGATTGTAAGGAGAAGGAAGTAAAAGGAGTGACTTTTATGAATCAACTGTTCTTACAATATATCACATGTAAAACATATTTTCCGTGGTTGGCTGTGAAACAAAATAATATCTACAATGACAAGCATAGTTTCATTAACAGCGAATTTGAATTTGTAACAATAGTGGCGATAATGAAATGAAAAAGATTTTGAAGGAGTATACAATTTTAAATAGAATGCCATTTTTTAGAGAGAGAGATAGAGAGAGAGAGAGAGTGTGTGTGTGTGTGTGTGTGTGTGTGTGTGTGTGTGTGTGTGTGTGTCTGTTTGTCCATCTATGTGTATGTGTATCAGCTGTATAAGTTAGTCTTAAATGTTGGTGGGGACCTATTACAGGAAAAGTATGAGCTTAGTTATCTAAGTTTAAAAAAAGCAGACACCTTCAGCTATAAACAACATATCCATCAAGTTTAATACATTATTTGTATAATAATATGTACTATATTTGCTTATAGCCACCACATGGACATGAACCAGTGTGCAAAAACACATGGGCACACACTGCACCCGCTGACCCACAGACATATACGTTCTAACAGCTGCCTAAGTAAATGAATAAAAAAATCATATTTCTATCATATTTGATGAAATATGGGTACAAATGGAAACATAGTGAGGAACTGGTATATTTTAGTGAGATTGCTTTCTCATTTAGAAGACTGAGGCAAAACTATATGTTTAAGCCAACATTAAATGCCCACATAATGGTACGAACTATTACATTTCGTAAGAGCATTTACTTAGAACCCCAAGTCTAATTAAATCTAATCTGTGTTGTGTATAATGCACGTATGTAAGCATAAACAATAAGGTTCATACTAAGTGAACATTCTAAAACTAAAAACTGCATTATATTACTTGGGACACACTATACACTATGTTTCCACTAAAGACAGAATGAAATTGGCAAACCATGTGTAAAACAAAGTAACAACGTCTTGCACATTTGGGCCATGCATGAGCGTTTTTCCATTCACCTCACTAAATTGCTATGAGCATCTGAGGAATAGCACAAAGGATAAAGAGTGATGGAGAACATCTCTATAAAGGAGAGCTCTGTTGGGGAAACGGTTTCTTTTCGCGAATGACTTCACCAAAGATCACCAGAAGCACACTCTACCATAGGGTCTACTTTTTTCTCCTCCGGAAAGAGGGATGACCTCTTGAGATCACCAGTTTTTCCGCTTAAGGCCACATATTGAATTCCACTTCAGCGTTTACATTTCCCACCCCCACTCCCTACCTGCCCCTTTCCATTCAGTGCACTGACACTTTTTACATGAAAATCTACAGAATGTATTCTTCTGTCTTAAGGCAACAAGTATGCAATATCACATAATTATTTTATGACTGCCAAAACACATTTAATTTTTTGTATATGATGATAACAACTCATATGTTAGCATCCTTTAATTAACATTGACTCATTTCCCATCTAAAACATGTTCTAAGGCCATTTTATTAATGAATATGATGTACTATTTCCTGCAGGAATCAGATATCAGCAGGTGAATTGTACATTATCCCTTACAAGGCTATGAATATAATGCAAACATAAAATACCAATACAACAGAAATGCTTACAATAGTATTACAGATTTTGATCACTAAAGTGCCTTAAAATATTTTTTTTTAATTGCCAGAATAAGAGTAAGGCTTTTTGTTTACATTAAGTGCCATTTTCCACCATTAAAGTAGCTTTTCGAGTGGCCCTGTAACCCAAGCAGGACAATGTAGGAGCTGAACAGCTTAACAGATTTCCTGTCTAAACTTAAACATTTTGAAAAAGCAGCTGCTTCAAATAAATTACTACACTGTGTGTTTTGCTTCAAAACACATAAGGTCATGTATTAGCTTGTCCTCGAGAGTGTGGTTTAAAGCATTAGAATGCTTGATAAATCTCCTGTTTATGTCTTTTTTTGCTAGATTTTATTTGCTAGCATTTTATTATGCACCAAAACTGTCTGCATTTTGTACGTCCCAATTTATAGTACAAACAGGTTATTAAATATTTCAGCAGACTTGCTATGGTGGTAGATGATATGAGGGATAAGGTACTGCTTTTATTTTAATAACCTGAAATAATTAACACTAGAAGTCGATGTCAGAAAAAAAAGCTCTGTTGTAATATTTTTCATCCTGCTTTTGATTAATTAATTTGATGAAAAAAACATTTATTCATTGCAAACCTACAATTTAAATTACGGACACAAGCATCCAGTACAGTAGTAAAAAGTTAAAGGAAACTCCAGTAAGTTCTTTCAATCAAGTTCAAAACTCGGTCATTGCCTTTGACAGAAACGTGTTTTGTAAGTATATATTTAGTCCAGATAGAAATCAAAATAAGTACAGTACATCCTGTCAGAGTTCCCAGTTATGTGTTTTAGAGAATGATCAGCATTACCTTTAGAACACTGTAAAAAGTGCAAATCATGAAAAATTTCCAAATCTTCTTGTTTTCAATTTAATCGTTTTGTTTGCATTTCTAGAGGTTTTCAACAGCGAGTTACTATAAAATATACTCATTGCAGAACATATTGTAGCTATGAAACTCTCTAAATTGATCTACACATTTTCATGTTTGAAAACTGAGCTACACATACTGGAACCAGATCCTTAAAAAGGCAGATTATTGAGTGCTTTTGTAACATAGTTTCCAAGCAACTTAGCTTTGCTTTCTGAAAACCAAGCCTTTGCCAGCTAGTTGGGAGAGAGGCAAAGAAAAGTAAAGAGAGAGAGAGAGAGAGAGTGAGAGAGAGAGAGAGAGAGAGAGAGAGAGGCTAAGAGGCATCTATGGTTAAATTTAAGGATGTGTTTCTCTTGGACGACTGTCTGTGCAGCCATAAACCAAGGGAGACATTTTCATACTCGACATTTTTCATGGTTTCGCTCCTAGTTTCCTCCCTTCCTTTCTCACTCCACCTTGGATCCAGTTACCTTCTGCTGCACTGCCTGGTAGACCACAGACGATGGGGCATCAGCTTCTTGTGAAACTCCACTGTGAGACCCCAGACCACATGCCGTGGCCTCTATCTTTGGATGGAACCTCATTGTGCTTGGACCACTCTCTGACTCAGTGAACCCGATGAGACTTTACCACCTGGATGCTGACTGCTGAAAAATCCTTTCATCGCCCACCCCATTTTAAAGTAATGCCTTGTGTGCACACTTAACTATCATTACATTTTGTTATAGATACTAATCTAAAGGCTCTCAAGGCCTTTCACCCTCATTTTTATGTGGCAATAAACAGGCCATATTTGACATCCTGAATCTTTTGGAAAACTAGGCAGTGGTTTTTCTGCCAGTTTCATGGCATATCATCATTTGTGTGAACTGCCTGTAGTTTGTTATTAATTTGAGCTTAGTGATCCTCCATGAGATTTATCATACGCCCTGTCTGGCTCCATAGCAAATGTATTTGCAGACATTTACACCAATGATTACAACCACATTTGGGCAGCCCTCTGTGATTTAAAAAAAAAATACAAAAATGGAGAACGAAATTACTGCCATCAAAGGTGGAACAAAATTACATTTAGTTTTCTTTCTACATATAATTAACTTGCCTATGACTTTTGAATTTATAGCTGTGTTCAAGTTAACTGCGGCAATCTTGCAGTCAAGCCGCAGAGAATCCATGAATTACATCACCTTAGAAATCATTTTAATCTGTGAATGCCACAAAATTGACTTCCACAGGTCAACTTCCCATAAACCAAGGAAGCGTCAATCCACATGTCTAGGTGCTTTACACACACACACACACACACACACACACACACACACACACACACACACACACACACACACACACACACACACACACACACACACACACAGAGTCATCCAAAAAATATACACATTTCAGGAAAAGAAAAATAGTATGATGTATAATATTAATATAATATTAATAATAATATCATATTGTTATCATAATATCATCATATATATCAATATATAATGTATAACAATAAATTTAGTATTGAAATATTTATAGACGTTTTTCTTGTCTTGAAGTGTGTATACATTTTTTGGCTAACTCAGAGCAACTCAATGCATTTAGGCATGTAGACATGGTCAGGATGATCTCCTGAAGTTTAAACTGGGTATCAGGATGGGAAACACAGGTGATTTAAGTGTCTTTAAATGTGGTATAGTTGTTGGTGCCAGATGGGCTGATCTAAGTATTTCTGAAACTGCCGATCTACAGGGGTTTTCAGATGGTAGGGTCAGAATTTGATGCAAACAATTTAAAAGCATGGATCCATCCTGCTTTGTATCAACAGTTCAGGCTGCTGGTGGTGGAATGGTGTGGTGTGAATATGTTCATGTCACATAGTGAGCTTCATAGTACCAGTTGTTCTTCGTTCTTTAAGTCTTTGCATTGTTTAAATGCCATAGCCTACCTGTGTATTGTTGCCGAACTCGTCCATACCTTTATAACCACAGGATAGTGCATGTCACAAAGTTAAAACCATCTCATCCTGGTTTCTTGAGCTTAGAAATTAGTTCACTGGACTCAAATGTCCTCCACGGACACCAGAACTCAATCCAATAAAGCACCTTTGGGATGTGGTGGAATGGGAGTTTCGCCAAAATCTCTAAGGAATGTTTCTGTACTATATATATTTGTGTGTGTGTGTGTGTGTGTGTGTGTGTGTGTGTGTGTGTGTGTGTGTGTGTGTGTGTGTGTGTGTGTGTGTGTGTGTGTGTGTGTGTATGTGTGTGTGTGTGTATACTAAAACCCATGAACAGTGTCTGTGGTCTGATCTGCTAAGAGCAAAACAGCTGTATCTGTATCACTTGCAGCCACATGTCTATTGTCATAGAACAAACCTTACTTCCTTGTGTAACTTTTGAGTTTTTTCATATCCTCATTTTCTCTTTATCATGATCATCTACAGACAACTTTAATTAAAAAAAAGAGGGATAAACAAAGACTAAATACTGTTCATAACAAAGTCATTCTCTACAACCCAAAACACAATACATTTCTTGTAAAAAATAAAAAAAAATTGCTGGTTGATACTCAATCACAAATGACTGGTGCCTGAATATAGTAGTCATCTGTTTATATTGTCTGGATGACTTAACCTTAAGTAAAATAATAAAACCACATCTTTGACATTATTGAGAGACCCCTTGTTTAAATCCCAGTAATGGTTTTTAAGTGGTGGGACCACCACAGTGTGCATATTATCAGAAGCTCAGCCATATCGACTGTTCCCTGGACTGGTTACATTCTGTGTGTGTGTGTGTGTGTGTGTGTGTGTGTGTGTGTGTGTGTGTGTGTGTGTGTGTGTGTGTGTGTGTGTGTGTGTGTGTGTGTGTGTGTGTCTGCGTGTGTGTGTGTGTGTGTGTGTGTGTGTGTGTGTGTGTGTGTGTGTGTGTGTGTGTGTGTGTGTGTGTGTGTGTGTGTGTGTGCGCGCGCGTGTGTATGTGTGTCTCCACTTGAAAGGCGTACGTGCCTATGATAGAAAATTATTTTAATGGGCAAAAGATGACAAAAAAATATATATATATATATATCTTTGCAAACCAATCATGGTGTCAGTTTTGTGAGCAGATCCCTAAGGAGTCAGATTATTCAGAATGCAAGACTGCTGCAACTGAATCAAATTTATTATATATGATAATGGGCCCTAAAGGCAAGCCACATTGGTTGTCAGTTACCACAGAAACTGCCATCCACATGCAGAGGAAAGAAGGTGAGTGATTTTTAGAAAGCAGTTTGGTTTCACATCTCCTCACAAATTCCTCATTTGAGAGAGTGAAACATGATGCATGCAAGGATTAGGCTGTCCTGCTGGCTGTTAACGTAGTGTGCGTGCTCAAGTTTTTACCAACTCCAGTACTGTCCCTGCAGTATATTAGATTATTAATGTTTATTGCATTGAAAATGGTTGACTTTAATGTATTTACAAACACCCCTTGGACAATTTTGGTGCCTCATACCCTCTGGGTGTGTGAGGTCAGAGGTCACTTCCTCCAGGGTATGTTTAGGAATCTTTGACTCTGTGCAGCTGGACTGATCATCTGTGTGTAGATGACTATAAAACCTACAAAGCATGGCTCTGGCCAGCTGCACCCATCTGCCGAAGGGAGTATTCATGGGACTATTCCTTCAGCCAGGTAACAAGTTATATGCTTGTCCACTGCTGTCCACATGCATGCGTCCAGTATATATTGCATGTTACACCGAAACTTGAATTTTACATATTTTACAAATGCATTTTACATAAATGTACTTATGCAAAATAAATAAATAAATAAAATAACACTTGGTTTCGTGTGAATTCTTTTCTGTGAAAAGAACCCCCTCAGTGCAGTCCTCCTCCACACCCTCTGCCCTCCATTATCTCTTATTTTCTCTGTCGTCTGACATATGTTTGAGCTCTTACACGCAGCATTCATCATTTAATCATTACAACCTCAAGGTCTTGACCTATAGTATTCTGACCATGAACTTTCTCTCTCTCTCTCTCTCTCTCTCTCTCTCTGTCTATTTTATTTTTATTCAGCTCCATTCTGACTTTTCTAATTTTCTACAAATTACTACAGCAAAACCAGTATGGCTACAGGAGACAGTATCTGTGTCCCACTGCATTGGTTTGACACTTCAGGTATTTATTTGACCATGGAAATATTTTAGTGAAATTCCCCCTTTCCCATCACAGAGAAGCATGTCTGTGGTGTCATTTGGACTGCTTAAGTTGCAGGGAGGGCTTACTTCCCTGAACCTCTTCTGACCTCTCACATACACAAACAAACACAAACAGTACTCCTGCTTGTCCCAAATCCAATTAGGTTTATCTTGTGTCTGACATAGTGATCTAAAGAGACAGCTAGCCTTCACACACCTTTTCATAACAAAGATTTGTAATATACAAATAAGTGTGAAGGTGCCGTTTGATTAATTATTAACTTCAATGTACACGCATATGGTTTTCATCAGACATAAAGATATGAAACGGATTGGTTAAAGAGTTTATTAAGGTCATTTAATTTAAACAAAAATGCATTTTTTACAATAACGTTTTACCATCAACTAATTTCGTTGCAATATTTGTATGGATTTAATTGTATTTACATGAAGAAATATGAAGGCAGTGTGATATGTGTATAAAATAATTACTGCCTATCCAACAATGATCAACTGTTCTGTAATGATCTGCTGTTTGCTTGAGCAATTTTGAACAACAGTGTTGTTTCTCTAGCAATAAACTGAAGAAACTCGGAGCTTCTAAATTTTATTTAAATACTTGCAATAGTGGATACAGTTTGTGGTGCTGTAAATTCAATCAAATTTGTATTTTTATTAGAATATATTGATCACCTGAATAAATAAAAAAATCACCATTTCATAAGGGTAAAATTATTGGCCTAATGAAAACAACTAAGCAGAGATTAAACAGCTGGAACTAACGGTTAGACAAAGTAAATGGAGATCACAAAAAAAAAAAACATTGTAAAAAAAAAAATTTAAAAAAGAACTATGTTTAATAGTAAAAGAAAGAGCATTTCTGTACACACAGTGGACACACAGATCTCATAGAATTGGGATTAAGGAAAGCACTTGTTAACAAGACAGTGTAGAAAAAAGGAGGCTTGAATTAGCTTTGGGGCAATGGAAAAGGGTTGTGTGGTCTGATGAGTCCAAACTGACCCTATTCCAGGTCAATGGATGCATCAAGGTGAGAAATGAATGTACTGTAGCGATGCAGCCATCATGCATAGTGGCTATAAAATTAAGTCAGCTGATGACATAAGTGTACAGAATCACCAGAGCATCACATGAATAGACACACAATAACTGGACACCACATTGTGTGCCTACCAATGCTAAAGTTGAATTAATGACATCTTATATGCGTTCAACATTTTTTTAGAAGTCTAAGTTGATCCATTAAAATTACAAACAAGTGTAGTAATCGTACACAGTACACTAATTAATATTATATCCCTAGTTCAGATGACTAACTCTAAAATAACAAAGACATAATAGTTAAAATCCAGAAGCTAATTTAGTGTTTAACTTGTGCTGCAAAGTTTGAATGGTTGTTGTTTTTTAAATAAATAAATAACTTTAGACATTTATTTTAACATTAAAATATAAATGTTAGGATGTACCTCAACGATACAGTATATTTTAATTGTATTAATTTTATTCTATTTATTTAGGTTTCATTTTTTTTAAAATATTAAAATGTATTATTATTATAATTTTTTTAAGTTTAATTTTTAATTTTAAGTAAAATGACTCCCTAACTGTCTTGCATGTTTCAGCGGCTTCTGAATTTTTTTGTGTATTCCATATTTCGGATATTGATGTTTAAAATTACAGATCTATGTCAAGATTATGTTTCACATGTAGAAGTGAACCAAGCAATGTATGTCAAATTAATTGTTTTAATGTATCATCTTAAAGTGAACAATCAGTCACAGGCTTGAAATGCTTTTTGTGACGGTGGTGGTGGGGGTCGTTGGGTGTCAGAGTAGACATGATGGACTTGTCAGCTAAGCCTTTACCTCATAATTCACTAAGGCTCGGCGTGAGCTACCACGGCGCTATGTTAGACTTAAACCATAACAAAGATGGACTGCTGTTGATAGTGACCAGCCAAAAGCAAACGTAATGAAATTTGGTAAAGCATGGTCAGATATTAATGGGGGTGCTTTAGCAATGATAGATGTCTCATTATTAGGCCAGAATAAGTGTTTTTCTATATTGCCCCACTGTTAAACCTCTCCTGCACACATACATTTTCAGGACATCCACTTTAGTAGTACTAGTAATTTCTTGGTCTATTGCTTAGTAACACTATAGGCAGTAATTATGACCTGTTTCCTTGAACAAAAACTCCAATCAAAAACTGTTTATTTAAAACTTACTTGTAATGGAAAATGTTGATGACAATCAACATTTATGCTAATGCATGCCTTTCCTAAACACTACAGATAGAGTCGCCACAGATAAGTAAGACTGGTATAATTGTCTCATACTGTTTAATAAAATGATGTAAAAATGTTATATTTGTTAAACTCTTTATCATGAGATTATTTATTATTGGACTATTATTTAACTACCATCATGTTTTGGATCATCTACAGTTAATGGGGCCAGGCGGACGTTAGTCCAAAAACAACTGTCATTGAAAGAAAAAGAAAATAAGTCTGTAACATTTGGCTACATTTGCTATTACATTAACAGAAATGTTTTGAATGAAGATTAACATTAAACATTGTACATGGGGGAGGTAGGAAAGGTAGTTTACATTCTCAGCAGAGTAGTCTTGATAACAGGCCAAGAGAAATATGAGCCGTTTAAAATGTGTGCATTAACATAATTTATTGTTCTCCTACTCTGCTCGAGTACTCTTCACAGTTGCCCTTTTTCAGGCCCTGAGACAAATGACAAGTCCCACTTCAAGAACGGATGGGAGTGAAAAATCATTCACAGTTGGTAATCGCTTAAAACAGCACTATATTTACAGACTAATAAGTGCAAAACGTTCCAGGCCATTCCCTCCCTTTGACTAGGATTTGGGATCTTCACGGAAAAGAAAAAAAAATCTCAGTGATTTACGTCAATTTGGAAAAGGTTTTATTTGGAATAAGGCATTGGTTGTTGAAGAGGAGGAAAGGAAACAAAGGGAGGTTGAGGTGGGGGATTTATATATTTTTTTGTGGATATTTGGAAGACTCCCACACATTTTTAACCAATTTATGTACAAATAGAGTGATCCTGGAATTAATGAGCTTTTCAGCACAAATGAGGTCAAATAAATTTTCCTTTGGAACTCCACTCTTCCACACTGTCTGTTCTCTCTCCTTCTCCGTGGCGCAAATTCTGTGATAACAGACTGAGAAAGAACATGAGAAATGCTACCTTATTGACACGTTCTGTCAATCCACTGGGACATATTTTACTGTGAGCAGTCCGAGGGGCTATAAACAGAACTTGATGAATGACTAAGGGATAGACTGAGAAGCCAAGGGTCACTTTCTTTGCTCTAAATTGCAGACTGCCTTGTTGATCTTATACACATTTCTCTCTCCAGGGTTTTTAGTTTTGTTTTGTTTCACTTGAGTATTGTAAATCTTATATATTGTATGTGTATATTATTCGAACATTTACTATGTTACTTAATAGACTCTTCATTAACAGCATACAACAAGTCTAAACACGGCACTAACCGACTAAAGCAGAAAAAAAGAGAATGAAAACTTAAAAAAAAAAAGTTCAAATGTGTCTGGGATGCGCAAAAGTCAATATATCACATAATTGTTTATTTAAAATTTTCTTACAAATATCAGAAGATATTTACTACAGTACAATATTAGTACAGTATATATGCCATACACACATGCATAAATGGTAGCAATATATGGTTAAATCATGCACACAAAGCAAACAAATCTGTTGGTAATTAAGTAATATCACATTACTTGAGGTTGTGCTGTTGTATTGAATATTAGCACAGTTATTGTAATACTGATATTTACAGCACTTACCCTCATGAGATATTGCATACATAGTCTGGATATATATATATATCCAGGAAAAGGAAAATAGCATTATTTATATTATATTAATATGTTATATAATATAATATATATAATGTTAGTATCATAACATTATATGTATCTTAATATATATCTAATAGCAATAAATGTTAATTAAAATATGTATACAATATTTTCTTTTTGTGAAGTGTGTATACATTTCCACAACAAATTCAATATATTGCATATATATATATATATATATATATATATATATATATATATATATATATATATATATATATTTTTTTTTTCATAAATTTACTAAATCGTTGATACAAACAGAAAAATATTGTATATAATTAATTTAATTTAATTTATTTATTTTAATCAACTTACTAAATGAAAAGAAACAAACAGAAGAAAAATCTAAATTAAACCAATATTTGATGTCACTACCCTTTGGCTTCAAACCAGCATCAGTTCTTACACTTTTTTATAGCATCTGTGTCAGAAGTATAATTAACCAATTAAACCCAGCAGGTACATTATTAATGATCATCAAATTCATATTTAGATTGATATACGGTCATTAATTGAAAAATAAATGTCTGTGAAAGATATAAAACTGAGTGAGGAGCAGCCAAACTCTGCTACCAAGGTGAGGTTGTGGAACAGAGTTTCATGTCACATGTCATACACCACGGCAAGACTGAGCACAGCAACAAGATACAAGGTAGTTACGCTGCATTAGCAAGGTCTTTTCCAGGAAATGATTTCAAAGCAAACTGGCGTTTCAAGAGGTGCTGCTCAGGCTATTTTGAATAAGCCATAGAAACATGCTTTGTTGAGCACCACAGATGCAGTGGTTGGCCAAGGAAACGTAATGCAGCAGATACATCATTCTTGTTGCCATTAGCAAAGAACTGGCAGAAATCATTGGTGCCCAGTTATACCCATCTACTGCCGTCAATAGTCCAGCCAAAAGTGGTCCTGATGGTAGAATTGTGGGCCAAAAGCTATACCTTTGACAGGGAAACAGGATTAAGCAACTCAACTATGCATACAAACATACTGTAGGACCTGGGCTGCAGAAAAATGGCAGTAAGTTTTCTGGGCCGATGAGTCAAAATTTTAAACATTTGGCTGTAGCAGAAGGCAGGTTGCTTGCCAAAGGTAATCAGGCAACAATTTTGGGGCTGTATTTCTGCAAATGGAGTTGGAGATTTGGTCAGGAGTAATGGTGTCCTCAATGCAATATCATCAGAGCATTAACCCTGACAGCCAATGACAGCCAATGTCATTAAGATCTATCTTCAACGTTTGGCCCCCACAGATAAAAATAAACGATTTTATTAGTTTTACCTGTCTATTTTTGAAAGTACTATTACTTTACAGTGTTTTTTCTCATCTTCCTAAAATTTTATATACATATGTACGTAATATACAGAGTGCTGTTGTAGTGAATAACAACATGAAGGTATTTTAGTAGCTGTGCTGATAGTCAGTATGACAGCACAATCTCAAGTAAAGTGATATTACTATTTATTGTAGTTTATTAAAGTGATATTATGGCGTGCATCTGATTTAACAAGCTATTTCACAAGGAAATGAGGAGGAGGAAACCTAAAGAAATCCCACACTGAGACAAATGGAAAAAATGGGTGTTTCTCATATAGTTGTCAAACCTTTGTGTATTTGCTGCATGAAGTAAAATGTATTCTAACATTTCTTACAATTAAGATATGATTACAAATATTTTTTATGCCTTTTTTGCCAACTTACCTACTACTCAGTTGGCACTAGCTAAGAGGATATTTCCTTTCATTGCTAGGGTTTACAACTGTCTTTATTTAAAAAGGCTTATTAATGATCGTTTCAAGACAGAGCCAACTGTTTTAACCATGCTGCCCTTTGCTTTGTGTCCATTTTAGCATCTAAAAACTATCGAAGAAATGTAAAAGATCTTTGCACAACTTAACCACAGCAAATATATTGTGCAATATTAAGTAAACAGCACATCTCAAACTCCTTGGCCAAGTTCTTGCAAGGAATATTTGCCAAGAATGTACTTTCCAAGTCAATTCTTTGTGCTCTTGTTTTGAAATACACCCCGTGTAAAGTGCCACACAGACAGCAACCTGAGCTCAAGCTTGAATCAGGGACTCTGGAGCTTTGAGGCATCAATTCTGGTGCTGACCAAGAAAAATACATAAATTCATAAAACATTCAAGCAAAAGATAGGCAATGAATTTGTCTTAGTAGAGAGTATTTATACTGAACTTATTATTCCACCATGAAGACATTTCACCACAGACAAGGAATTTACTTGGGTGTACCTCCACCATTTAACCATATTACATGATTCACACATATTTCATCATGAGCTATGGTGCAGATGACTTGAAGTGAAACCACTGAAGTAAACATATCATGATGGCATTGCTGGTGATGTCGCAAACCTTACCCACGGTTAGGTGATAGTTTAGTACAGCTTTAATTGAAAGGGGTTCTTTCCATTATGCATACTTAAAGGAGTGACCCCTGTCTTTTAGTGAAAGGTGGACAGCTGGATTCTGGCACAACTATGCATTATAAAATAGCTAACATTAGCTATGTTTTTGTTCACATATTATTGAGCAGTCTTCGCAATGAGTTAATACTATTCAGCAGCCCTCAAATCCCAGTGCTTTTTAGAATTTCCTTTTGCATTACTATGTTTTAATAAATCTACATAGGGGTCAGGATTATGTAATACACACAGTGACATACTGTATCAGTTTGTAAATTTAAATGGTTTTGTTCTCATGTGAAGTTTGGTGTTCCACAGGGTTCGAGGTTTTCACCCATTGCTATTTTCTCTTTACACATTTTCTCTGGGCAGCATAATCCATAAGCATGGTATTAGTTTCCACTGTCATGCTGATGACACACAGTTATATGTCCCAGCAAAGCCAGATGAGAAAAGCCAGCTTAATAAAGTTGAGCAATGTGTGAAGGAAATAAAATACTCGATAATAGTTAACTTAGTTCTGGTCAAGACAGAAGTACTGGTACTAACCCACATGCAACTAGAATAAGCTTTCTGATCACACAGTAACATGTGGATGACATTTCATCATGTACAACAGTAAAAGGCCTAAGTGTGATTATAGATTCCAGTCTTTCATTTGAAGCACATGTAGAAAATATTACCAGCACAGTATTCTTTCTTCTGGGAAACATTGCCAAGATAAGGAATATAGTGTCACTAAACGATGCAGGAAATATTTCATGCTTTTATCACCTATAGGTTGAATTATTGTAACACCTTACTGTCTGGTTGTTCAACTACTATAGGTGCATAAACAAGCACCAGTTAACCTATAATCCAGCAGCAAGATCCTCACTTGAACCAGAAGATACAAGCATATCTTATCCACACTGCATTAGCTCCCAGTGAAATTTCACATGTTTTTAAAAAAAATACTTCTATAGACACTTAGAAATAGTCTTGCACCGCAGTATCTGTGTGAACTGCTAGTGTTTTATGATCTACCACGCCAACTTTGATCAAAGAGTGCAGGCTGCTTGTCACTACCACATATTATGAAAACTACTGCAAGGGGCAGAGCTTTTTCTTATTAAGCCCCAAGGTTATGGGATAGCCTTCCAATTAATGTTCGGGACTCAGACACAGTCTCAGTGTTTAAGTCTAGGCTAAAACCTAAAGTTAATTAGCCAAGCATTTTTGTGAATAGATTAGCCTTAGGGAAAGGAGCAGATCTGGGGGACTCATGGACGTAAAGTATAATGGTGAGCTGGTATGTTTAGATGCTGTCCTCCCCACTCTCATTGTTCACTCAGGTTTTTTTTGCCAGTGAACTGGTTGCCTTCCTTCCCAGGGAGCCCTCATGTCTGTGTTTCCTTCTGGCTCTCCCTTTTAGTTGCTGTCATAGTTTGTCCAGTTGGCACTCTGCACTAAAATATACATTCACCTTATACAATGTTTGACTGTGACCATACCTAACTGTTATTTCTCTTCTCTTCTGTTTTCTCCCCCTCGCTGTCTCTCTCTGGACCTGTCTGACTCATCCTTGTGCCGGCACTTCTTGCTGCGTGGATGCCCCGTGTTGACTGCAGTCAGGACTGGTATTTCCTACAGTTTTGTACCTGAGCCTCCAATAACAAACTGGACCCCATAATAACTTAAACACATCATCTGTTATACTGAACTTCCAGCTGCCTAACACACAGTATGACTGTTCAACAATCCCTGCTATCCGTTATCATGAAAATGAGAATGGGTTCCCTGTTGATTCTGGTCCCTCTGAAGGTTTCTTCTTATTGCCATCTCAGGAAGTTTTTCCTTGCCACCATCGACCTCGGCTTGCTCATCAGGAACAACCTGACACATTTCATACACATTTCCATAATTTTCTTTTGATTCTGTAAAGCTGCTTTGTGACAATGTTATTAAAACGCTATACAAACCAAATTGAATTGAATTGAAGCACTACCTAGACAACTTGATCAAATTAATTTTGTTTAAATTTAACCAACTATACAAACATGACTGCGCAAATAAATAAATAAATAAATAAATAAATAAATAAATAGGTCACATAGGCATAATGTGAAAGAGAAAGAAATAATCCAGATACACATGATCACTTGTTTTTATGGTTCCTATGACTAATGCTAATAATAATAATAATAATAATAATAATAATAATAATACTTTAAAAAGCAATTGTACTACCTATCATTCTCTGCATTAGTCCACGTTCAAACAAAATGATGGTCTATGAAAAATCTTATTTTTTCACTAGAAGATAAATAGAGTTGCTCTAGCTTTATAAGATAAACATTTGTTTTCAATCTTAGCATCTCATTTTAATCTTTCTGTTTAACTGTAACATGTGTTTTCATGGGAACTTTATTAATATGGAAAATGGTTCTTGGATGACCATATTTTAAATGATTAAATATTGCATTTGTGCCATCACCATTCCTATGATTTTCCACCATTCAGGCAGATATATAGAACAATTTCTATATGTCCCTTGACCAACATACACACACCCCATTTAAGAAAATACCTCTACCTTGTGGCATCTGTCTGGCTGCATCTTATGGCAAACCAGTTCTGATCTCTAATCAAATAGTGCATTTATCTTTCCTTAAACCACTTCAGAAAATCTGATATGCCTTTTAGATACATTTTTTATAAAAGTGTAAATGTAACTGTTGCTCTAAGCAATGAGTGAAGAGTTTACGTACAAGGTCAAAAAATGTTTAATAGAAACAGGACACCTGGGGTACTCCCTGGTAAGGCACATAAGCACACACACTCACGCATACACTATGGAGAATTTGGTAACAGTTAGCCGACTCTCTATGTTTTTGGACTACAGGAGGAAACCAGATTACCCAGAGGAAACCCACCAAACATAGGAAGAACATGCAAACCATATACACAGGAATTGAACCCTTGACCGTGGTGATGTGAGGCCACAGTGTTAACCACTATGCCACTGTGCCGCTCTGATAGAAACAGAACTGGGAAAACATACATGTATCTACCTGAATTAGATTGAATTAGAATGACAATAAACGTGTTATACTACTACTTACTACTAGATGAGGGTCTTAAAAGTCTGGGCTGGGGATCCTAGAAGGGCAGGGACATTGTGACACATTATGCTGCTCATAAAAAGTGAGAGTTGAGCTTTAACTGTTGGTGCATTTGCTGATTTTTTCCCCCATGTTTCCTCTATCCCAAGCTTTATGTATACTATATATTAAGCATGTTTCCCTTCAATTTATTATTAGAATCAAGGTCATTGTTAAGAGGCGCATTTATACTATTTATATTATAATATTATACTATTTATACTAATGTAAAACTTTCTGTTCACATTTTTTACACTTTATAAATCAGAGTTTGAGCTCATCCTTGTTGCTAAATTTAGCAAAGATGCTAACTTCATTTGTTTTTTGACATTTATTGAATTTTGACATTTAAAATGTTGCATTAAAAACTCTTCTTTTGAATAAAGTTTAGGATGGAGAGAGAATTAGAATAAGAGTTCAAATCTTAGTATATGTGACAGTTTACAGACATTTGGCATTGTGTATGCCATAATCTAGGCAATATTTTATCTTATTTGCATGAGAGCTCTCTGAGCAGTGGTTAAGTTGATATATGGGTTAATCAGTGTGGCAGATGTCCATATAAATCTGGTCCATCTGCCATTACAGCCATTACATTCTTTAGCCACTTTTAAAAATAAACTACAAGATGATGTCAGTGGGGTGCTCTGAGATTAAGCAGTTCTGTAAAGTTCTTGGCTGATGTTTCCAAGGGAACACCTTGATGGCTATAATTACTGTCATGTCTGAAGAGCGATGAGAGATACCAGAGGTCCAAATAAAATGTAAAATGGTTTTGATATAATAGATGTGTATCTCTTTGTTTATAAATTCCCCAGACCATCTGCTGCTCATCTCAAGGGCTGAGTGGGGCTTTACTTGGCTTTGTTTGCTTAAGTATTTCAGTCTGGACCATTGCTGCAGTGTGAAGGGGTGTAATTAGAGGAGTGAACATCACCTACATTTTACTGTTACTGAGATTCACTCCAATGACTAGACAGACTTAACACATGTCAAACTTATTATGTATGATGTGTTTTTTTTCTAGGGGAAGGGCTGGAGGCTGGAGGGCATGTCTCTGTGTTAACCATATTGTGGTTTAATCTTCCCATATTCTATAATAGAAGTATTTTCCACTAGTGGCAATCATTTCCATTTCCTATCTCCATCCCTAGCTGAACAAACCAATATGCAGGATCAATGCACTACTCTATGGCAGAAAGGTTTGAATGCAACAGAAAGCACACAATGTGGTAGATGCTGCTATCACACACAGAGGGCATCTGGGAGCAAAAAAACACTAGGAAAAATCCAAGACTGGTTTCACTGGACTGGAATAGAAGTGAAGGGGTAAAATTTCTGTGAGAAGCACCCTCCAACAACCCATTGCCAATAATCGAAGTTTCCTACCTGGTGACCAGGTGATTCCTCTCTGTAAAGCAACCTCAAAGAACCACCCAAGGACACCACTGACTCGCCAATGACATCCTAGTCTAATCCTGTCCAAGACATGCCATCTGTTTCCAAGCTTATTGGTGATTTCTGTGCGCTGCTGCAGGGATGACAGATTAGGATCTCTGTCTACCATACCAAACCAACGGACTCATTAAGCAGTTTCTTCAGACCCTTGAAGTCAATGCTGAAGAAAGCGCTCAATGAAGAATCCATTCCAGGTACTGTCCACCTTTACCCTAACTTGGCCGTTTATTCCATTTAAGCTGCTATTTAAACACAAGCTGCAGGAATTCATGGATGTTGCAAAGGAGGCAAGGGAGGAACCCTGTCCTAATCCTCCCTTGTCAGCTCATCCAAGATATGCAGAGTCAATTCTGACTGTGGCATCCACTGTCCAACGGCACATGTAACAGGCCCAGGGGGACCAGTACTACAATATATCTACAACTGGCCTTTCCAGCCACAAAAAGTTAGCCCCAGCACCACACAAGCGGTAAATTACTAGCACAATGTCAGAGCCCTACACTGCAATTGAGCAAGTTGGAAACTATGCACTACTACCTGCAGCAGAACAGTAAGAGGGACGAGTTACAATTATATCCCAACCTACTGTACAAACTTTATCTTTGTGTCACTTGACCTCCAGGTACTCCCCAAAAGCTGTAGATGCAGCTAGAAGAAGAATTTGCAACGGCTCAATGGTAAGACGTCAAGCAGCTTGTGGCTCAGTTCCAAGATGTGTTTTTACTACCTCACCCAACTAATGAGAAAAGTCATGGTCCACTAGCAGTCATACTGGGTTCCCATGGCGCAACTCCATGCCATTAAGGAAGAAGTGGTTAAGATGCTTCAGACCTGATAGATGTGATGTCTAAGCCTGACGGGAACCTTAGAATATGTAATGATTTTACCGGCTAAATCATGTGTCAGAATTCCCCCCCTGCCGGTAGATGACTCAATTGAGTGCCTGGGAGCGTCCAAGTCATATCCCTACTGGATGTGACAAAGGGGACTGGCAGGTGGGCCCTAGTATCAAGCCAAGCTAATGGTTTATTTGAGTCGGCAAAGCACAATGGAAGCACAATGGATCTGCAACGTATAAATTCCCCACACAAAGTAGTGCCCTTGTTCACCTACAGAGAGAAGCAATTACTTAGGAGACAAAATTATATAAAATTTTCTTGCTGAAAGTGTTACCATGAATGGAAGTGGGTTTTGATAGGTTGCTGCGCTCCTCTCTTTTTTGGTACTTTCTGGTCTTTCCGCCACTGAAACTTTTAGTGGTACACATTAAAAATCGGATTGTTTAGGACTAATTTTACCCATGCCTAGTTTTATAGATGGCTAAAACTTTATTGTCATAGCACAATACAGGTTCTCTGTTATGAATATGCATACAAATACTGTAAAATTGTTACAGTTTCCCAATCAAATAATGAGAATTAAGCAAATTTTATTGTATGATTTGCGCCATAGTCATGAGTCAGCAATATAAACACAACTGGGCCTGATACCAAAATCTCCTTTAGGCCTTTCACAAGATAACAGACACCTCCTCCTCCAGTCAACCGTTTATTGCACTGCCATAATATTCTTCCTTATTTTCGCTTGAGACCATTTGGTTATGTATGTGTTCCATACATATAAAAATCAACAAACAGACTAAAATCAAATAATCGCACAAATAATTACATTAAGAGAATATTTTAAATTATTGAAAAACTCTACATACCTTCCTGTAATGAATTGTGAGCTTTGGCGATTAGAAAATTGCACGGGTCCATATCACAAATGCAATTAATTGTGTAGCACTAATAAGCAGCGGCAGCATGAATTTAATCTACTTTCATTGTCCTGGTTTAGGATTTGTGATGCATGGCCAAAAACAACAAAAAATCCACTGTAATTCACAACTAGGGGGGAAAAAAAAACCCAGACACAGCTAAATTCAGCTTTTCAACTATGCAGATAGATAAGGTTGAATAAACTATGAGACTGAATATACAGCAAAAGGTCAATTTTGTTTGTTTTAATGTTAAAGTTTAAAATAATGTCACTTTATTTAAGGCTTCAAAAATTATTGTTCCTTGACCTGAAAATATGTAGCTGAAGAAATGAAATTTTACTCAATAAGGGGAAACTGGGCTGGAGGATAAACATGTCTGAAGGACACAGGGAACCTAGTAATGATTTAAAGGTGCCAGATGTTTTACCTTAAGAAAACCCTAACTGGTAAACCTTAACTGGAACTTTCCAATTTATTAATATGTCTTGCACTTAGTGGTGCTACTGACTTTTTATGTGGTTCTGCATTAGATAGAAGCTATTATTTGAGATGTCATTATCTTTTATCATCTCAGGCTGATACATGCAGACAAGGGATGACTGTACTGAAAGTAAAAAATTATTTTGACCCCTCATTACACTGCCATAATATTCTAACTTTTTTTTTTTTTTTTTTTTAGTATGTGTTCCATAGAGGGAAATAAAACTATAGAATAAAGGGGTGCCAATTTATCTAGTGCGACACTGGATTTTCTGCATCGTTTGGATATCACAGGAGTGCTCAGATAAAAAATAATAAATAAATAAATAAATAAATAAATAAAACATGTATCTGTGCCAATTGCAAAATTGTTAACAATGACTCTGGTCAATCACATCGCAATAATACATTGACTGATGTTGCATTTGTTTTTAATTGACATACCTTTAGTGGTTACTTTGCAGTATATCTTATTGATTTGTGGCTGCTTCAACTAGTGACTAAAATGCACAATTCTTACCTGTTGCAGACATTCTTAGATTTGTAAATATAGAATATAGAGCTACAGATACAGATAGGCAGAAATTTGTACAAGTTTATGTTGGAACAAAGGATGTGCCTGTTATTGATGCCCACATGGCAGTGTACTGTAAATGCTTTAAAAAAATGAAATAAAGCTCAGATGTAGCGTCTCAGACCCCAAATAGAATGTTGTGTCCTGTGTAATTTCTCCTCAGTGTTTGTGCTTTTGTTTCTCCTGTTTATTTCTCCAAATAGGAAAAAGCCTGGCAAGACTTATGAGGCTACAACACAAAGTGATAAATAAATGGCAAAATCCTATGTCCAGGAACCATGGAAGCTGGCCCTGTACTGCTCAAACTGGGCTATGGAACTCGATTGACACTTGGAGCCACAACGGACTGGGCAAGGGACAGGGCACTTGGCATGGTGACTGAGCACATTGGCACATTGGGCTAGAACGTGGCATTGTGCTGAGCAGGAACCCAGCATGAGCGCCAGGCTGGAAGTTGGCTTGGGTAACAGGCAGGAACATGGTGTAGGTACTAAATTGATGCTTGGCATGACCTAGTGCCCAGGGAACCCTTGTTAGCCTATGACGAGGACCTGACTGGAGCTGAGCTAGGGCTTAGAACAGAAAATGCATCTGGGTGAGTATGACATTCTCAAAGGTGGCAGGAGGAGTGAGCCAGTCATTCTCCAAGCTGACAGCCTAGCCCCCACTGAAAAATGTATTGGGATAATGCATACTCATTTCTTCAGCAATTCAATGACCGCTACACTTTCCATGCTGGGATACCATGAGGTTCTTTGCCCACCGAGATGCTGGGCTGGTGAGCTTTAGGACAACAAGATTTGATTTAAAAAAAAAATATTAATAATTGTAATGTAATGTTTTATTATGACTTCAACTGCACCTCAATGTGATAAAAAAACAAACAATATATTAAAATTATTGACAAACTTTAGATACATTACTGACTAAGTTTATTCCTGTTTATTTATTCAAACAGGAAAATACTTGGCAAGACTACAACACCAAGAAACCAGGAAACATATTCTAAGAAACATCAATTGTGTCAGGGTTTAGGCCGTTTGATTTGTGTCAGTTGTATTTTGTGAAAAGCTAGAGGATCATTGTGCATGATTGATATAAGATGGTTCGCCTAGTGTCATTTAGCTTTGCATGCCGTTTTGTTGGAACATATTAAATTTCTCACACAAAATAAAACGATGTTATTAATGTAATGGTGTCCCAGTATGTGTTGTTTTCCTGACAAGTATATGTCTTAGGCATGGAATAAAAAACCCTGCATACTGCCCAGTGCTGGCCAGCTTGAATCTTTAACAACTATGATTGTTCTCTTTAGAGAGCAATATCTATAAACATTTATTTATTGTAATGACAGGCATTTGTGCAGAAGAGGGCCTTAGAGCATGTGACTTCATAAGTCATCTGCACATCAATAAAAATTTAAATTCCAGTTTTGAGGAGTGATGAGAATACTCCCAGTGGGTGCTTCTCCGGGGCTTGGCCCACCATTTTGCCAGTTGGCACTCTTTTTAGAGGTCTGTGTTTTCTGAAATAACAGAGGATCTAAGGCCCATTACTCTATATTTGGAATATTGTAAAGAGGTAAGTGGAAGCCAGTGGAACATTTTGTAAATCTTGAGTCACCCCAAACCACCATGAGGACGATAAATGTGTTGGTCTCTCCAACAGGATATCCCCTTTGCCTCACTTACCATGGTCATAATGAGAATAACAGAGGGGGCATTATTTTTCCTCAGTAGTTCAGGAAGGTGATAAAGAGCTCTCAGATCCTTTCACAGGGTGCAGTGGTATATATACATTAATACACATGGACACGGCTACATCTCTTCTTATTACAGAACATTTTCCCCATTACACTTTATGGTTCGGAGCTATGTACTGTACCTATCCGTAAGATATATTGGTAGCTGTGTGAACTTAAAGATCAGTTCCTTACATGAAGTGTCCCTGGTGAAAGGATAACAATAGGATCGAATTTCACGTACACAGAATGACAAATACTGATGAATGCAAACATCTAATCTATTAGTAGATTTTATATTATGGACAGTGGTAAAAATGTTTTTATTCTGATTCTCAGTTTATCATTTGAATTATCAAGGCTCATGGGGAAAATAAGAGCCTGGGTTGGGATTTTCCAAAATCCCTCAATTACAAGCTATTCTATAGCTGAAAGAAGTGCTGTCTAATGTTATCTCATTGTATTGGTTCTGGTAGCATTAATGGTTTTAAACTCTGAGGTAAAACACTCATAAATGATAATTTTGCCTACGGGATGTGAGATTATGTTACTTTCTTGGCAGGATTGTTGATGAAATATGTCACTGGCCATCTGCTAAAATGATTACCAGACATGACTAAAAGTTCTTAGTGCACAAAACTGTCAACTGATTTATAACACATTTAGTGAACATATCTTCTTTTTATGTGTCCTGTTAATAAAAAATATTTAAACATAAAATATTGTTTACCTTATAGAGGGCATGTGTCTTTGTATAGAGTAAGATGTAAATAACTCTGGGTTTTCTTTTAACTCCATTATTATTATTATTATTATTATTATTATTATTATTTATTATTATTTACACTTTGGTAAGCTGTGATAGTTAGTGCCGTTATTGGCTTCTTTTAACCTTCTTATATCTGCCTAGTGCAATGGACTGACTGGAAATGCTCCATGGGTGTGGAGGCTTGTGCACAGAAATTAGTATATAAGCAGTTTAAATGACTTCATGTCTGGCTTCTTGCACTATACATTTTTATATTCTATAAACATCTTCGGCTAACAATATCATTCAACTTTGGGCTGATATGTCGGTGGAAAATATAATGTCCGTAGTTACAAATATTCATCTTTTACTTGAAAGTAGAATGTCGGCATGTACAGTAGTAATCAATGTACAAAGGTCTTTAGACCTAGATAACAAAACAGGAAGTAGTGACAATGTCTCATTTCCAGACAAAGGAAGTTTGTCATCCAAGGTAGTACTAATACAGTTATTTGGAGAACAGATGGGACAGTCAATGTGGTCTGGTCATCATAACTGTAGTGCATTAGGCGAATTCTTGTGATTTTATAGAGTTCTCCACATTCATACACAGATAGCCATGCAGCAGGATCTGATCATTGTGACAGTCTTTGTTTTCCATAGGAACCCACATGCCCCCTCTTTTTATTCGTGGGTCTGTACCAAATTTGAGGAAGTAACAACGGGTTTTACACAGTGAGAAACTAAGACATAGCCAGCTGCCTAATCTAAAATGAGGGGTTTCAGTTCTTGTTAGGAATACCTTGCAACATCATCAACAGCCTGTTAAATGTAAAGATATAATATCACAACAGTTGCAACACTCAAAAACAAACCACAAATGGCATAATAATATCATTTATTGCATACGGTACAGCCAAAAATGTAAGATGCCTGATTGAATTTTTATGTTGAGCAGACATAAAAATTATTTAGGAGGTTTATTTTGTAATAATATGAAGCCAACTACTATAATGACTAATTGAGTGCTGGCCAATATTTCAAAGATTTGGGATTTCTGAATCTCTTGGAGTCAGCTTTTGATACAGCACAAATTCATATATTAAATAGGTTGTAATGAGCTAGACACAGAGGCAGAATGGTGGCTTAGTGGTTAGCACTGTGACCTCGCACGTCCAGGGTTGAAGAGTCGATTACCACTTTGGGACTGCATGTGTGTGAAGTAAATACTGTAAGTGCATGTTTTCCCCATGCTTGGTTGGTTTCCTCCAGGAATTTCATAGTCCAAAGACATACAAGAATATGCTAAATTTCCAACTCGACCATAGTGTGTGAGTGTGTGTATGTGTGTGCTTGTGTGCCCTGTGTTGGATTGGCACCCTGACCAGGATGTACCCTGTCCCATGCCCTGAGACCCCTGGGCTAGGCTCCAGGCCTCCTGTGACCCGAACAGGATGTGATGTATAGAGAATGAGAGTGAGTGAAAGCGTGAGTGACTGTTAGTCTAAAATCTGCCCTGCATGTTTTCCAATTATCTCTGCACTACTACTATTGCTAACTGCATAGATCAGATGTGTTCAATCAATCAGAAGCTGGAAAATACCAATTCAGGGCTGCAGCTCTTGAGGGTCAACCCAGCTCTAAGGTACTAAGGCACTAACACAATTAGTGATTGCAAACCAGTGTTTTAGTGAAGTTATTTTATTTTATTTACCTTTATTCAACCAGGCAAGACAGATTAAGAACAGGTTTCTTATTTACAACTGTGGCCTGGCAAAGGCGAAGCCTTTAGGGGAAATGGGAGACTAAAGTGAAACATTATAAATAAAAGTATAAATTTTATTTAAGTATATATAAATATACAGTATAAATGAAAATTCTGGGAAAATAAATAAAGAAATAAATAAAGAAATGCATTTATATATAAACAAACATAAGATGGAGTATAAATGATGTAAACAATTAGTAAAGTTAAAACTACTGAAACAGTGACTATAAATATAAATCATTAGGTGATTGGCTGATGCAGACACCTGTTCTCTTACTACTTGTGACTGCAGTCGCTCAATAGTTCAGGACTGGAATTTCCTACAATCTACCTGAGCCTCCAATAGCAAACTGGACTCCATATTAATTGTATATATTAACCGTTATATTGAACTTCCAGTTGCCTAACACATAGCATGACTGCAAAATAATCCTGAAAACTGAAAAATCTGTTTTCACCCAAATGAAGGGGTTGGCCAGAATGCAAAATTTAAGTTTGACACACAAAAAGTCACAAAAAGTCAATCAATCTATCAATCAATAGTTTTAATAGTTATGAGCAACAGAAATATTATCCCATTGTCCCTGTGTATGGCTGTGCAAAATATTAACACACACACATACATTGGACAGGGAGCCTCCAGTTCTTCATTATGGTACTGTATACTTTGCATATAATAAAAGGCACCCACCAAGTTTAGATACCCCTAATTAACTAGTAGGGCACTAATTGACACAATAAGACAGTTAGTTAGTTAAGAATTGTAATTATGAATTGTCATCAAAGCATAATAAATTCAAACCTGCTCACTTAAGACCCATGGGCGACTGACTGAAGATAAAAAAAAATCTGCTATTCTGCTTTTTCCTTAACCCTCCAATTATCTTAGGGTTATTTTGACCTCATTCAATGTTTAAAGTCTCAAAATTAATGATTGAATAATTTTTTTTTTTGCCTCATGTTCAGTGACTTTTATACAATTTTAATTATGATAATTGAAGATAAGGCGGCATGGTGGTGTAGTGGTTAGCACTGTCGCCTTGCATCGCCAGGGTCCGGGTTCGATCCCGGCCAGGCTCGATTGCCGTCTCTCTGTGCATGGAGTTTGCATGTTCTCCCCGTGCTTGGTGGGTTTCCTCCGGGTACTCCGGTTTCCTCCCACAGTCCAAAGACATGTACGTTAGGCTAATTGGCGTTCCCAAATTGTCCGTAGTGTGTGAATGAGTGAGTGTATGTGTGTGTCTGTGCCCTGCGATGGATTGGCACCTTGTCCAGGGTGTACCCTGCCATGTGCCCTAAAAACCCTGAATACAGGATTAAGTGGTATAGATGATGAGTAAGTGAGTGAGTGATAATTAAAGGTTGAAATTGCTGGGGTCAAATTGACCCCATAGATAAAAATGCTAGTAAATTTTCAGGTAACAGGAGGGCTAAAGGCAGAGGAAGGCTATAAAAAGAAATAGCAGTTAATGGGAACCATAGAGGTCAAGACTAGATCTGGAAGACCAAGATAACTTTTAGATTGAAGCACCTGTAAACTGGCAGATTGGCCAAGCAAAAAAACACAAACAAACAAAAAAATTTTTTTTTTTTTTGCATTTTATTTATTTGTTTGGAGGTTGAGTTCAAATATCAGAGTTTTAAAATCTGTGTTTTTCAAATGATTCTTCCACCCCCCCAGTATTTGATAAAGTCCCAGTAACAATGAAAGCTGCTTTTGGGTTTTGTGCCAGTTGTTTGCTAATGTCTTTAGCACTAGTGTATTGTCTCTCTGTAGTGGAACGCACAGCCACAACAATGATGATGTGGAACTCTCTTGGGAGAATGAGAATCCTTAACAATTCAAGATCAGGTGAACAATGGTAAGCGATATTTGGTAAGTTCGTGCAGTAGCCAGATGTCCCATCCTTTTGTTTTGATAAATGCAGCTGTTCTAATTAGAATAAAATATGGTAACGCATTTTTCCTGGATTGCAGAATGCAGGTAATTGTCAGGAAGCCACGCTTCTTTAAAGGAAAAAGTTTTAGAAAAGACAATTTCTAAAGAAAGAAGAACAATTCTCCATTTTGTGTTGCGAATCAGTGTCTCTGTTTGTCCAGAAATCCATTCAGTGTGTATATGTTTTAAATTAGGAATCTGGGCAGGCTACATGGCTGTGTCCTTAGCTTAGCATGGAGACTAGGCTAACCTCTCTTACACCACTCTTGATTAGGGTCAAACAAGCACCACTACCACATTGTGCCTGGCTAGGTATAACAACCAAGACAAATGGACAAGCTCATCATCTGATAAATCTAGCACACCATTTTCCAGTATCCAGCAGAGTGTGTTTATCATGTGAGATGTCTGCATATGCTTTCTGAGATAGAGTAGTGCAAATTTCCTACAAAATAACAAAAGATAACACCTGTTCACGAGCACTAGCTGAACTAAGATAAGTGAAACATGTTTTATACCAAAAGATAAAAAAGACTTGGTTTTTCAAAATGGCATCGCACTAAAACTGAGCCTTTATATTTGAATTGAGGCACTGAGCAGAACAAGATAATTTCACAGTTTGCAGTTGGTCTGCTATTCATTTGTGTTGTCTGATGATATCCATTTGTGTTTTACTGCTTGTGTGTGTGTGTGTGTGTGTGTGTGTGTGTGTGTGTGTGTGTGTGTGTGTGTGTGTGTGTGTGTGTGTGTGTGTGTGTGCTTTGCATGGATGCCAAGATAATCTGCAGACCTTACAGACTCAAGTTCACTAGAATTGTACTAGTTTACTAGTTTGAATTGCAGGGTACATTAAAATATGTGAATTGTGCTGAAAACGGAACGGAAATAAAACTTGTTTTTACGTAGAATTTTGGTTTAAACTATCATATTATGATTAAATTGTCAGTGCCTATAATGGTTAACTTATATATATATATATATATATATATATATATATATATATATATATATACACACACGTAGAGCTGAGCAACAAGCCAGGGCAGGGCCTCATCACAGCAGGGGATGAATCCAGTTTGCTTGTTTGCACCTCGGCCAATACAAAAATGGAAAGAGGACAAAAAGTTTCCCTCATGTTTTTTGGTTTGTCCACACACACTGGAGACCCATCTAAGTGTCTAAAATGACTGAAAAGTGAATTTTGCACAATAGGTCCTCTTTAAAATAAAAAATACCATTCAACTGACTTTGTGTCATCTCTATTCTGACCCTCACTGACCCTCCGAAAGAGGCCAGAATAAACACATACTGTATATTGCTGTCCACTGATCTTTAAACATTCTGTTTTTAATGTGAAGAACGTCCAGGTTTTCATAAAAACATGTGATTGAATAACCCATAACAAAGTATTTGCTACAGAAGCTAAGCAGATTTATGTTTGAAAAAGTAGTATGACAGACCCGGGGACTATATCGATCGGCTCTGCTACAGTATTATTCAAGTTCTTGGTTCAGTCTGCTGAAATACTTTGCGACACTACTCCCATAAGCTGTGCTAAACTCTAAAATAAAGTCAATTCTTGCATTTGTGAAACATTTGTGTTTAATCCTTCAATGCACATTCCTGGTCTTTCTGATTTGTATTATTATGTGCTCATAGGGCTATGGATGAATGATTTTCATTGTAAAAATGTCAGTAGTATAAACTCATAAAAGTAACAAAAATAAAATTCTACTTAAAATGCCTAGTTTTATTCATAATAAATAAAAATTATATATGAATATATATACAGCAAATGGTCTGCATGTGAAGCGACAGTCTTACCTGGTTTTTGACACCATGGCAGTGGAATGCTCATGGAGCACAGGTGAAATTGCACAGTATGTCAATAAAAAAATAAGTTAAAATAAAAATAGCATTTCACCATTACTAGAATGTCTACATGACTGATATATGACTAAAGAAACAGTACCGCTGAAAACGAAATGAACAATATTCCTTGCATAGGCTGTGATTTGTGTAGTATATCTCTTCTTCTGTAAGTCAAAACTTCTTGCTTACAGTATGATATGATGGCCTCTACTGGAGCTGCAGCAATTGACAAAGACAGCTCAATCATTTCCACCCATCCTTAAGCTGCCAGACCCAGCTGGCTTTGACATTAACACTAGACCATGACTGACAGAGGCCCTGGCCTTGGGTTGGATCCCAGGGGTCTCTAAAGTACATTCAGCTCTCCTTTTGCCTGTTGATTTACTGTTCTCAGTGGCCACACGTTGATCCATTTCCCCTCTCAGTTTGCTCACAGGGCAGCCCGAAAAACTGTCTCCCAGCAATATTTTTGCTTTATGATTTCCGAAGGAGCTGATAAAGAAAAAACAAGCCTTCTTTTTTGCACCTGTTTCAGTTAATGTGCGCTCCAGTCCAGGCCGGCTGCTCCAAGCAACTGGGGAATAAGGGGAAGGCCAGCATGTCACTGGCCTCAATATGGATCTTCTATTTTCCTTCTGCCCAGGCCTGATCTGGCCCTAGCAGCAGGGTGTGTCAGTTTAATGTGACGGTCAAACTGAGGCCCCAATCCAAGACCTGCTGCATGTGCAGCATTAACATGTGTGGTGAGTATTTGTGTAACATGGGCCACAACATGGAGCTGACATTCATAAGGCAAATGTGAAGAAATTTATGTTGCTTTTTAAGGGCTACATGCAGATGTGGCTCTGCTTAAGCCTGCGTAAAACATTTGGAGAACATTTGAGCAGTTTTTCACAGTTATGATCCTCATCAGAGCAACAGTTTAGACTGCATATATATGAGGCTGTACATGTGGCAATACACAAGTACTGCATTCTCCTAATGTTGCCCCTTGTACTGTTGGAAAATGCATAGTGCATGACATACAGAAGTACAAATACTAATTAAAAATATCAATATGATCACATTTTACTAAGATTGCCTTGCTGGTATATTTCTGTATGTGTCATGAAGAGCTTAGCTCAATTCTGCACTTTCAATTATGGCCAGTGCAGGAAAATCAAGCCAAGAAGTCAATAATGAATACAGATATTTTAAGAGTTATGAGATACAGTCTGCATAGGTAAAGTACATCCTTTTTTTTTCTGCCATCAGTTTATGTAACAACCAATCTGACAATGTAAATGTATTGCAAATGTATTGGTATGCTGTTGCCAACTTTGGAAACAATTAGGAATGCACTATTATCTTCTTTTTTTTTTTTGCTGATAATCGTTTGTTTACTCGCCTCGGATGACTGACAACACATTACCCAGCGGATCTGAAAGTCAATGTACCAGATGCTTACTGTTCACATTTTCTATTCACTTTTTAACTGCTAATGTAAAAGGCCAAATACAAAAGAGAAGATTTTTCTAAGACTGAAACCCATTAACAAAAGGTGCTCAAAATAGCTTCAAATAAAGACACCCACCCAGCCACAGCGATTGCTACTTCCTCAGCTTTTCCAGTTCATGGATGGCTGTGTGAGTTAAAACAACGTGGTTAATGGAGACCTTGCCAGCCCCAGGGACTAATTAAAATCACATGACTTCCTCCTAGGCTTCCATGAAAATAACTGTATCACAATGGACTGTGTTATTAATATCAGCTTTGGGAAAGTCAGGGCTCCATTCAATGCATGACCAAACTCAGAGGAATGCATAGAATCTGAGAGAGAGAGAGAAAAAAAGAGAGAGAGAGAGAGAGAGAGAGAGAGAGAGAGAGAGAGAGAGATTTTGTTGGGAAATGTTTTGAATGCTGTGCATCGGCCTGGGAAGACATTCTCTACTGATACTATTTGTACAAATTACAAATGTTCCTAAACTTAAACAAGCACAGATGGAAAGTTAAAACAGTACCAAAAGTACCAAAAGTAATAAAATACATTTGCACATCAACACACATTGTCTAAAAGCTATAATAATAATAATGACAGTGAGGTCTATACCTACATTTTCCTTCATATCACTATATGTCGCTAATTAACAGTCCTTGCTGATAGGAAAAATGAATGACATTACAATTTATATCAACAATAGGTGGATTAGCAAAAAGGTAGGCCTTTAATCAACATTCTAAGACAGACAGTGTTTGGACAGCAAGGATAGAGAAATGTCTTGATGCATATCTTACTCGTACCTTGAGCGATTGTGAGAGAGAGAGAGCGAGAGAGAGAGACACACAAGTTTTACTACACAGTATGGGAAAAGTGGAAAATATATACTGTATATTTGCATTCCGAATAATTTGCAAGGAATGTCGTGCAAGGGCAATCCCACCAGAAGCAATTTCAGTAGACCAGTATCGAAATGAGAGAGGACTAAACTAGCACCTGAGTAACCTCTGTGGATAGAAATAGCTGGAGTCTTCTGATGATGGAGAAGAGAAACCTACATGAGTGAATCAGTTTAGTGAAGTAAAACAAGCATGACAGTTAGTTGTCTAAAAGTACCTCAGGGTTGCGTGCAGTGACAGATGGTGAGCTCTGACATCACAAGATAATTACGTGAGTATGCATCTTCAGGGATACAGAGGTACAGCAGCTCAGTCTTGTTAGGATTTAGTTTCACCTAGATTCATCCTTAATGAGAGATCCAGCCAGGAATATGTGCAGAAATGTGAGTGTCGAGGGAGGAAAGGAGAGAATAGGTTGAGCAATGGTATGAAAACCCATATGACCTCACTGATAGAGAAGCTATAGAGGAAGAACATAAGGGGACCTAGCAATGGGCCATGTGGGACACCAGTGAAGGGGCTGCATGGAGCAGATGTGGATCCCCTCAGTGTCACTTGACCTAATTGTCGCTCCAGGTAAGAAGCATGAACACATGCAAGGACCAAATGGCATTCATAATAATTTTTTTTTTGAACTTTAAGAATAATGTAGATTTTGTTTATAAAGTACATGTGTGTGTGTGTGTATGAAGTACATTATTATTTCTGAGTTTGACTGTTCTGTTTGTCTGTGCTTTGCTATTATGAATTTATTATATCTACATTCAATAACAGGGATATGGGAGATGCATTTAAGTAGTATAGCAGGGTTAGTTGTAGTACAGGATTTTGTCAGTGTTTCATTTTCCACTTATGTTACCTTTCCAGTTAATAGGAGTTTTAACCATTTTTATTTCATGCACACAACTATGTATTGCCATGTATTACTTTATTTTACAGCAATAAAGAAACATCCCCAGTGTTTAGTATGTGGAAACATGAGCCAATACCTCTGCAAACAAGGGATACCCATGCTATGAAACCACATAAAGTGCCAAAAAAAAAAATTCAAGACTCTTGGAATTTCTATTACTGACAGGATTCCATTTCTGGCAAAGACACATTAAATGCTGTTGTTGATATTACTTTGCCTATCTCAAAAATTCTGGAGAAGTAATCTATCACCAACAGATGCTAATTTTCATAACACCAACATAAATCAGTTCTAACGGTGGATCACAGTCTCCCTGGATTGTCTGCACGTATTTGTGATTGTTGAAAAAAATAAAGTTGATGGGGTACAAAAGTCAAGGGACATGGGAGACTAAGGATGTGCATGTTCTTGGAAGAAATAATACTGTGCAAATAAATCTTTTCCTCGTTATGTTATTCATATGTGGAAAACACACACACACACACACACACACACACACACACACACACACACACACACACACACACACACACACACACACACACACCTAAATATCATGACCCTTCAGGGTCACGGGAAGGTAGAGTTAAAGATCCCTGGTCTAACAGGTTGTTTTCACCAGTCAATTCTTCTTACAATTTGTGAAGACTACAACTAAGTTTATAGATTAAGGATATATATGTCACCTGCACCTATGGACAAGCCGCAATACTCAATGGTTTCAGTAAGTGAGAGCCACAGAGATGCCACAATGCATTTTTCCTTGTCTCCTATTTTCAAATCATTCGGTTCTCTCTTCCAGTCTTATAAAGTTACACAGCTTCCTTGTTCAGCTTCAGTTCAATTGCCATGCCACTTTTTTTTTTAAACTATCATTAATATTACACCACCCAAAAAGTATTTACTGCCTTGTCTGACCACCCTATTAAAATGTTCTTGGGGGGCACCAACCTAGTGAACAAATATATAAGGGATATAGTAGTGAGCAATAAAATGCACAGGTGGGTGGAAAGTATGCAACTTCTGTAGAGCTTATTTTAAAATCCTCTGTCTTCAAATGAAACCGTCATGGTGTCCGTCAGTGGCTTGAATAGGCCTATAAGAAAGCAGCTGTATGTCCAACAGCTACATTTCAGCACCTTCATAAAAGGCCCACCCTTTAGTTCTTTACCACCTTAACTCCTTCCAACTATTTCTAAAGGTTTTGTATAAGCAATCCATTTGAAAGTTTTCTGGTTTATTGCATAGTAAGATAAGAACTTTTCTATCTCCCAGAATATCATTTTAACTTTTTCATTGTTTCACAGTCTGGAGCATTTTTATAAATTGTTTAATTTTCCTTTTAAACGTCTCTTAAGTTTTGCTTTAATTCCATTTCTAATTTAACTCCAATCTCTTCTCACAGGCCATATTTAAGGATGTACATTTTGGACAATGGGTACATGTACTTTTTTTTTTCTATTTTTTTTTTTTCTGGTTCACAGGATGTGTTCTGAATGACCCCTTGTGGCCATTTGTTTAAGCCGCGCCTCTAGTGAAAGTTTTTTTTTCTTTCTCCTTTTATCATCATTAATGTGATTCTGCACCAAATTTTTTGATCTAGATCCCTAACAAGGAGGCCAGATAAGACAGTCACATGTAACACCATAAAGAAACCTTTCAACTGTGGCAAAACTGTTTAAGCCTCTTTACTGCATTACATTTTACTTTGTCAGATTTACACAGAATTACATCATTTGTTTCTTTTAGTTTAGCATAACCAAACACAAACTTAAAAGTTTATGCTTTTTTGTTAATAAAAAAAAAAACCAACATTTTTTAAAAGTAAATCTACCTTGAAAACTATACTTTCTTGTTATTCTAATGCCAAGTATTAACTTTTGTTAACAATTCTTGACTTATTTTGTACATATTGTGAGTACACATAAACCAAATGGCCATGGGCAATTAATTCTACTGTTCGACCAGCAGAGGTGAACAGAAGTGTACATTATTCGGGCTTCCATTGAACCGTTCACATTTACAGATGCTCTGATTCAAAGTGATTTACATTTTATCTGATTGTACATCTGGGTTGTTAGGGGTTAAGGGCTTTGCTTAAGGGCCCAACAATGGCAACTTGGTGGTTCAGGGGTTTGAACCTGGGACCTTTCAATCGCTAGTTCAAACCGTTCCTCATCATGCATTTTATCCCAGCTTCAGTTTGACACTGTGTTTAAAGGTCACTTGATGTCATACTGTGGTTGTTGAGTGACATTTAAAGGAGTTTGTGGTCATCCCTATTACTAGATGTTTGTGCTCACCTTCTGCCAGTCAGTAGCTTAGAGGTCCCTAGTGTCTGCGGCTTAACCTTGCTCTTGTGTACTGTCTTATTTAAAATTTTATGAATGGATTGCAACCTGACGCACACTGTATCCCTGTGCCAATAAAGACAGGCCTGAACCCTTTCCTTTCCTCACTCAAAACCTTTCTTTTCATCTCTTAACACTGGAATGGAATAAATGAAATGGTTGCCAGTGGTATCCTATTTTTTCCCCCTGTACTGTATACATCTCAGAGAGGTCAATGCAGCATAAATGGAAGGTAATGGGAAATATGTTCATGCGTTTCAAATGTGGCAAATATTGGCCTAGAGCAGGCAAAGAGTACAACTAAGGAGATTGTTAAAATGACTGGATTTGTGAACTGTCCAAGACTATTCCAATATTATTAAAACCTAGAAGGATAGTGCACAACTGAGAACTTCATAGAAGAAATATAGTCAAATTATGCAAAATTTATGGTATGATCACTTTGGACAGTCACACGGGTCTCTATTGGACATGCAAAAGCTCCTGTTTTTTTTTTTTTTTTTCAATTTGCATATTTTTCTCCTGAGATTCATGATGCACACAATTTTCCAAAGAAGGAAAAAAAAAAAAACATGGGGATCAGCTCAGGGATAAGCTCTACCCTCTAGACTCTGTATTTGTCCAAAACAGACACAAAAGACACCACAGTAATTATATTATGAATTAGACCATTGAGAGAGTTACAGGATGTCAGTGCCAAATGCAAGGCAGGGTAAATGCTCTGAGAAAGGGAAGAAGATGAATGGATATCATTTATTTATGGTGGAAATGTTCCGACAGCTATCCCAAAAGTTTTTATGTGTCATCACAGACTGCTTTCTGAACGAGTGAAAAGTCAGAGCTGGATTTGTTAAAATTCTAAAGTTCAAGAGTGGATATGATGCTAAGCACACTGCCATGTTAATGTTGCTAACAATAGCTTGGTAACACACAACGAAGCAGAATATCTGTCTGTTATCTAAGAGCAACCTCATAAACACCACAATTCAATAACCATTACACATTATAAGCGTCCAACTGCTGAGGGATGTGGTGCCCGACAGGTCTAATGTACATTTTTTTTTCAAGAATATTAAATTGAATATTTAGTCAAGTTCTTGGAGTTAGATCTGAAAAGAAGTGGAACTATCCAAAAAGGTTTTAAAATGTGGAGAGCCTGTGTGAAAGGGTTTTATATTTTCTATAGTCCTTAAAAACCTTTACACAATAAGTAATGCCACAAAAGAATGGACTGAGCACTAAATCAGCCCTTTTCACCCAGATGTCCAATGACACTAACAGACGGCTTCTCAGGAATGCACTGAAGCAGCAATTCCAATATGGAGTTCCCATATGGCATAGATTAGTATCTGGAGACAGGTAAAACTCTGATATTTCCATGGATTTCAAAACATTAAATTTTTTATTTTATCGTATAGTTATATATATGTATGAATTTACAAAATAGTTAAATTCTTGGCAGTGGATTAGTTTACTTGTGAACAGTGCAAAGTTATAGTACACCACAAAAATTTTATTGATGTGTGTGTGTGTGTGTGTGTGTGCGTGTGCGTGTGCGTGTGTGCGTGCGTGTACGTGTGTGCGTGTGTGTGTGTATTGTAACACAAAGCTTAAGGAAAGAGGAATTTCTATACATAACTTATCTTAAGGCCTCTTACCGTTAGCTGTGATGAAATATTCTTTTTATTCCTACACACAACTGTTCCCAATTACCCACACCTCCTTGAATAACATGGACCACTCAACCACTCTTAGCTAGTTTTAAGGCTATTGTTGTTGTGTGCGCATTTCCAGTTCTGCCCCATAAATATGAAACTTTTTAATATAGATAAGAATTTATTATAGAAATAATATCCACAGTAGTCTTTCTGTTGTTTTTTTAAACTGTCAAAAATAATCACATCAAATTTTTACGCTGTCCATATACAATAGGGCCATCCTCAGTAGAAGCATGATTTTCATGGGGTTAGAACAACACCTCTCATGGCGTCAAGATGGATCTGGCAGGTCACTTCAGATTTGCTCCTTTACCTACTATAAGTAAAAAAAAATTGAGGGGAAAAATATAACAGAAAAATACAAGCAATAATAATAATAATGACAACAGGCACTCCTGAGTTACACCTGCCTAATGCATCCTGACCTTCATGACATTACATCGTATGGAGACTGCTGCTGAGGGTGGCCCTAAATGGTCTGCTTAAAGATTCATGTGATAACTGAGGGCAGTTAAACTTACTGTAACAGTTATGAAGTTGGCTTAGAATTCATTGCTTATGACAGCAATCACTCAATTATATTATGAATTGCCATGAACAGTTTTGTACTTAAGTCCCTATCAGTCAACTGCACTTTTGACCTTAGAGACTGCAGTTATACTATAGTTATACTTATCGTCTCACTATATCTGGTATCACTCAAATGAGGACGGGTTCCCTTTTGAGTCTGGTTCCTCTCAAGGTTTCTTCCTTATGTCAGTTCAGGGAGTTTTTCCTTGCCACTTTCACTACCAGTGTTTAAGCACTGACAGAGGCAAGAAACATCCATAAAATAATCCGAAAACAGGAAATATCATATAACATATATCCTATAACAGGATAATCTTTGGGATATTTAAAATATTAAATATGTATACATAAATACCTCATACCAATGATTACCATCAATCTTGGCTTCTCTCCCCACTGAAATCATTCTAGTTTCCCCTCTAGAGCGGAATAAAATGTATGAAAGTATAAAGCTCCACAACAAGAATTGGTTTCTTCTTTGTTCAAGAGAAAAGAGAAGGACTTATCCTGTACTTTGTCGTGGTTCTCGTGGACCAAGTAACAGTAAAGTACTGCCTGTTTCTCCTTCCTCTCATCGTAGCAGGTCGCGAACATGAAAGCCACTGAAACTCCTTCATCATGCTTTATGAGCTCTCTAAAGCATCCTTCATCTTTACAGTAATATCTGGTACGATATGCTAAGAAAATATGCCCTCACTTACTAGTTTATATCCTTATCCATTTCCCTTCCTGTCCAAATTCATGTCCACGAGCTGAAATAAGTACTGGATAAACTTTTTAGTTTTATTATATGAAAAAGGAGAAAGGTGTGAATTCCATGTCCACCAAGTACCCTTTCTGGAGTATATATCAGTAAAGATAAAAATCGCCACTGACAAAGTCAAGGTGAAGGAACAGCCAAGTCCATGAAATAAAATTTTATTCCAGTGATTTCTGTGATTTGGTCATAAATCAAATTGATATTGGTTTATTGGTGGATTCAGTTCGGTTGCAGCAACCCTCACCTCCTTTATCAAACAAAAAAAATCCATGTAAACATTTATGAAATAATAATAATTGAAAACATCTCAAGGTTTCCACAAGATTTCTCCATAGCCCCATTCTTTAGCACCTTGATGTTCTGTCATTAAAATGCAGGCAGTAGAAACTGGGGTTGAGGCTGTCTTGACTTAGACTGGGGGAAAACCCAACCTACAGCATACCCAACCTAAACCCAATCCCTACAGCCTTCTTTTCCACTTCAGCAATTTCTTTTGAATGCAGTTATTACACTGGAAACCGAAAACACTTAGCTATAAATCTGACTTTTAAAAAGTGGCATCACTAGCTGGAAGGAGAAGAACATGATCCTACTATGATTTACACTAGCTATTAAAACCTCAAATATCTGAAAAAGGCTAGGAAGTTAATTCCCAAGCAAGCGCAGTAGGTGTTGTTCTTCCCAAGGTTCTACTTTCACCACCTCACTGCCCTCAAAATAAATGGTATGTGCAAGCTTGACTGAGAGAAAAAACGATTATTTGGGCACACTCATCTCTCATCTGGAAGGCGTATAATCCTGAGAAGTGAGGTTGGGTCTCAGCACAAGATGGTTTTTTACCCACTCCTCTGTGTGGTATCCAGTCTTGACACCCCAATCACCCGGCTCCCTGTACATACATAGTATAAATCTAAACTTGGTTTGGATTTAAAATTAATGCAAATACTTGCAATGTACACACACTCTCAACTTCTCTGGAGGAGGGTAAATTCTGATTGGTTGTTTCCTTTACAAACTGAAACACCCAATCACAGTTTACCTTCTTTAAGTCCAGATGTTACAAGAGTGGAATAGTAAAGGTTTAAACTACCAATGATCTCTTTGACTTTGGACTTATTTAGCTTTGGTCTTCCCAGGAGTGGGCAGGTTATATTTCTTTTCTGAGTGAAGCAGAAAATCTATTTACATCTGTCCTGAAAGCTGATTTAAAGCTCAGGTGTTGATCATAAACCTGTAAGTATTACTATGTTAAATGTAATGTTTGTTAAGCATGTTTTCTGTATTTAAGCACACTATTATTCCTAACTGTAGCATGTATTGACTTTTATATCTATACATATCCTCAATTTCACCTGTTTAGTGGTACAAAATTGACTCTTTTTTTTTGCTTTACTTTCTGTACTGCAGAACTCATACTGCAACTTATTAATACAAAGAAATAAAATAAAAAATTATGTTTGAGTAGCTTACACCGTGTTTGCTCTAAATTGTACTTCTTTTGCCATCAGCCAAGCACACTCCTTGTCCGGTAATCAGAGAGTGAATGAGAAAATAAAAAAAAGTAAATCGGATAAACATTAAGCTTTGTCTTAAAACGACTCCAGGGAATTCAAATTCATCTAAACCACTTCAGCGCTGTTATTTCAGCTGTAAAATTAACTATTAACTAATTAATTCGATTTTCTAATTAATATATGCGCAGGTGTTTTTTACATTGAGCAAGTAGTTTATTGGTACCTCATTTTAAAGTAGATCGTTAAATCTGGCACATAACATAACATCATATTATTCAACATTTTGATTTCACTTATGGCGCAGGATAAACTTCAGACAAATATGAAAGTACTGCAGGAGTTTCAATAAATTCTGTCCAGTGGTCAAGTTGAGACTTGAAACTTCAGGCAAATACCTAAGTTCTGCCAAAATTTCATTAAATTCTGTCCAGCGAGTTTTGCGTGATGCTGAGACAAAATCTGGCTGGACAGACATACAGACAGACAGACATACAAAGTGAAAATTTTTGGAGACTGGTTACAGGTCCTCCAATGTATGAACATAAAGATATCATTTAAAAAAACAAGTTATGATCAATGCACAGACAAAAACTTTCTTTTATTTATATAGATAGCACCTACTGCAATCGCATGTTTTAGAAATAAGATCAAAGTTATGTACATGTCTAAGTTTTCCCACTGGGCTAATGGAGCAGTCCGTGTCCTAGCAGTCTTGCTGGCAAGAAAAATTAATCTCATATGAATCAGATCAGACCAGAATCCTGATCAACTAAAATATCTCAATGGCTGCTATCTCCTCTTTTTAATTTATATCTTCCTTTAATGTGTTGCACAGAACTTAAGTTTACATTATACTTCATGCATATTACGTCCAATGCTTCAAAATGAAAACATCCAACATCTCTGAGAAATGAGGGACTCTTAATCAGCCATTACAGTCTACAACCTTCGCTCCTCAGATTCCTCCTCTTCAGTATTAGGGACTAGTACTGTACAGTGAAAGGATAGTGCAAGAATGGTTTGTGTCCAACCAACTGCGGTGCCCTGTCTGGGCAAAAGTCCAGGGCTAATTTTTAATCCCAGTCCAGCCATGGTTGGGACATACAACTTGAGAAATGGTGTAAAACCACTCTAAAGCTTTGAATGTTCCCAGGAGCACAGTCAGCGCACTATTATTTTGAAATTAAAGAAGTTTAGAATCACCAGGAATGTTCCTGGATCATGGCATCGGAATGGTCGCAAAAGACTACCCAAGGCACATCTACAGTAACTGACTAAAAACAATTAAACAGTTTTGTATTTGAAAATTATGAGAATGGTGTTTGCTTAACTTTATATTTTGTCTTTGCTATAAGGCATAGGAAAGAAAAAATCTATCATAAGCGAAAAGTTATAACAAAACCATGTGGCTTCGCCAGCAGTCTCTCTTCTACCTTGCAAGTACTCTCAGAGGGACAACAACATTATAAGCTTTTCAGTTAATATCACTGGGCACTAACATACTTTTTTCTCATTCAGATATGCCTAGATTTTGCAGGCATGTCCTGTGGTCCATCAGAAACAGCCTTACTTTCAATTTAGTGTCTCCCAAAAGGCCATTCCTTCCTATTTCTAGTGTAAATTGTATAGCCTTCCCCCTTCCTTGCTTCAAAAGCATGGAAACCAGAAGATAACTCAGGAGATTGGCTTTAAAGTATGCATTCTGCCATTTCAAAAAAAAGTAAGGAAAACTATATAAAAGAAGCTCCATAAAAGCTTATCAACCAACTGTCCCAAATATTTCATGATAATCAACATGCTTTTACTGATAAATATTTCAGGACAGTCATATATCTTTGATGATTCTTTGCAGTTAATAATATTTGGTGCAGATCAAAATCTTTTGAATCATTCTTTTATATTAAGGGTTTATGATAGTTTAGAGGGGCACAAAATTTTATTGTTTTAGGAATTTGTTTTTCATATCGCATTAATTAAAAGTCAACATCATGTACGCTGTAAATTAATTGTGGCATTAGAGACGACAAATTCGTTACCTAAATGCTTCATACTTACGCAAGATACATAGTGTAACTGCTGCTTTCACATTTGTGTTACTCGTAGACAGTTCTACTTTGTATCACATCTGAACTACAGCATTACAAAGCATTTTACAGCGCCTGTTAAATTACCATCTGGTAGCAAACTCAATACTCTCTTAGGGAACTCATGTGCATTTAGAGAACGACACTGAAGATCCCGTTTGGTGGCACATAGTGAACCGGGACAACCAATATGAGCCCATAGCAACTACGCTGCTGGAGCAGAAGCTGGGGCTTAATTAACATAGCAAGCATTACAAGGATGACATTAACTAATCACCAATGCCTCAATGACATGCTAGTTCCTGCATTTCAGCAACACTGAACTCGTAACCATATCCAGGCCAGCTGCCCCTTCAGGGAGGTCACCATGTTCAACTTGACCTTTTTGAAGTACAACTGCTGGAGGAGCCATGACATGCTCCTTCAGAAAGTGAACCAAGTATATCAGCATTTAATTCTTTTATACTTAAGAAAATCTTGTTTTTTTATTATCATTATATTAAACAATATATTACTGTGTCCCATATGGTTTATTAAATATAAATCCTTAACTGTTTCCTTAATATTTTTTCTATATATGTTTTATATAATGTAAATTATAGTCCTTAAGACAACATTAAGAATGGGGTTTTCCTTATTGGATGTAATCAAAATAACTATGAACCGGTGATGCATCATGATTGTATACACATTAAACATTGTCTCCCATGAGTGGTTCGATGATTAGCCTTGAACTTAGAAAGACCATCATCTCAGGTTTCCCCCAGAGGAGCTGCCTCTACCCTCTTTAAAACAGTCCACTAATGTTCTAATTAAGCTGTGAGTGCTGTCCCAGTGGGGGTGTGCCATTCCAAATCCGTCCAGCAGGTCACTGCTGAGATATGTTCTCTGAGTTTGTGGGCAAACTTGGTAACTCTCCTAGTCCAATTAAACAATTGGGCACTGGCATTTTAGAACAGGTTTTAAAAGTCAAATGAATAATTGTAATATCATTTACTGTACCCAGCAGATTCATGCGATGTTTTTATTACTATAGTTCTATACTGTTCTTTGTTTAATGTCTTCCTAAGGTCAGCCTTGAACAGGTGCAAATGGCATGATTATTGTTTACATTTCCTCCAACCAATAAGTGAGGCAATTAGCACCTTCTTTATCACCACGCTTAGATTTCACCGAATAACATTCAATGTCATATTAATTAAAATATCACAAATTCCAACTACAGACAATTACAGTCATCCTCTTCATTATTATAGTTTGAAAAGGTGACGATCTAATTATTTAAACCTTCAGGTTGTTCCTTTTAAGCTCAGCAGACTGACACATCTGTTATCAGCTACCACAAATTCAGCCCAGCAACATAGTATACCTCATAATCTCTTATTTGATTTTTTCAATTCAATTTCAATGTTTAGATGATAACTTGTTAATTATTCAGTTTGCTTTTCTTTCTTTTTTTTCTTTTTTTTAAATCACAAAATGATCTCTCATTCGCATGCGTCATGATAGGGTCCAATAAACCTCCCCTTGACCCTCCTGAGTCATCAATCTAGAGTAATGCTACATAATGTCTCTAAGTTGCCCAATAAAGCTAATGGATTCAAGCAGAGCTGTTATTATGATGAGCTTCAAGATGCATAGTTCTGCTGCTTGTCTGGAAACAGGATGGCAAATGTGTTACAAGCTGAAAGACAAGATGGGGCCAGGGGGATAATTATACTGTTTTGTCAGACATTGTTGATATAAATATGACCAAATTCCTTTTTTGTTTTTTTTTTGGTCCCCCGTCTCGTTCTCTCTCTCTCTCTCTCTCTCTCTCTCTCTCTCTCTCTCACGCACACACACAGACATTAATTTGCTTAATCATCATGTCCAACAGGTGGTGGACAAATGTAGGGGCAAACTGATACTTTGTTTCCTGAAAACAGACAAAAGCAGTAATTACACACACTTGTCTATCCTTATTCTACTTTTTGTTTCTCCGTTGTCGCCTTTTCGATTTTGTTCTTTTCGTAAAATACTGAAACAAATTTTGATTATATGTTCATCACATATGTGATTTATATTCTACCACTTAAGATCTTTTAGCTTCATAAACACTAAACTTACACTTACACACGCGCTCACATGAACACTCACAAACGGTGTGTGTGTGTGTGTGTGTGTGTGTGTGTGTGCGTGTGTGTTCATATGTGTGCGCACGTGTGCAAGTTTAGTTACATATTTTGCACTTAACATTAAGCCAACCCTCGAGCAACCATTCAAAATCTTATGCAGTGCCAAGTCTTGGCCAAATTAGGTTGAAGCAGCTGTAAATTGGGGGGAAAAAATACTCTTATTCAAACTGAAATAATGGCCTTTTGAATGTAATCTTTGTTTGTGTGGTGTTTGTACAAACCTAATTCGTCTTCAATTCAGGTTTATGAATTTGTGTTCAGTCTACTTAAATAAATTATGTAGAAACTTTTTTTTAACGAAACAACTCAATCTAAATATAAAATCTCCAAATAGAATCATTAATGTTCAGTGGTAGGATTGCACATAGTCTTAGTTTAACCAATTAAAAATAGTCATTACCATAAAAGGCAAGTGGCATTTAAAAAAGCAAGGCATGCTCAATACTTAAACTGGACTTTCATTAATTAATAGATGTTACAAATATTAACAGTTTCATTACAATCCAATTGCTCGGTCATCAGAGCAATTTATTTAAAACCTGAAGCAAGCAATCTGTCACGAGCTATAGTAGGGTAAGCACAGAAGCCTTAGCAGTTAGCCCGTGTAGCGTGGATGGTAAACCCAAACGCGGAAGCAACACGAGTAGGCAGGATAACCACGCAATTTATCTAAGAACTCTCTTACACGAAGAGCTAGGATCTACACAAATAAATCCGCGTTCTAGCAACACACACTCAATCAAAGAAGCAACCCAAATAGGTGAGTACTCACAGAATAGTCGGCAAAGCGTCAGGTAAGGCATGGGCGAACTCAATGACTGAGCAATGTGAAGCGCCATTTTGTCTCCTTTTATGCTTCCTGAAAACCCGACCGTATTACTTCCGGGTCCTAGTGCCGGTCGTGTTACGAGTGTGCATGACAGTACCCCCCCGTCCAGGACCGACTCTCGGCGGTCCTGGGGTGGAGGATACCCGACGACGGTAGTCCCGGATGAGTTCGGGGTCTAAGACAAACCGAGCCGGAATCCAAGATCGCTCCTCGGGACCGTACCTTCCCAATCCACCAGGTACTGGAGCCCTGGCCCCGGGACGTGAGTCAAGGATCCGGCGAACGGTGTAGGCGGGACCACCCTCAATGATACGGGGAGGAGGAGCAGGGTGGGTGGGGGGAACCATTGGTGAAGTGATGAATGGTTTGAGCTGGGAGGTGTGAAATACCGGATGGATCCGGAGCGCCGCAGGCAGCTGGAGCCGGTAGGTGACAGGATTGATACGGAGGGTGATGCGGTATGGACCGATGAACCTGGGTGATAGCTTTTTAGATTCCGTGTGAAGGTGAAGGTTTCTGGTTGAAAGCCATACTTTGTCACCTACATTGTACAATCGTCCCGGCGGGTGTCGACGGCGATGTTGAGTGGCGTAGCGGTTGTTGGCCTGTTGGATGGCGGCGTTTGCTTGGTTCCACAGCCGTCGACACCGGCGAACCAACTGTTGGGCTGACGGCACCTCAACCTCCGGTTCCTGATGATCGAACATCGAAGGTTGGAAACCGTGGCATACCTCAAATGGACTGAGATTGGTGGCTGAAGAGACATGGAGATTGTGAGATAACTCAGCCCATAGGAGGTAGCGGGCCCAGGAGCGCTGGCGATCGGCAACAAAGCATCTCAGGTAGCGCTCCAGTTGTTGGTTGGTCCGCTCCGTCTGACCGTTAGTCTGGGGATGATAACCAGAGGATAGACTACAGGTGGAATTGATCAGACGGCAGAAGGCCTTCCAGAACCGGGCGGTGAACTGGGGCCCCCTGTCCGAGACGATGTCTTTTGGGAACCCATGCAGTCGGACTACGTGTTCTAAAATCAGCTCTGCTGTTTTTTTGGCTGACGGGAGTCCGGTGAGGGCCACCAGGTGCACGGCTTTGGAGAACCGGTCGACGATAGTTAAGATGGTGTTCTTCTCTTCGGAGGCCGGCAGGCCCGTGATGAAGTCGACGGCAATGTGCGTCCAGGGCCGATGGGGAACGGGGAGTGGTTGGAGTTCCCCCGGTGTCGGTTGGTTGGTATTCTTGGACCTGGCGCACACTGGGCATGCCTGGACGTACTCTTTGACATCACTCGCCATAGATGGCCACCAGAAGGCACGTCTGATGAATTGCAGGGTGCGGTTGGTGCCGGGGTGTCCGGATAATGGCGAGGAATGACCCCATTGCAACACCTCGGTCCTTACAGTTTTTGGCACGTAGAGTCGCCCAGGTGGCACACCTGCCGGTGCGGTCTCCATCGCCTGTGCACGGCGAACCCTCGTTTCCAGTTCCCAGTGAAGTGGTGCAATGATCTTGGTGGGTGTGATGACAGGCGGGGGTCCGCCCGGGGAACGTCCTCTTCGTGTTGTCGGGAGAGGGCGTCAGCTTTGGTGTTCTTGGACCCCGGGCGGTAGGATAGGTGGAAGTTGTAATGTTCGAAAAATAGTGCCCACCGCGCCTGTCTCGGGTTGAGCTGTTTTAAGTTGCGGATGGTGATCAGGTTCTGATGGTCGGTCCAGACGATGAACGGCTCTCTGGCGCCCTGGAGCCAGTGTCGCCATTCTTCCAAAGCCCACTTTATGGCCAGCAGCTCGCGGTCCCCTACCCCGTATCGCTGCTGAGTGGGGTCAAATTTTTTGGAAAAGAAACTACAGGGATGTAGCTTCTGGTCTGGACCTCGTTGAGAGAGAACAGCCCCGGCGCCCACATCCGAAGCGTCCACCTCCACAACGAATGGTTTACTTGCGTCTGGGTGCAGTAGAATTGGGGCATTGGTGAACCGGTGGCATAGGTCATGAAAGGCGGTGATGGCGGCAGGGTTGAGGCTGAAGTGATGAGAAGAGGGTCGAGTCAGAGCGGTTAAAGGGGCGGCAACCGTACTGTAGTCCCGGATAAAGCGACGATAGAAGTTCGCAAACCCGAGAAACCGTTGAAGTTGCTTGAGGGTCTTGGGTAGGGGCCAGTGACGCACAACTTCCAGTTTCTGCGGGTCCATGGCCACACCCTGGGGCGAGATGACAAAACCCAGGAACGTGGTGGAGCGCTCGTGAAAGGCGCATTTTTCCAACTTACAGTACAGTTGGTGGGCGAGTAATCTCTTAAGGACCGCTCTGACATGCTGGGTGTGTTCCTCGGCGGTGCGTGAATAAATAAGTATGTCGTCTAGGTAAACGAACACCCACCGCCCTAGCATGTCCCTAAGGACATCATTGATGAACTGTTGGAAGGCGGCGGGTGCGTTGCAGAGTCCGAATGGGATGACCAAGCTCTCGTAGTGTCCAGTAGGGGTGATGAAAGCCGTCTTCCACTCATCGCCCTCTCTGATGCGCACCAAGTTGTAGGCGCTCCGGAGGTCCAACTTTGTGAAAATGGTGGCACCAGAGAGGGCGTCCAGGGCTGAGTTGGTAAGCGGCAAAGGGTGTCTGTTCTTAATGGTGATGTTATTAAGCCCCCGATAATCGACACAGGGACGTAAGTCGCCCCCTTTCTTCTTTACAAAGAAGAACCCCGCGGCGGCAGGCGAGGAGGAGGGCCGGATGGTGCCGTGGCGAAGGGCGTCAGAAACATATCTCTCCATCGCCTGCGTCTCATCGGCGGAGAGGGAGTAAAGATGGCCGCGGGGGGGGACCGAGCCCGGCTGAAGTTCAATTGTCAGGTCATAGGGGCGATGAGGAGGAAGGTGTGTGGCTCGTCTCTTGCAGAATACTTCAGCCAGGTCTCGGTAGATGACGGGGATGGCATTGGTGTCGACATCGGGTGCCTCGGACTCCCTAGAACACGTCCCAGCCGGGCCCCGCAGGCAGAGTTCGGTGCAGGTCGGCCCCCACTGCAGGATCCGGTTCTGCGTCCAGGAGATGAGGGGGTCATGTTGGAGCAGCCAGGGGTGTCCGAGGATGATGGGTGGTGATGAAATGGAGGTGAGGTGGAACTGGATCCGTTCATGATGTTGGCCGATGGCAAGGGTGAGCGGCTGAGTCTGAGTGGTGATGGGGCTGGAGGAAAGGGGCCGACCGTCGACAGAGGTGATACGAACGGGCTGGGATAACACCTCAAGTTCCACTCCTAGTTCTTTGGCAAACGAAGAGTCAATAAAGTTACCTGCGGCACCGGAATCGATGAACGCAGTACTTCCGACCCGTTTGTGGCCAAACCAGAGGTGTACTTTGACCGTGAGACGGGAATTATGGGGTGTCGTGACCGAGAGGTGGAGGGGGCCCGGTGAACTGCCCCGTTTGCTCACCGGGCCTGAGCGTTTCCCGGGCGAAGTGGACAGAGGGCCCTGTGGTGCGCCGCTGACCCACAGTAGGCGCAAAGCCCTTTTCTGAAGCGTCGTTCCCGTTCTGCAGCGGTCAAGGAGGCGCGTCCTAGTTGCATGGGTTCCCCAGCTCCGGTGTTAACCACGGCGGGAGGTGGAGGTCCGACAGGTGCCATGGCGGTGGTGGTGAAAGAGGGACGCATCTCAGGAACCGGGGCGTGAGGGTATGAAGGTGATGTAGTGGGTGGCAGGGTCCGGGGGGCTGGCCTCGGACGAGAGAACAGGCGCTGGTCAATGCGAAGGGCGAGCTGAATCAGTCCTTCCAGCGTGGCGGGAATCTCTCGCCCGGCGAGTTCATCTTTAATCCGTGAGGCCAGTCCCTCGTAGTAGGCCGTCCGGAGGGCGGCGTCTCCCCAGGTGGTCTGCACGGCTAGAGTACGAAAGTCCGCTGTGTAGCGACTCACGGACGACCCTCCCTGCCGCAGATGATATAATTTGGTGTCGGTCTCCACCTCAGCAGCAGGATGTTCAAATGTTAGTTTCAGTTGATGGGTGAACTCTCCGTATGAGTAGGCCGTGTCTGAATCTGATCTGAGGACCGCCGTGGCCCACTCAGCTGCCTGCCCGGATAGCAACGAAACGAGAAGCGCAACACGCAGTCGGTCTGTGGAGTATTTGCTGGAATTAAACTCAAACACAAGATCCAATGCAGTTAGAAAGACACTGCACTTCCCATCTGTGCCATCCCACTTATCCGGTAGAGCTATGAAAACATCAGAAGGGGGGTGGGGTGGCGGTGCCGCAGCCACTGCGATGGGCGTGGCAACAACCGAGTGAGCAGCCGCCCCACGGAGGGTCGCGTTCTCCTGCCGTAGCTCCGCCACCTCGCGGCGCAAAGCCGCGACGTCTTGGAGGTCCTTTTGGAGAGACACGACTTCTCCACGAAGCTTATTGATCAGCTCGGCATGCTGGTCAACCACATCACAGAGGCGAGCAAACTCCGCTGGGTTTACTGCTTTAGGCTCAGTCATTCTGTCACGAGCTATAGTAGGGTAAGCACAGAAGCCTTAGCAGTTAGCCCGTGTAGCGTGGATGGTAAACCCAAACGCGGAAGCAACACGAGTAGGCAGGATAACCACGCAATTTATCTAAGAACTCTCTTACACGAAGAGCTAGGATCTACACAAATAAATCCGCGTTCTAGCAACACACACTCAATCAAAGAAGCAACCCAAATAGGTGAGTACTCACAGAATAGTCGGCGAAGCGTCAGACAAGGCATGGGCGAACTCAATGACTGAGCAATGTGAAGCGCCATTTTGTCTCCTTTTATGCTTCCTGAAAACCCGACCGTATTACTTCCGGGTCCTAGTGCCGGTCGTGTTACGAGTGTGCATGACACAAACAATTCTGAAAGGCAAACTGATAATGAGACTAAGAGACAGGTAAATAAGTTCAGCTTATTGGCTAACAGGTTAAACAATTAAAGATAATAAAATAATTGGAGGAACATGCAACAGTCAACACTAAAACAATAGTCATGAATAAAGAAAAGCTCAGGTCCTTTGCTGCAATGAGACTTTGCAAAGCAACAGTGACTTTTGTTCATTTAAGGTAGTTGTGTTAGAAAATATTTATCTTATATCATATCATATCATATCATATCATATCATATATGTTGGGGGAGCAGTGGCTTAAGAGGTCGAGGCTGATCTGAGATCTGAGTTGCTGATCAGAGGATCAGGGGTTGGAGCCCTGTCAGCACTCAGCACCATTGTTGGGTAATTGGGCAAGACCTTTAACCCTTCACCCCATACAAGTCAGCCACTGCATGCAGTGCCAGTCCCAAGCCTTGCCAGGAAATGGGAGGGTTGCAACAGGAAGGAAATTCAGTGTAAAACCTGTGCCAGGTCTTGAAGATCAAATGATCGTACAATATGTGGCAACCTCAGGATAAAAGGGATCAAGTCAAAAGAATATAAAATATATATATATTATATTGTGAGAAAAGTCTGGTTAGTGAATTGGTAGTGGTGCCAAGAGCTTCTCTTGGGATTCTTTGTCATGAAGCTGGGTGGGCAGTTGGGAACGATTAAAATTCTTTCATTAAGGTGGGATTTCTCAAGGCCCTATTCCTCCCAGGCTCTGAGATACAGTAGCCTATTTATTTGGTGAAAGTAGATTTAGTGATGCATAAACATCTTTGTAAAGAACCAGTGATACCTCATTACCAGTTCTATGTAATATATGTAAATATTCTATTCTGCATTCTATAGCATCAACCTTGATATTGCTTCAAAAACAGGATCTCAGTTTTCAGCAGCAAAAATGGGCCTTTTGTAAAGATAAAAACTTTGAAGACTTTTGTCCCCTCTTTGACAGCACTGGCTTTTTCAGTACACCTATTCATGTACACCCATTCCTTCCTTAAAATATGACGTAAGAATCATAATTTTAAGCTTACAGAAACAACTTTGATGTCATTTATTTACTGTACATGTTGTGTTCCATGAGAACCTTTGAGTCTAATAAAGGTTAGCATTAACAAATTGACCAACAATAAGTCAAGTCAAGTCAATTTTATTTATATAGCGCTTTTAACAATTGACATTGTCGCAAAGCAGCTTTACACAATAAAAAGAAACAAGTTTGTATGCAATGTGTATGAATCAAAATGATAAGATAATGATCCTGTTGGACATTGTTAATGATGTAAGGGGCATTAAGTAGGTCATATTGCCAAATATAGTGGCCAGATCAAGAGCGTTTTAGTACTTTTGAGTACTAAAGAGCATTTTCCACTGATCTCCACTGAATTTGGTCGATTCTTTTGGTCGTATTGTTTGCTGTTTGTGTCCCTGGTAATCCATACATTTTACCGGTGATGTGCATTGGGAGCACTGGTGAGCAGGTTTATCATCACAAATTTTTGTTTAAAAACAAAAAATAAAGCACAGGATAAATAAACACAGGACACATTCTAATGCAAACTCAACGATAGGATTCCAGACCCTTAACTCTCTCTCGTTGGCACTAGGCATGGTTGGACTTGCTAGCACTAGGCATGGTTGGCCAGAGAGCACTACTGGTAAGACTTACAATGGTGGTCAGGGTGTTTAAAGAAGCAATGAATGATACGAGAATGCTTTTGGGGTCTTTAGCTACGGTTCATTAATGGTGGAGTTCATAATAGTAATTCGCTGTACTGCACAATACACCTGGTGCTAACAAGAGAAGTGCTATTTGTGCTACACAATGCTATAGACAGCACACCCAATGGATAGCACACCCTAAGGACTGTTCGGTGTCATCTGAAATCATTGGTGCCAAGATTTTGCCAAGTTCACTTAGATAATTAGACAATGTACCTGTTGGACAAATTTTTAACATACAGAACACTTCTAAAATGTGCCAATCCAGCTCTGACATAGGACCTAGTCAGCTACAAACAGCCACACCACTGGCTTAGAGGAATGCATCTCATTAGAAAAATCTGGCTTCATTAGCAAGTGCATAGGTGATATAATTTCCTTCAATACCACACATGCAAGCCAAGATCTGTGGATGACCAAGATACTGCCTTCAGATGTGACAGCAAGAGAGCTCTGTGGCAAGGGAAATGGCCAATCTCTCCTGGACTATCAGAGAGGCAACGAATAACTATCCAGAAATAATCATTTCCCAAACACCAAGGAAATATTACATATGTGACAATGTATTCAAGCAATCAAAAACTAGAAAGCTCACATCTCACATCTGACCACAGTGGCCCAGTGATATAGTAGTTAGCCCTGTCACCTTGCACCTCCAGGGTCCTGAATTGACTCCTGGCCAGGTTTGATTCCCGTCTCTGTGTGCATGTTTGCATATTTTACCCGTACTTGATGGGTACACCACTAGTCAAGAAGGGCATGTAGCATCTCGATTTACAAGGGTGGGATGCTGAAGATAAGCAATTTCACTGTGTCACAGGACAGTGTCCTGGCCAGCTGTTTCACTCTTTGGTATGGGAACTGCACAGTCTCTACAGAGACCCTACAGAGAATTGTAGGAACAGCTGAAAAAGTCATTGGGGTCTCTTTACTCACTATCATCACCTCATACAATAACCCCTTTCACACATTAATGAACTCTTCACCCTCTTGCCATCTGGCAGAAGGTAGAAGAGCATCCTTTAACTTGTTGCTGTCTCCCAAAGCTCACCTGGGCTAGTGCATTATACAATGCACTAAACACTGTTTATTTGAGACTTTTTAGCTGTTAACATTGCTGCTACTTCCAATATTGTTGCGAAATGTATTGCTTACAGACCATGTTGAAATCATTGCCTTCCCACACAACACTATTCTGTTGTCGCTGGCATTCTGTTGGCATTGGATTTGCCCAAAGTTGAAAAAAGGGAGAATAAATGAGGCAGGTATTATGGTAATGGTTTCATGCCCTAGACTGATGGCTGGTAGTTGCTGCTTACCCATAAATTAGCCTGGATTGTTGATGGTGAATTGAAGCCTGTGTAAAACCTGATGCCCCTGTATGTGGAAACTCAGCCAGCAATAGAACTCCTAAAGTATGACTCCTTAAACCATACTAATAAATACTGCAGAGAAGGTCAGAATAACACTGGATAGATCAGTAACAGTTATTGTTCACATAAACTCCACTGTCTGACTCTCTGGGATGGTCATGAACTATACCACCTTTAAAATGCGCTTGTGGTTGTCAGCAGGATGGCCAACAATCGTCAACCCACAAGACTTCAGAGGGAGAATTAGGATTGACTGCCACTCCAGGTGGTACAATGGTACACCACGTTATCTAAACCTCTGATATTACATCACCAGACATTTTACTTTTACATATCAAATCAGAAATTTGCTCAGGACTCTTATACGTTCCTTTTTCATGTACTGACCGTGTTATCTCTCTGTCTTCCTCAAAGACATGTGAAACCTAATCAACCTAATCAGCAGCATCAGACGAGGAAAGAAAGGAATACTGTAAGAAGCCACCTCAACAGTCATCATTATAAATGATGGTTTATAATGTTTTTTTTCAAGGTTTCTTCCTATTACCATCTCAGGGAGTTTTTCCTTGCCACCGTCGCCCTCGGCTTGCTCATCAGGGACAATCTTATCATTTTGATTCATACACATTGCATAAAAACTTACTTCTTTTTATTGTGTAAAGCTGCTTTGCGACAATGTCAATTGTTAAAAGCGCTATATAAATAAAATTGAATTGAATTGAATTGAATAAATCCCAGACTCTCACCTTAATCTGCAAGGTGAATATTGGATTACCAACCACCCATATCTCTAATCAACAAATTCATGGTTATAGCCCTACAATCTGCTTCAACAGACGGAGGAGAACATCAGACCTTTTGTACAACTGAAGAATTGTGCACAGCGGGTCATGAGGCCTTCTTCTAGATCCCAGGATATGTTGACTTGATTGAGACTGTGGCTGGACTTCAGTGTGATATTGTTTTCATATTTCGATTTTTGTTTATTATCTATTTGGCCGTGATCCTCAAACAAGCAGACCTGACACCAGAAACATACGTTGTTCATGATATCTGCTAAATTGGACAACACTGAGTCTAGGACTCGCTGACTACAATCACAATTAATGTGATGGCTGAAAAAAAAAACAGAGGTAGTTCAGAGGTAGTTTCTCTCATCTGAAGCCTTAGAAATGAGAGGTAAAATCCCTTCAGAAACTAAAAACAAATCTAGTTTCCATTGAACAGCACCTTTTGGATTACCGTGAACTGTACAACTGAGAATCTCTACAGATGAAACATTTAAATACGCACTTCCCTGGTCCTCTATAACTGTGACTGCCAACACGCCATAATTGTAGTATGGCTCCAGGTTTATTACTACAGACAGGTCTTACTTCTCTATCTCTCATTTGTCATTACTCCTTCCCAGTCAATGTGTCACCGTCAGTAAGCCGCTGACGAAGAATGTTCTGATGTCTAACTACAGGAGTTGATAATGATTCAGTCAAAATAAGACAATCTGTATGATTTCCCCCCTTGTGTTATCAAGGTTTAATCCTGATTCTTGTTTCATGTGCCGATAAATTGTTGGTTGTACCATGAACCCAGACCAGAAAGTGCACCTCAGTTTGTTTTTGGGATAAACATCATTGCTTTACCATTGTAGATCACTGCTTCTCATTATCAGCAATTATTAGAGAAGCTTGTTAAATTTTGAACTTGAGATTACTTTGGCGCAGCCAACCAATACTGGAGCATGTGCCCCAGTTAAGGGGGTCTAACAAGGCCCATGGTAGTCATCCAGTTGACCTACCTATCCTGTCGTGATAGATATAATGTCATAATAAAGGATTTTACCTGAAAAACATTTACTGTAGAATAAATCAGCAATATTTCTAAAAACCATGATCCAAGAAAAAAGCAACTGATTCTACCAGGTGATCTTCAGTTTTCATGAGCATTGAAGAACTTTGTACAATATGACAGGGATTGCATCCGTCTGTTTATTTTAGCAGGGAATTTCTGGTTGGATTCACTGAGATTGGGGGTGAAAAGGATCTTGTAAATCAACTAATTGCCAGGATTCCAATCTGAATCAGATGCCTTTAAAACTTTTAAGATCAGGAAAATTTCAGTTGAATACAGACATGAAAATGAAATACAGTGTTCTTATATTTAAAAAACAAAACAAACAAATATGTTTTTTATGTTCTAAGGTACATTTGCCTCTGAGGACATATACCCAGAAAAAAAATATCTAGACAAAACTAGCACAAGCATTTACCAGAACAACCATCAACAATCCCAGTAGTTGTTCTCACAAAACTGTGATAGGTTTGTGGTAGGTTTCATCAGCACGAATGATGAGTCAGTGTAGAGAGAGGAGATGCGGAGGCTACTGGACTAGTGCAGAACAAAGAACCTGTCCCTGAATGTGGACAAAACTAAAAAACATATTTGTTGACTTCAGGAGAGCTTTGTGCTCAATGCCTTCTCAGTTTCAAGAACACTAAACTCATAAGTGTTCACCTGAAGGATAACCTCGACTGGTCTCTGAGCATCAGTTCCATTTGTTAAGAAAAGCCCAGCAGCATCTCTACTTTCAGCAAAGGGTGAGAAAAGTTCATCTACCACATCCTTCATTCTCCTGGAATGAGACATTTGTGCGCGCACACACACACACACACACACACACACACACACACACACACACACACACACACACACACACACACACACACACACACTAAACTGGACGCCATTTCATTTAAGTCTTCTTGTAATTTTTACTAAATTGGCTGCTAAAACACACACACAATAAAATTCTGTCCTCCATACTGTTCAGCATGTCATATTTACACTCTTCACATTTATGATCAATATATTGCAATATATAATAATCTTGCAATATATATAATCTTGTTGCCATTTGACTCTCATCAGAATTGTGCACTGTATGGTGATGGTTAACTTTGCAACTTTTTGTTGTCTTGTCTTGTGGTTTGCTTTGTGTTCTGATGGTTTGCACATGCTTGCACTCAAGGTCTTTATGTATTATATAATATATATAGACATTAATTTGCTTAATCATCATGTCCAACAGGTGGTGAAAAAATGTAGGGGCAAACTGATACTTTGTTTCTTGAAAACAGACAAAAGCAGTAATTACACGCACTTGTCTATCCTTATTCTACTTTTTGTTTCTCCGTTGTCGCCTTTTTGATTTTGTTCTTTTCATAAAATACTGAAACAAATTTTGATTATATGTTCATCACATATGTGAATTATATTCTACCACTTAAGATCTTTTAGCTTCATACACACATACACACATAAACACTTACACATGCACTGTGTGTGTGTGTGTGTGTGTGTGTGTGTGTGTGTGTGTGTGTGTGTGTGTGTGTGTGTGTGTGTGTGTGTGTGTGTGTGTGTGTGCGCGTGTGTTATGTTATGTTATGTTATATGTTATAGAAGTTATGCGTAGTCTTCTGTAGATATGTACTGTTTTATGTAGCAGCATGCTCCTGAAGGAACCTTGTTTCTGTACTGCTGTATAGGGTTGGAATGACAATTAAATCCACTTTGCCTTTGAAAAGAAATACATTCAAAATGTGAGTGAGGTGGCCCTCTGGTGGTCTGTTAGGCAAATTATTACACATACCATGTATTAATTGGAGTTGTGCTCAGATGTGCAAAATAGCTTTTCATTTCTATTCAAATTCTTAAATTCTTTTTTCTTTCTTTCTTTCTTTCTTTCTTTCTTTCTGTGTCTGTGCCATGCAGAGCTATAAAACTGTTGTCTTTTTCTTTTGTGCATTGCAATGGCACGGTCATCAATAAATTACCGTACAAATAGTAATAAGTGGCAATGTGAATCCTTTCCAGTCTCTTGCCTTTGTTCAGTAATGTAAAACAAAAATAGATATTTTGCAGAAAAAGTTCAAAAGTTTAGCTGTAGTTTTCATCAGAAAATACCTCCAGAGTACACTGTTATGCATTTCACCTACTGTGTTTGGAAAAAGAAAAGAAAAAAAGTACGTGTCATGACATGACATGTAATGACATGTTCAACAGCGTGAATATTTGCTTTTAAGAGATAAACTAAGAATTTTGATCAAGTTACGTAGTGCTGTTTGTTCAAATTGTTATGAGAACTGAACTTACTGTTTTGCAGAAGATAAGTGATGCGAGATTAGATAATGTATCATACAGTCATGCACACGCACTCACACACAGCAATGTGCATACTATGCACTATTCAGCCCTCTTTTTCTTGGGTATGTAATCTCACAGAGGATGTCATAGTTTTAAGTAAAATTATTTGCACTTATACACTGCTTACTGTTCATTGTTGTTCTTTACATCATTCAGTCAAAAAAGTGCCAGACAGGGTAAAAAGAGAAATAAAGTATTCTGCACTCTGCACTTATTTGTCTTATTTGTCTTATTTGTCTTATTTGTTATTCATCTTTTAATTATAAACACAATATCATATATTGAAAAACATATTGTCCCATTCCTACACTGCAAAATTACACTGGAGTACAGGAGATTTTTATTGTGTCCAGAAACACTAGGGATGTATATAGAATAGATACAGATGCCCCAAAGAGTCTAATCTTTTTGGTGTATCCTGTGGAAATACTGACAGTTTTTTTTTAACAATACAGTGAGTTGAGGAAGTGATGCCTTTAAAAACAGATATTTGCTCTGATCCAGTTTATTAATAGGCAGCTTGAAATACAACCATTCAGACAGTATGGCAGAAGTGTTAATAAGGACACAGCAGAACATTGTATAAAGTTCAAATAATATGATGAAATTCTACATTTGTATGGGTGCCAGCACACATACAGTACAGTAGAAGTAAGATGATATGAGTTTACTGACAAATGTGCAAAGGAATAATAAATTCATAAATAAAAACATAAATAAAACTTACTTTGAAATGACAGTAAATCTCAATATGACTTTATGTGTTTTAGGTGATACACTGTCAATTGTTGTTTTTTTTTTTTAATATTGTTTTATTATTATTTATTACTAGACGTTAATTATTTATTGCTTGTTTGAACTTTGGACAGTGACCTTGGGTGGCTAGAAAGCCAAGCTTATTATTATTATTATTATTATTATTAGTAGTAGTAGTAGTAGTAGTAGTAGTAGTAGTAGTACTATTACCATTACTATTATTAATAGAAGTACAGTAAAAGTGAAGAATTTGAAAGAAAAAGAAAGATTGGCAGAAAGAGTGAGAAGAGAAATCAATGGCAATATGGTTACTTAAAGTCAAAAATTTTGGGATGAGAAGCACCAAGAGATGCAGGAAAGAGGAAAGAGGACACAATAATATCCAGGTATCCAACCTAGCATTTTGGACATACTGGACTAATGAGTAGGTTATTAAAATAGGAAAACCCAGTACAGAAATTTGTGAATTTTCTGAACATTTAGAACATTTTGTACACTTTTATTATTTAGTGTCCATACTGTGATGTTGAGGCGGCATTGTAGCCGCACACCGCCAGGGTCAAGGGATCGATTTCCACCTTGGGGTTGAACGTGGAGTTTGTATGTTCTCCCCATGCTTTGTGGGTTTCCTCCGGGTACTGCAGTTTCCTCACACAGTCCAAAGACATGCAGATTACGCTAAATGGCGTTCCGCAAATTGCCATGTGTGTGTGTGTGTGTGTGTGTGTGTGTGTGTGTGGATAGGCACGTCCAGTAGTCATGCGCTAAGTATCCATGGATAAGCTCCAAGCCCCTGCAACCCTGTAATGGATAAAGCAGTATAGTAGATGAATGCATGTATGAATGAATGAATGAATGAATGAATGAACATTAATATCTGAATTTCTGATTTTTTTTTTTAGTTTACAAATAAATAGTTTATAGTGACCCTAATCCTCTTCCATAATAACAGACTTCTGCAGTCCTTCTGATTCTGACACTGACTCATCAGTCATGCCTTCACAACGGGAAGCGTCCTTCCAGAATTCTGGCATATTCTATTTTTTTTTTAAGTGGGCGGGGTCTGCGAGAACCAAACTTCCGGGTTTAAAAGCCGTTCTTGGTTCATGTGTACGTGGTATTTTAGCCCTTTTAGAGAGGTCAATAACACCCCGTTGCGACATAACGGGTTAAAGCGTCTCCTATTTTCCCGTTTGCCATTGGTTAAAGAACACAAACTTAAATTCTGATGGGGTTTATCCTACAGACGGTGTCCTATCTAGTGTAACTTAGCCTAGCCTAGCCTAGCCGGGTTAGCTCGCAGGCTACACTACGCTGCAGTAAATCAGTAACTGATTGTTTGCGTTATTTAGGAGAGCGTTACTTTCAACAGGGGAGCGTAGATTATACAGTACGAAGGTAGGACGAGTTATTTCTTTGGCAGTATTTATTTATAATTTACATAATTATACAAGGGCACAATGTTACTTGGTTGTTATCTGCAGTGTTGCGCCTTCAGCAGTAGCGTTAGTGTTTATGTAACCAAGGCAGAACATTAAAAGTTAGAGGTAATTGTGTAATGATGGTTTTGTGTGCTAGTTACTGTATATGTTCATTTTACTAATAAAAAGTCAGTAAATCAACTGCACAGTCTGTGTCCATATTTAGCAGCGAATGGATGGAATTTTAGTACCTTAATTATTTAAAATACATTGATTTGGGCCATAATGTATATAAAATATATTAAAGAATTTGGGGTTTTTATTAGCTCTAAGCCATAATCATAAAAAATTAAAATAACTAAAGCCTTGTAATGTATCAGTCTGTGTGCAATTAATCTATGTATGAGTTTTACTTTTTGAATTGAATTACTGAAATAAATAAAATTTTCAATAATATTCTAATTTATTGTGCTGCACCTATCTCACATAAGTCAAAAGTACTCCTCTCACGTTTCAGACACCACTTTATTATACGTTCTCAAGGGATAATACTGTATAAATGAAACTTGAATATACTTTAGAGTAGTCAATGTGCAGCTTGGATGGCAGTACAGGTTTTAACTCAATATGCAGACCTTATTGCCTAAATAACGCAACGAAAATGAGTACACCCTAAGTGAATGTGTCAAAACTGTGTCCAAAGTGTCAGTATTTTGTGTGAGCACCATTGTTATCTAGCACGGCCTTAATCCTCCTGGGTATGGAATTCACCAGAGCTGCACATGTTGCTGGGATCTTCTTCCACTCCTCCATAATGATATCACGGAGCTGCTGGATCTTAGACACATGGCGCTTCGCCACCTTCTGCATGAGGAGAAGTATTTGTCCATGAACATGATATATGTGCTTTGTTCAAACTTTGCATGGTTAAAGATGTACACCTGTTATCACTTAGGGAGTACTCACATTTTTTTGACAGCTATTTTGACAATAATGGCTGTATGTCGAGTTATTTTCAGATGGCAGTAGAACTATACTGTTATACAAGCTGCATATTGACTACTCTAAAATATGTGCAAGTTTCATTTCTATAATATTGTCCTTTGATAAGATGTACTAAAATATTTGCTGAAATTAGAGGTGTGTACTCACGTTTGTGAATGGGTGTATCTAAAAAAATTATGATACCTTAATTTTGAAATATCGTATTTAAGGTTTATAACAGAGGCCAATAATATATATAAATATATAAATGTTTTATAATACTAGTTTCTAATGGTATAATGTTTAATGTAGCTATGACATACACACTGAACATTCAGTAAAATTTTATTCTGTAGTTTGAGACCGATAAAAGTCTGTGTCTGTGCTATGTTTTTTTAAACACTTTTTTTTCTAATGGTTTATTTTTATTTTATTTATTTTTTTAATTTTTGAAAATGCAGTGTCTTTCCCATATTCTCCCTACAGTGATTTCTCGATCTTCAGCTGCTCTCCTTTAGAGAGAAAGATGAATATATCAAGTCTCTGGAGATCTTACCAGGCGTTAATGACCAAAAAACCATGGACTGTGCAAATAATAACAGCTGGTAAGAATGGCTCCAGCCCACTGGTTTACTCTGTCCTACTGTTTATTTATTTATTTATATATATTTTAAATTTTCCACACATTACATCAACTTAAATATGGATTTACCTTTTTTTTTTTTTTTTTAACTTTGGCTGGGCACATAATGACCAAAGCAGACTACATGGATTATTTAATGATGTTTTTTTTTTTTAAGAGACATCGTAAACACAGAAGATACTCACAAGAAATAATTTATTTAATATAATTTAATTAATTATATTTCCAAGTTTATTTTGTCATATGACATGGATTAACAATGAATTCTAATGTTGGTAAATAATTACCAACATTTGAATTCATCCTGAATAGAAAACAATGCAATTACAAAAAGGGTCAGTCTTAGTAAAATATTTTTTCACATTGTTTTTTTTTTTTTTTTTTAATCATAATCTTGTTTTCCAGGATGGATTAATTTTATTTCTGCATTTGCACCTCTCTGTCAGTAGATGTCAGTGAAAAATAGTTAGGTACATCACAAAGATTCCCTGAAAGAATGCAGTTTTCATTAACTTTGTCTAGATAGTATATAAGAAATCAATATTTACTCTTCCACATATTCTTGAATTTAAATTAATTTGTTTATATTAATGGGTGACTAAGCATTAATATAAACTGTGACCAAATTATAAATAAGCTTTAGAGGGGTTTTTTTGTCTGTGAATTTGGGTTAATGGAGGAAAAAAAAGCCTGATTCATACACACACAAAATCAAATTTAAATCTAATACGCTTGTGTGTATTTCCCTGCATTCTGATCACGCTGCATTCACATGGTCACTAATTTACTTGACAGAAATTCCAGATGACTTTTTTTTCTTTTTTAATAATTTTGAATTCACCAATCATGCCAAAGATTAGAGAATGATTCAGTTATACAACGCAATTGCTTCTCTTCTAAACAAGCAAATCAGTTTATTTGGTTGAGTTGGAGCAGTTTGTGTTATTTTCATGCCAAAAAAATTAAGCATAATCTGAGTCTGTTTTGCGTTCTGATTTTATTTTTGCTCAATAGCGCCATCAAACTGTGACTCGTATCTCACTTAAAATGTATTTCAACTTTCTCACTCAATTCCAGCCAATCAGAAGCTAGACGACAGACAATACCAGCCAATCCTAAGCTGGAGAGGGGCACAATCTGATTGCCTTCTTTTGATACCTCAATGCACATCAATGCACATGTCTACCAAAACGATTACATTTTCTACTGTTGTTGTGTTCATCACAAGCATTAGTTTATATTGATTTTATTTTTGTCAGCATACAGCAAATTACTCATATATGCACATGCATGCACGGACACACATATGCTACTGCATGAACAGAGACAGGCATGTACAGCTCTAATAGGGATATAACTATCTGAGCGTTACAAACTAACTTTAAACCTGAGCGGTTGATTCTAGCTTTTACACAAAGATAGTAGCTGTTACACAGTTGATTTTAGCTGTTATTGCCTCTGTGCTATTTATTAGTTATTTTTTATTTATTATTGTTAACATACTTTTCATGTTCAACAGCTTTTTCTTTTAAGGGTTCTAAAATAGACCCTTTTTGTACAAGGGAGTTCAAAGTCCTTTGCAGACAGCACATTTTTTTTGTTACTTGTAATTGCTGTAAATGTATTTGGTTTAAAAAGAGAGAGAGAGAGAGAGAGAGAGAGAGAAGCAGAATCATGTGAGAGAATCGTGATCTCAATTCCCATGGCGAAAAGTCATGATTCACATTTTGGCAAGAATTATGCTTCCCTACTGTGTATGGATGCTTCTCAAAATACAGAAAAACATGAGACTCATGCAGGTGAATATGTTTTGTCTTGTACTGTATATTGTTGTAGATGACAAATGTGTGGATTTTATTTTAGTAGCCAATTAAACTGTCCTGTTCTCAGTTGTCCTTATAACGTTAAAGGGTGGAAAAAAACAAAATAACCTGAAAGGATTTAGTAAAACTCATCAGGTATGGTGAAACTAGTTATATTTTAACTATGTTATCTGTAGTTTACAGCAAAAATCAATGCTTTGCAAAGAGCACATGCAATGAGATTTTAAGTGTCTCAGTGTTGTACAAGTCTCATCAGCTAAATTTTTATTTTTTTTTTTTTCATTTGTTTTTTCCTTTGTTCCATGTGGATCAGTTAGCATGCTGAGGTGGAGTGTGTGCCAAATTGATCATAGATAATTTCACCTGGAATGCGAAATGCGTCAGTCATGGCCTCTAGCCAACAGAAGCATTTCTTCAAGGACAGGGAGTGGAGAAGGTTTTGCTGATTTCAGCAGTCTACCAAACCCCCTTCAGCTGGGTGCCATTCTCCTGATGAGAACGATTTATTCTGAGTATGTTGTCATCACTGGTGCATCATTTAAATGTGGCACGAAAAATGTGTTTATATGGGTTAAAGTAGGCATGCTTTTTTTTAAAAGCTGGTCAATTCCACTCAAACGTCAGCATTACCATAGATAAAAAAAATAGACAAGATTCATTGGGTTTCTACCAAACCATACTAATGCACTAAAATACTACAATTGCTTATATGGACTAAATGTTTTTTAAGGTTATTAATTAAAGTCTGATGCTGAGCAACAGAAACTAAAAGAGGTGGAAAATTATGAAAATTATAAGGTAAGAGACAAAGAGGAAAAAAAATTGTGAAAATGAAAAATGTGATAAATTAATTAATAAATTCAGTATTTATCAGAAGTGTGTTCTGTATCTAGTTAGTAGAGAACTGATTAAGACATGTTACATCCATAACATCAATTTATCATTAATCAATTATTAAAAAAAAAAAAAGACAAGCATTTTTAAATCTCCCCCTTTTTATTAAAGTCTCTTCCATGGTGAAAGTTTATAATAAGCCTGTACTCTCACAAATGTTTGTCCATTTAATATCACATCCATACAACTGATAAAATGGTTTATATTTTCACTATGCTAATGATGGATTTATTCATTTTAAGATGGTGAGTTTACATTAAAAGTTATGTCACTGATGTCACAAATGTTGATGTTATCTGATGTTATGTCACAAATTAAGTCACTGATATTAAGCTTGTCCATAATCTGAGACTTTTTGTTTACCAATTCAAGTCCAAATATCACATCCATAACATTGGAAATGCCCAGTTAATGGTGATGGATTTTTACTTAATTCACTGTATTCTACTTTACTTTCAATAGTCAGGTTTGCCTAAAACAGATCATGCGGTTTACATACTTTCCTGTAGTGATAGGGGCAGGGGTAATTAAATGGTTAAGACATTGATTAGAAGGTCACTGGCTCAAACCCCAGTACCAGGAATCTACAAATGCTAGGGTCTTGAGCAACCCTCAGCTGCTCAGATGTATAATGAGATAAATATAATTTGCGTAAATGTAAGGTAATGATTGGAACTAATCATCTAACTACCAATAGATATTCAAAATAGCCTGCATCGACTGTTTGCAGAATAATATAAATAATATCATATATACACGTGGACAAAATTGTTGGTACCCTTCGGTCAATGAAAGAAAAACTCACAATGATCACATAAATAACTTTAATCTGACAAAAGTAATAATAAATAAGAATTCTATGAATGTTAACCAATGAAAGTCAGACATTGCTTTTCAACCAAGCTTCAACAGAATTATTTTTAAAAATGAACTCATGGAACAGGCCTGGACAAAAATGATGGTACCCCTAACTTAATAGTTTGTTGCACAACCTTTTGGGGGAATCACTGCAATCAAACGATTCCTGTAACTGTCAATGAGACTTCTGCACCACTCTGCAGGTATTTTGGCCCACTCCTCATGAGCAAGCTGCTCCAGTTGTTTCCGGTTTGAAGGGTGCCTTTTCCAGACAGCATGTTTCAGCTCCTTCCAAAGATGCTCAATAGGATTGAGGTCAGGGCTCATAGAAGGCCACTTTAGAATAGTACAATGTTTTCCTCTTAGCCATTCTTGGGTATTTTTAGCTGTGTGTTTTGGGTCATTGTCCTGTTGCAAGACCCATGACCTGCGACTGAGACCCAGCTTTCTGACACTGGCCAGCAAATTTCTCTCTAGAATCCCTTGATAGTCTTGAGATTTCATTGTACCCTGCACAGATTCAAGACACCCTGTGCCAGATGCAGCAAAGCAGCCCCAGAACATAACAGAGCCTCCTCCATGTTTCACAGTAGGGACAGTGTTCTTTTCTTGATATGCTTCATTTTTCCGCCTGTGAACATAGAGCTGAGGTGCCTTGGCAAAAAGTAAAATTTTTGTCTCATCTGTCCATAGGAAATTCTCCCAGAAGCTTTGTGGCTTGTCAACATGTAGTTTGGCATATTCCAGTCTGGCTTTTTTCTGATTTGTTTTCAACAATGGTGTCCTCCTTGGTCGTCTCCCATGTAGTCCACTTTGGCTCAAACAACGACGGATAGCGCGATCTGACACTGATGTTCCTTGAGCATGAAGTTGAACCTTGGATCTCTTTAGAAGTTTTTCTGGCCTCTTTTGTTACCATTCGGATTATCCGTCTCTTTGATTTGTCATGAATTTTCCTCGTGCGGCCACGTCCAGGGAGGTTGGCTACAGTCCCATGGATCTTAAATTTCTGAATAATATGTGCAACTGTAGTCACAGGAACATCTCGCTGCTTGGAGATGGTCTTATAGCCTTTACCTTTAACATGCTTGTCTCTAATTTCCTTTCGAATCTCCTGAGACAACTCTTTCCTTTGCTTCCTTTGGTCCATGTTGAGTGTGGTACATACCATGTCACCAAACAACACAGTGACTACCTGGAGCCCTATATATAGGCCCACTGACTGATTACAAGATTGTAGACACCTGTGATGCTAATTAGTGGACACACCTTGAATTAACATGTCCCTTTGGTCACATTATTTTCAGTATTTTCTACGGGTACCATCATTTTTGTCCAGGTCTGTTCCATGAGTTCATTTTTTTAAATAATTCTGTTGAAGCATGGTTGAAAAGCAATGTCTGACTTTCATTGGTTAACATTCATAGAACGTTTTTTAATTATTACTTTTGTCAGATTAAAGTTATTTATGTGACCATTGTGAGTTTTTTTTTCATTGACCGAAGGGTACCAACAATTTTGTCCACGTGTGTAATAATAATAATAATATAAAGATGTTCAGAGAAGCCCCCTGCTGGTTGCTTACCAAACTTTTCTCTAACGTGAACCTTGTTTAGAAAGTGAGAGACACGTGTGAATATTGTTTTCCTTATACAGCTGCTGCATTTTCTCCTCCTGTTGCTGCCTGCAAAATACATTGGATGGAGTAGATCTTCTTTAATAAGATAAGCCAGTAAATCACAATCCACGGTTCCAGTCTTTTTTACACTCTTATTCTGGTTTATTAGTTCTTCTCTGACATATGAAGAAAGGTTACATTACAAAAGAGGTACTAAATTTAATCACCAGTGTTTGCTTTTAAGACAAGATGACCTTTGTAAACCGTGGCATTTGGTCAGGCACAATCCTGTAAATTTCAGGAAGGTTCTGTGATAGAGCTCCCCTTAATATTTGAGTTGTGAGTTGTACTTGTGTTTATTTTAATACCAACTAACATAAATATATAAACACTGGCCATAACCATTTTTCCAGTTCCTATTACCAATTGAATAGTACTAAGAAAACTGACTTGTGAAATGAATTTATTTGTGTTATTTGTAGAGAAACACTTTTGTAGATTATACACTTTAGACGATTATAAATCAAATAGTAGCTCCTTTGTTTTAATTATTTAGGGCCTGGTACGACAAATGAGACCTAAATACGGAATTATTGTAGTTGTAGGGCAACTCTAATTTTTGCAAAAAAAAATTCATGCCTTATCAATTCTGGCTGGTTGTGGGCGTGTTACTGTAGAAATTGTAATCGGGCTGGGAATCATAACGGAGCAGCTGATATAATATTATCGTGCTACCTACAGCAGAAAAATTTAATAAATATCTGGATCGAATATATATATATATATATATATACATTTCAAATTTTGTTACAATTCTAAACAAACTTGGGAAATAATTCACCATAATTCACCTTATGGAAATAATTCACTCCTACCACACAGAATGCTGCACTGCCTGTCCTGTGTAATGTGCACTGCCAGTAATCATTGTTTCAGTTTGTCGGAGGGATGAGCTTGCCTCCTGTTTCTTGGGGACTGTTTGTCCTGAGTCGTGAACAACAAAATTAAAATCACCCCTCAAATGACCTCAAATACCAAGAGGTTCAATGCATGACTCAATGCTCTGGGAGCTACTGTAAAGAGGGCTAATCTGGCGGGTAGAGGTCAACTGCTACATTAGGTTTGAATGTATAGTATACAATGAAATTAGACTTGCTACTCTGTGGTAAAAACAAAAACACATAGGACATAGATGAAGAAATCGACCTTGAATGCCTGGAAAAGCCTATAAATCTGGAGGTGTGTCTTGGCTGTATTGTCTACCAGAGGGCAGCCGTTCGAAGAGGTTGTGACCAGGGTGGGAAAAGTCTTTAATGATGTTGGTGACTTCTATGGTACGTTTGTGGGCACCAGAGAGGTTAGAGGGCAGCCTGTGATTTTCTTCCCTTTCCACACACTTTCCTTTTATGTAAGCTGTGTCATGTTTCTTCTTAAAAGCCACTACTAACTCTTTGGACTTTTTGGCATTTAGCGTCAGAATGGTCACCGTCTCTGAATCTAATCTCTATATACAGATTAATTCTCTCCAGTAATGAGCCAGACAACAGTTGTTTGATCTGCTAGTTGATTGATATAGGTTGGTGTGCAGTCATTGGTGTATAAGGAATATAAGAGTGGACATAAACTTGAGATGTGCCAGTGGTTTTGAATGTTGAGTTATAGTCATTGAAGAGCATCTTCATGTAACACTCTTGATGTTGTAGATGGTTGAGTGCTATGTGGGTTGTGATGACAATAGCATCTTCAGTGGCTCTGTTTTCTCTGTAAGCACACTAATATGGATCAAATGTGGAAGGAGGCTAGATTGTATGTGGTACAGAACTATTCACATAGTTCTTGAGCACTTTGCTTGTTACTCCATCAGGTCCAGCTCTCTTTCTTGAATTTATAGACGAATGTGTGGGAGTCAGATGGAGTAGAGAATGAACTGAGTCTGTCTTGGATTTATTGAAAAAAGATAATTTAGCTCTTCAGCATCTGTGTTTACTCGGCTGTTGGTGCTGCTTTAGTAATTGGTTATATGCTGTAGCCATTACTCTCAGAGTTGGACTGAGCTTTGTCATCTGACCTGAGGGTATATGTCTTGCAGTTCCTGAGGAATGTTTGGACCTTCTTTGTCATCCAGAGCTTTTGGTGAGGAAACACCCAAATGCATTTTCACAGAGACAGCACAGTGTCAATGTATTCCTTCAAGTCACCTAGATGAAACAAATCCCATATTGTGCAATCAAAGCAGTCATGCATTGTTATAAAGCCTCCTCAAGCCTAGTTGTGATAGTTTCCTTTGTTGTTCTCCTGAGAGGTATATGCTGAAAATAAGAGAGAAATTATATAAGCATGCTAAATGTTGGGAATACTTGTTCTCCTTCTTCTGTAATATTTCTGGCAGATTAAATGCTTCACAGTGGGCAGATTTCCAATGGTAATGTGCAATGGGATTAGACATATTTGAAAAACATATATTGCAGAGAAACAAGCCACGGTTAAATGTGAAGTTCTAGGTAACTGAGTGCAAAGGTTCTGGTTCCACTTAAGGTTTCTTCCTTATGTTTTTCAATGCCACTGTCACTCCCAGCTTGGCCATTAGGGACCAAATTTGAATGGACTCGCCATGTTTGCTGATGAATTAATCATTGATTTAATAAAACACAGTTTGTTAATTTGTATTGTTTGGGTTCAGTTAATATGTAAATTTCTCACACTAAGCTGGAGCTTTAATGGATTTAAAAGATCCCAACTTTGTTTGAAAAAATTAGTTTAAGTCTCTCTCTCTTTCTTTCTCTCTCTCTCTCTCTCTCTCTCTCTCTCTCTCTCGTCCTACAGGCTCTCTGATGGGGGTGGGGGATATCATCTCCCAACAGCTGGTTGAGAGACGTGGCTTGACCAAGCACAGCATTAAACGCACCACCAAGATGATGAGCATTGGCTTCTTATTTGTTGCAAGTCTATTTATTTATACATTTATCAATCTTTCAGGAAAGTCTTTTAGAAAAATACTGCCAGATTTAAAGTAAAAACATTATTAAAAACATGCTGTTTTTTCTTTTTAGGTTTGTTTAAACTACACAATGTAATGATTATTTACTGTAAAAGTACAGTATGCCATTACCAATGCTATGAATTAAAGCCAGTTAAGGTTTGCGTTAAATGAGCAGGTGTAAAGACTGCGTGAGCGTTTATATACTGTGATCACCAGCAAACCGGTGACAGAATCATGGGCACCCAAGGTTATCCATGCCAATGGGGACCAAAGGACAGTCCATCTGGTCGGAATCCACAGAAAAAACAATGCAACACAAATCACAGAGCCATTATGGATAGGGCCCAAAGCACCCAATGTACTCAAGCCCACAATTCATAGGGTTTAGGGCAAAGAGCCTAAGGTCCGGTCCTGAAGCTCCTCATATTGCCATCAATGGCAGGATGTACTAGGCAGCAAGTAAAGAATCAGTTCTCAAATTTGATGTGCTAGAAGCAGTAAAAATGGGCAAGTGTGATGAACTGAGAGACCATAGCAAGGTCCACATTATGTTAAAACAGTTGGCTTGAGCATCTCCAAAACATTGGGTATTCAGTGGTTAGTACCTATCAAAAGTAGTCCAAGGAAAGACAACCAGTGAACTGATGACAGATTTACAAGTTTATTAATCTGCATAAAGCAAAGGCTAGCCTGTTTGGGCCAATCACACAAACAAGCTACTGTATCACAATTTGCTGAAAATTCTGACTCCTGTCCACTGCTGAATGCTCCTACAGAGGGTGTATGGTCTGATCTCATGGATCAGGGTTTTTTCCTCATCATGTGGATGGCTGGCTTTGTGAGCCTCACTTACATGGGCATTTGATGGCTCCAGGATGCACTATGGAAAAAAAAAAAAAAGGCGTGTCAGTGACAACAGTATATGAGATGTGTCCAACTTACAAGGACTTAAAGAATCTGCTGCTAACACCTTGGTGTCAGATACCACAGCACACCTTTAGAAGTCTCGTGGAGTGTGTTGATGGTTCAGAGGTGTTTGGGGGCAACAAGAGGGACATGCACAATATTATATATACACAATCAGCCAAACCATTAAAACCACAGGTTTTAGGTTCCCCTTTTGGAACCAATACAGCTCTGAGGCATGACCCATCAAGATCTTTGAAGATGTGCTGTGGTATCTGGTACCAGGATTCTAAGCCCCATACTGTTCTGATACCTTTCTATCATAATCATAAATGAACTTTGGGTGCTCATGATCCTATATATATAGATGAGCGAAAAAGTGTTTGATGACTGGTGTGTAGTGTGACCCATTTAAATTAATATCTTGTCTACTACAGGGACCAGTTATTGGTGGATGGTACAGAGTACTAGACAGACTTGTCATTGGGACAAGCAAAACTACTGCACTAAAGAAAATGCTGATTGACCAGGTACAATTATCTGTTCAGCTCTACTATGTCTACAGGTATATTCACGGGACAACTGCATTGAGACCGATCTGTCTATATTTATATTACAATCAGCTTTGCACAGTTAAGAGATTTTGCAAATGTAACTGTGTTGATGGTTCATATTCTTAATTGTACGTGACTCACATTTGTCTTTGTTCTGTACCCCAAAATGTCTCAGACGGGTGTGTTTTACCCAATGTATAGTTTTCACAGCAACATTCCAAGTCATGTGCTGCCATGTTTGTTGGCAACTGGACAGGAGAAAACTGTGGCTGCAGCTAAATTGAATGGTTTGAAGACCCACAACAGTCAGAAATCCTGATTATTCCAAGTGAATTGGATTTACGTGAAGGATACCACTATTTGAGCCACAACCTAGTGACCTTGCCAATCTAGCTAGGTAGCTTGGCTTGTAAGGCTAATTTATTAACGGTGCAAACATTCTAAGGCAATCTCTGTTTTTTAGTACAAACTTTGTTATAGCCTATTATATTTCATGCCTTTTTATTTTATATACTTTTCAATGAGTTAGCACATAACATTTCTGACATTTTCAAACATCAGTATTCCACCACTAAAAGAAAAAAGTTATTTATATGCCAGAAAGGAATTCACCATATTATATAAGAGAATATTTTGTAGAAAAACTGCTGGGTTGCAACAGTCCAAGTTCTCAGAAGAAAGAAAAACTTGGTAGCTAATTTCCTTATAGACTTGCACTATGTAATTTATTTTTAAGGAATCATCACACACACACACACACACCCCTATATAAAGTACTAAATGTATGTGAACAGATTAATGTAGTCATAAGTTGATAGTAATTTGTCTTATTTGGTCTGAAGTCTGTAACCATAGACATCACTATGTTTTTTTGTTTTTTTTTAATCCTGGTCTACCAGTCCTTTGCAGCTGCCAACATTAGTTGCTGACTTCTTTGGCTTAAAGTATTGTGTGCTTTTGAAGTATGATTTGCACTGTGAAGCACCATACAGTGATTCCTGAAGCATTTGATTGAGTTTTAGCAGACATCACAACTCCACTGGTTTTGGCACAATTATATTGCTAATAAATAGACCTGGTTCCATGTTAGACTTAAAATATATGTTGGGTCTTTTATTTGATTTCTTGAAGTTGAAATAATGAGTGAATAACCTGCAACTTACCATCAAACATTTGAGTAGCCTTTTGTTTACTTACTTTTGGTCCCTTTAGGGTATAAGGGGGGTGCTATTATTTGAATTTTGTTGACTTGATTTATACATTAATACCTCAAATTAGACCTGAAGGTCTGTTGACAGTCATTATTTAATTTCCTACATGCTTAGTTAAAAAGCAACAATAATATGTTTGTCATTGCCCAATTAATATGTCCAATTATTTGTGGACCTGGCTGTACTTCTGTCTTTACAGGTATGCTTTGCGCCCTGCTTTCTTGGAACATTCCTAGTAATCTGTGGCACTCTCAACAGGCTCACTGTGGAAGAGAATGTAGCTAAGCTAAAGAGGGTTAGTGTGAAACTTGTCCAGTTGGTCTTTACCAGAGTTACTAAGGTTATATAAATATACAATAATTTTTGATTAGTACCAGTTAAAAGTTTGTATAGATCTTCTAGTTCAAAGTTATTTCTTTATTTTTTTTATTGTTTTTAACATTGTATATTAATACTGAAGACACTGAAATTATTATAGAACAAATATGGAATTATATAGTTATAATGTGTTAAACCACCCAGAATATGTTTTATATTTTCAGTTCTTCAGTGTAGCCACCAGAGGAGGGTAGAGTAGCCAAAATATGCCCTCAAATAAAAGTAGCTGTACTTCACCGCAGTATGAAGCAGTTCTTTTGCAAGCGAAACATGCTTTGTATATGATGCCAGGGATGCATCATATTTTTTGGGATGCATAAAAACATGTGTGTTGGCGATTAATTCTGTACTGAAATATACTTATATATTCATAGACTGTTAAAGTAAGATTATATGTACAATTTAAGTTAACATATAACCACACAAACATGACAAAAAGCATTCTATATTCACCATTCTATCAGCACTCAGGAATACATTCAATACGTCCATATTATGACAAATAAACACTCAGTTAAGTAATATTGGGTTGTCTTTTTACTTAACTGAGTGTTTATTTGTCATAATGTGGATGTATTGAATGTATTGATAGTATTCCTGAGTGCAGTTGCCAAATGCTAGGATGAAGCTGGCTCTTATGAGGACCTACTACTGACTCTTTACGCACATTTACACATTTTAAGTGTTTTAGGAAGCAAAGGCTGCATTTTGCTTAGAGTGATATGTTGACATGTATGTCAGTGTACATCTGGAAGAGTAATTTGCTTAAAACCATGAATTTTTAGTTACATATTGCTGTGGTCCTTGTTCTCATTTGCTCTTAATATGTCTACCCTTGTGTGACTAAATTGCTATGACATTACAATGAAACTTGATGTATCCCACCTGATGTTTTTTACAACACATTTTTAGATGTCAACATGAAAAAAATACGATAATATATTTTTTTACAGCCAGTCTTTCACAGTTGACCTTTCAAAAATCTATTTAAAATAAAAGGAGGGAGTTTTTATAAGGCACTTGATGAGGCAGTGGTTGTCAGGATTTCTATTTTGCTGTCAAACACTTGGAAAACATAGATTAGTTTTATTATAACATGGGTAAAAAAAAAAAAAAAAGGACTTGTACTATTAAATAACACTTTTTTGTTTTGCACTCCCATTAGGACTATATGGATGCCTTGATCACCAATTACTATGTAAGTAAAAAATGTGCTTGAAATGTGTATGGGTATTTTTACAATCAGCATCAGTATTATTGGCATCTTTGGTAAATGTGAATAAATTATTTAAAATGTTAAGGCAGCCCGGGAAACCATGGCCAGATATTGACATCTGCCTTCTTCTCAAATTTGCAATCAAATCTACTTTAGAAAAAAAGTACAGTGTCACTAGAAGATTTGTGAGTCTGTTAGAAAAGTGCCATAAGGGGCTTTCCATAAGCCTTGAGTCACATTGCGTGCTCTTTGTTAGTGTTCAGTCTTGGTAGTTGGGTTATTTAAGATCTGGTTTTGTACTGTATCTTTGTCCTGTGGGTTTTTTTTTTTTTTTTTTTTTTTCCCATACCTACTCTACCTTACTTCTAATCACAGTTCCAATGGGGGCAGAATTAGGGATTGATGTTGACGCATCTGTAATCTATGAGCAGAGGTAGTGACAGGCTCAATACAGGATCTGTGTGAAATGAGAGAACCCCATCACAGAACAGGGGTCTGACATATCTGTGATGTGTGCGACAGGCCGTCAGCAGGTATAAACAACAGTAAACTGTTAGCAGCTAACACACTGATATCTTATATAGAATCGATCAGACGTACATGCTACACTGAAAGTAGCAGTTGGCAAATTAGCACTTAATTAGTGCTAAAGCTGTGATGCATCAAGAACAATAAACTGGAAGATCAGCTGAGATCGGGACTGATCAGCAGGACCAGGCTTCTGTTTTTGAACTGATGCGCAATATATACAGTAGCACTGGGTTGATTCTAGCATCATTCAGAGATATAGGAATATGTAAAAATAAACTTTTTTCATCTGTGATAGATGGCTGACTGGACTCTCAGGCAAGAACGGGCGTCATACTCCTTTCTCCTCTATCAATCACAGTGGCACTAGCCAATCAGGAGCATCTGTGAGCTCATAGAAGCAGGTGGATAGATACAGAGTGTTACGCCATTCCCAGATGTAGCAACAGTTCGAAAAAGAGGCAGTTGTTTGACTTTATGTGTTTCAGAGCAAAAGGAATAGTCTTTGCCTTTTCTGGTTGTTGGCTGTTAGTGGATGAGAATTGGCTACAATTAATTTAGATTGGGAAAAGGTGTTACTCTTTTCAAAAGACCTAAAGTTGCTTCTTCTTTTCAAGATTTTTTTAAAGTATTCTTCTGTTTTCATTCTGAGACCAAGATAAATAATTACAATGATGTTTTTCATTTTTTAACCCAAAAAGTCCCCCAAAAGCAAACCTTTAAATGTTTTATTTATTGTGTACCAAGATCTCCTGATAACTAACACAAAACCCCCAATCCTGTTTGATTGTAAACAGAGATAATATAATCAGATTTCATTGACAGTATTTGGCGTAATATTTTGAGAAAAGACCCAATAGAAAATGTTTACTGTTTTTAATTTTTTTTTGTATAACATATAAAGTACATTTGTATCCATGCGTCAATAGCATTTTGATTCAGTTCAGTATTTGTCATCTCCCTCTTCTTCTGGCAGTTGTGGCCTGCTGTTCAGATTGCCAATTTTTATTTCATTCCGCTCCATCACAGGTAAAATGATTAATTTTCTTTTTATTTTAGATCAGTTTGATGATTTTGTATCTTGCATTTTAAAAACAACATACGTCTACTTTTAAATTTCACATATTATAAATGTCAATATTTGCAGATTGGCTGTTGTGCAGGTTGTGGCTGTGGCCTGGAATTCCTACCTGTCATGGAAAGCCAATAAAATGTAGTCAAATGTTGCTTATCACACTTATCACAGATTTACAAGGAAATTTATGGTTGACACAAAGTGTAAAAAGAAACCTGACCAAGTTGTTATTTATTTACATACACTATTGTGGCATATGTTTTATCAGGACAGACTCAGTCTGTATTATTATAATTATTATTAAAACACTAACTATCCATTGGCCAATGGGAACGTGTCATGTAGTTAATTCCTGTGAAAGAAGAGTGTTACAGTATATTTGTACTAAATACAACGTAACTTTGAAAGATACCAACTCACATTAGTTCAATGGCACTGCAAACACTTGAGGGTTTGAGAAATTTGGCCCCACTTACTTTGACCATCTTGCTGTTTGAGAGTTGTGCTGATTATTATCAGCTGGTTTAGTTAATGGATGAAGAATAAAAGATTTCGTACTAAATATGCATTTTTGTTTGCATACTTTTGGCCAGCACGGTATACTGCTTGTTCTCATCATCTTTCAACAAAATCCCCTCACACTGTAAATGTTTTTCAAAATGAAATGACCATTACATTAAAGACTTGAACATGTGAACATGTCCTGCCATTCTATTTGCCATTCCATGTTTTCTACTTGTTTAGGAAAATTTCTCTGTCTAGACTTAATTTCACTATACCATTTTTCTATGGTGTTCTTTTGTAACACATACTGTTACGCCCCGGTCTAGGTTGGGCCGTAACAGGAATGAAACAGAAAAGAAAAAAAGGAAAAAGGGATTGAGACCAAAAGTGCATTTGCTTAGTGTTTATTTACAAAAAGGTGAATAAGCAAATCCCCAAAACTGTGGCTTTGAGCTTCAGAAGCCGACAAGGCCAAAACAATAAACAAAATGCCCTCTACCTAGTACCAAAGTGAAATAACTAACCTGCACCAAAACTAAAGAAAAAGAAATACACAATTCTTCCCTTACTCCCTTGCTAACCACAAACCAAGAGAAAATAGGGTGTAAACAAAATGGCATCGACACCCCTACTAAGCCACCAATTACAAAACTACACACGTGGACAAAATTGTTGGTACCCTTCGGTCAATGAAAGAAAAACTCACAGTGGTCACATAAATAACTTTAATCTGACAAAAGTAATAATTTTAAAAAGTTCTATGTATGTTAACCAATGAAAGTCAGACATTGCTTTTCAACCATGCTTCAACAGAATTATTTAAAAAAATAAACTCATGGAACAGGCCTGGACAAAAATGATGGTACCCCTAGAAAATCCTGAAAATAATGTGACCAAAGGGACATGTTAATTCAAGGTGTGTCCACTAATTAGCATCACAGGTGTCTACAATCTTGTAATCAGTCAGTGGGCCTATATATAGGGCTCCAGGTCGTCACTGTGTTGTTTGGTGACATGGTATGTACCACACTCAACATGGACCAGAGGAAGCGAAGGAAAGAGTTGTCTCAGGAGATTCGAAAGAAATTATAGACAAGTATGTTAAAGGTAAAGGCTATAAGACCATTTCCAAGCAGCTAGATGTTCCTGTGACTACAGTTGCACATATTATTCAGAAATTTAAGATCCATGGGACTGTAGACAACCTCCCTGGACGTGGCCGCACGAGGAAAATTGATGACAAATCAAAGAGACAGAAAATCCGAATGGTAACAAAAGAGCCCAGAAAGACTTCTAAAGAGATCCAAGGTGAACTTCATGCTCAAGGAACATCAGTGTCAGATCGCACCATCCATCGTTGTTTCAGCCAAAGTGAACTACATGGGAGACGACCAAGGAGGACACCATTGTTGAAAACAAATCATAAAAAAGCCAGACTGGAATATGCCAAACTACATGTTGACAGGCCACAAAGCTTCTGGGAGAATGTCCTATGGACAGATGAGACAAAAATGGAACTTTTTGCCAAGGCACATCAGCTCTATGTTCACAGATGGAAAAATGAAGCATATGAAGAAAAGAACACTGTCCCTACTGTGAAACATGGAGGAGGCTCTGTTATGTTCTGGGGCTGCTTTGCTGCATCTGGCACAGGGTGTCTTGAATCTGTGCAGGGTACAATGAAATCTCAAGACTATCAAGGGATTCTAGAGAGAAATGTGCTGGCCAGTGTCAGAAAGTTGGGTCTCAGTCGCAGGTCATGGGTCTTGCAACAGGACAATGACCCAAAACACACAGCTAAAAACACCCAAGAATGGCTAAGAGGAAAACATTGGACTATTCTAAAGTGGCCTTCTATGAGCCCTGACCTCAATCCTATTGAGCATCTTTGGAAGGAGCTGAAACATGCTGTCTGGAAAAGGCACCCTTCAAACCGGAAACAACTGGAGCAGCTTGCTCATGAGGAGTGGGCCAAAATACCTGCAGAGAGGTGCAGAAGTCTCATTGACAGTTACAGGAATCGTTTGATTGCAGTGATTGCCTCAAAAGGTTGTGCAACAAACTATTAAGTTAGGGGTACCATCATTTTTGACCAGGCCTGTTCCATGAGTTCATTTTTTTTATAATTCTGTAGAGGCATGGTTGAAAAGCAATGTCTGACTTTCATTGGTTAACATTCATATAATTCTTATTTATTATTACTTTTGTCAGATTAAAGTTATTTCTGTGACAATTGTGAGTTTTTCTTTCATTGACCGAAGGGTACCAACAATTTTGTCCACGTGTGTATATACAAATATATACAAAATGTATTTACAACCAGGCAACCAGAACCAAAGAAGGACATACACAAAAACGTAGTCGGAAACGTAGCACAAGGTCATACACAATATAATTTTACAAAAAGTCATCGGAAAAACAGTAAGCAAAGACACGGTCTGAAGTATTGTGGTCTGAAGGCCTTAAGTAGGCCTCTGGATCTCCTGGACACCCATTCAACCAACAAAGGACAGGCAGGGCAGCAACCAATAGATTGCAGGCACACTGAAGAGGGTGGGACCTGCAACATCAAGGGAAGATGCTACCCCCCCCCCACCAGCAGAGACAAAGCACACATAACCAGACACAAAATAACAAATAAACTCAATATCGTAACACATAAGATCACATATTTTTTCAGAGCATAAGTAAAATTATGACATTTTGGACAAGTATTGATTAAGTATTTGTGTTTTATGTGGTAAATCTCTCAAAACTGTTCATTTATGGCATTTTTTATATTTGAAATGAAATTACATCTTTGACATGCTCATGCTGACAGTGTTATATTTTACCCAGATTGGTAAATTGCATGTGCCATATCTGGCGATTTAACCAATCGCAAGAAAAAAAATATTCCAGAAAAAGGTTCCAAAACCCAACACAGTAATTTCAGCCATATGATTGAGGATTTTTATTTTATTTTAGGTTGAGAATATAAAGGAATTCTGTTAATATGTCTTGTTTTAATGCTGTATTTTATACAATTATATAAAACAATTATACTTGGGAGATTTGTTCATTATTATCCTAGTTTCCTTTATGTTGGTCCAGTCTCTATAAAACACAGTAATTATAACTTTAAAAACAACATAATACCAGTTATGTTCCAAAGTTCATTATGTTGCCTCAATGTTCTATGTTCTACAATCAATGCTTGTTTTGTATGTCATACTGCGGTAATCTTATAATGTACACTATACAACAGTAATCTAATTGGACAGGAGGCATTCCACGAGTGCTGATATAGAGCACAACAGCGCTGGGACTTCAACCATGTGTATCACTCCACGTCACGGGCATTCTAAAAGTTGTTAATTACACTAAATGTCGGCCTCCAGCATGGGTCAAACTAGAGAGGAGAACGAGAGAGCAAGTGCTTACTGAAACCCACATTCAAAACCAATCACAGAAGCACTTACAAAACACATCTAATAGTTGTGTCGTCATAAACATACAATTGCTTGTTTAAAAAAAAATCTCGAATTACCTCCATAAAGCTAACTAGCTAACAAGGCTGAATCCCAAATCCCTCTCTAACCTCTGGTCAACGGTACTAATTGGTGTTTGAGATCACTAAGTGATTGTACACCCTACATAGCTACACTAGCTTTCCATTTAATGCTAGTTAAGAATCAACCCTGAAATCCATCACTTGAATTTATAAAGACAATTGAAATTGTAAAGTAAATCATCCATCCACCATCTTTGTACTGTAGTTTATTCTCTTCACCTTTTGGCTACATAGTACCGCGCTGCTCATACCGCTGTGCTGTGCGAGTACAACAGCTCTCAATCTCTTATGATATTGCTTAATTATATCATTATAATGTAATAAGTTGTGTTTAGAAGTTTGGTTATTTGATCCCTAAGCAGTGACAATTATTAATTTATAATAGAAATACAAACAATTATGCTAATTCTTAAACCTGGCAAGTTATGTTTACTCAAAACAATTAAGGAAATATCACTCTAAAGTATTTAATGTTAAAAATTTATAGCATTGAGTACATCCAAGCTATAAAGATTTGTGTTTACTTAACCTATTCTTTCTTACACTTAAGAAGTCTTACAACTTCTTACACAAGTTCAATTAAATATATTTGTTCATTCATTCATTTTTATTCACACATCCTCTCTCTCTCAAGTAGCTGTTTTATCCTAAGGACAATATTTTAACCAGTACATAATGCACACATGCACAAGGAGAAAATGTGAATCTCTATACAGCTGATGCCAGAATCAAACCCTGTCCCTGAATGAAGCTGTGAGGTGGCACTCTGACCACGTTGCACTATGATGGAGCCAAAATAACATACCCTCCAAACAAATTTGATGTCTTAATTTATTGATTTTGTGTTTGCTGTAATTAGAAATAAAAAAAAAAGGTTTGATTTGAGATTGAAATAATGTTAATTATTTCAATTTTCAATTCAAATCAGCTTTACAGTAATACAGATATAAAATAAAAGATTTAACTGATTCCTGAATAGCGAGAGACAACCATGACAAGGATGGATAGGATCAAGAATAAGTTAATCAGGGGGACAATCCATGTTAGATGTTTTGGAGATAAAGTCAGAGAGGCCAGATTGAGGTGGTTTGGAGGAGAGATTGTGAGCATATAGGTAGAAGGATGCAGAGGTTGGAACTGCCAGACAAGGAGGTCTAAAGGAAGACGAAAGGTGGGATTTATGGATGTTGTGAGAGAGGACAGGAGGTTAGCTGGGGTGAGAGAAGAGGATGCAGAGGGCGACCCCTGAAAGGGAACAGCCGAAAGACAAAGAAGTGAGAGACAACAATGTGATGGGAAAAACTCCCTGAGGTAAAAAGAAGAAACTGTGAGAGAAACCAGACTTAGAAGGAACCCATCCTCATCTGGTTGATTTAAGAAGACACGGCACATATCAGGACCATGGCCAGCTCTCAATGTGTGTGTATTTGAGTGTCTCTCTCTCTCTCTCTCTCTCTCTCTCACTCACTCAAACACACACACGGCACAAAGTCAGACCGGCATAGACAAATAACAAGGTCGGAAGCTGCTCATCCCCGGCACATACTTAACGTATGATAAAAGAATTGTTTTCTTCTGGAAACTTCTTCGCCCGTGTGCGTGACTTTAGATTATTGCTGTGCGTAAGATTCACACTTTCATCCGACTGGCCAATTATCACTCCAGGGCTTGCCTTCTTTACAGGCAGTTTATACACTGGGATTGACGTCAGTGGAGCTTTACTGGATGTATATAACCATGGCACTGGAGCTGCTCCTGTGCCAAAGCCATTGGAAAGGATTCGTTTACTTTTATCCCAACCTTTATCCATCTTGTTTTTCAGACGTTTTGAAGCAGAAAATTTGTCTTTTGCAGTTGTCTTTTGACATCTTGTTCAAGACTCAAAATTTCAGGTTTGTGCACAGTATGGCTTTTTTTGTGGTATATGAAATTTGTATGTTCATTTTAATGTTCTTCATTTATACAATTTAGTAAACCCCTTAATACTACTTTTTCCCCCTACACTACCAGACAAAGGTTTGGACACGCTTTCTAATTCTGAGGTTTTTCCTGTTTTTTATTTCTATTTACATTGTAAAACAACACTGAAGGCATGCAAAATATGCAATAATTTACTTTGAACTGTTGATATTGAGATGAGTCTGCTTATGCTCTGTAAAGCCTTTATAATGTCTCTAATTTGAGGTGCTGTTTGTTAGTTGTTGATTTTTGAGGCTGGTAACCTTAAATTAACTTCTCTGCAACAGAGGTAAGTTTTGGTCTTGCTTTTCTGGGATGGTCTTGATGAGAGCCAGATTGATGGGTTTTGCAAAATTGCACTTGACAATACTGTTCTTGAAAAAACCGTTCCAGTACAGCATAACTCCTTTTCTTAAAATAATAACCAACTGTTGTTTTTATTAAATGACATGTTAGCTCAAAAAATCCTGTATTGTTCTAGAATGTAGAAAATTCATGTCCAAACCTTTGAATGGTACTGTAGTGAAGTCCTAGTTCATAGTTTATGCATATATATATATATATATATATATATATATATATATATATATATATATATATAATTACAGTGAACATGGACTTGATTTAGATTTCGGCTCTTGTGTCTCTTGAATATAGGGAGTGTCTGCTCTGTCCAGCATGAAGCCTGTCCCCTCTTTCTTGCTAATAGCGGCTGTCTTACTATCCACTGTCATTCCTCCGAGTATATGTAGACCACTGGATTTAAGCCTCTCTGATTACCGCGATGAAACCAAGAACATGCTGGATGAAGTTTTGTTTAAGGCGGGAAAGTTCCTCAGCGGCGGAAACGGTCGAGGGCCTACGCTAAGACACGTCTCGACTTTCCCCGTCCCGAACAGTTTGGAGGAGCTTATCAGTTTCACCAAGAGGAATGACGATCCGCCCATATCGATCGATCTCACATTTCATCTGTTGCGCAATATGATCGAAATGGCGCAGCTTGAGAATCAGAGGGAACAGGCAGAACTGAACCGCAAATATCTGGATGAAGTGGGGAAGTAAAAAAAAAAGGGAAAAAAAAAAAAAACTCGAAGAAGAAAACCTGCTCCACTCAGACCTCAGTTTTGCTTACTATAAGTGCTTACTAAACTATTATACTTCTACAAGGAATGAAATATGACTCAACTGCGCTCAGTGCAGTGGCTAAACATGACTAATGGGGGAAACGTGACAGAATGGAGAACTGATCTAACACACGAATGTCCACGGATAGCATATGCAACACCCCAATATTGTAAATTAATTCAATAAACTTCAGTTGATAAGCCCTTATGTTTGCTTTATTTATTGCTTCTTCATACTTTGTGGCTTAGTCTTACTCAGGTATAATAGTTTACAAACCTTCATGAATAGGAGAATGTTGTTCTGGAGATACTGTTAATCATGTATGAAAATGACAACTGACAGGACCAGAGATACAGCAAGCTTTTGCTTTACTTTTGCTTTTAGCAAGCCAGAGATTACAACTGACGCTTACCACAGGCTAGTTAATGTCAAGGCCAACACATACACCGCCCTTCATCTTAAATGTATTCATCTTGTGACCCCAGCACCAGGCATGATAAAGTTCTAGATTCCCATCACCTCACAAAAACAACCAAACAGTGTGAAAAAAAATCATTTCTGTAGGATATATCAAAGTCAAGGGATCCTGCCAATATCCCTTAATTAGATCCAGTGTCTAATAAAAACAAGCTGATGTGGTCCCTCAAGGTTATAGCATAGTCAGGAAATTCCAGTGATGAACAAAGGTTGAAAACAAAAGCAGATGCAGCAGTTGAAAATTATTTTATTATTATTATTATTATTATTATTATTATATTACAAAATATATTAAAAAACCCTGGTTAAGAGCAAAAATCGGAAAAAGAGACCTCCATTTGGGAGTGAAAGAGAAGGTTGTACTACAGACTAATTTTACCACAGTGAATATATTGTAGCTTTTTAAAGTATATAACATGGTGATTGCACACCATGCAAATTGCATAATGTCTTATTCTACTGAATGTGACACGGGTGTCACGCAATGCATTCTTGTACTCCATTAATGCTGGTGTGACTGCAATAGAGTGCAAACAGAGTGTAAATGTCCATTTTTGGAAAGCCTCACCACTTTCCAAAAATCTCACAGCACCCATAGCTTTTCACAGCTTGCAGATCTGCTATACTGATCATGTGACAGAAAGAAGCAATGCGACTGGATTTGTAGAACGTGTTGGCTTTTGGTTGAAAATGTGGCCACTATGTCTTGTTTTGTCTAAAATGGAGAAGATCAAAGCTTCTTAAATAAGTTATATAGCAGTTTTAATAAAGTAAAATGCAGTGCCTGATTTCCTCTACACATAGATAATTGTGTCCTCAAACTAAGGCTTCTCATGATCTATGAGTCCTTTGGGTGGGGTGTTTTTTTTTTTTTTTTTTTTTTTTTTTTTTTTGGCAAACTCCTAGCAGGCTGTGAGGGATGGTTTCTGTCTGCCCAGTCTAGCATGGAGGCATGATTGGTGTAGTTCAGTAGTGATGTTCGACCTACTGTAAGGCTGTCCAATCCACACAAGCAAACACTGCATCCCATTAGGGCCCAAGCGCTATGACGTCGGCACGATGACAACTGGCTATGATGTCATCGCCATAGCTCTGATAAACCTGTTTTAATAGTGCTGATGTCATAATGGTGTTCTTCTAAGGATTTTTTTATATCATCCAGGCCCTTTTGGGGTCCTAACATGCTTAACAACTCATGAACATCGCTTGAACACACACACACACACACACACACACACACACACACATACTACACACATATATTATACACATGCTACACACACCTTTTTGAATGTCTTAACATGCTCAGAAGACACACAGGTTGTGTGGTGCACCCGGGCGGCGATGGCTCAGGTGCTTGGGACCACTCATTGTTGCTTGCAACTGTATTTTATATTGAGGTTTCTAGACCACTGTGCACCTGGGATGAAGTTTTCTTGGCATCACTGAATACTAATAAGCTGTGTCATGAGCATGCTTTGCGCATATTTACAGGTAGTTGATCAATCTATGCAGGGCAGAAAATGAACCATCACCTTTTCAAAAATTATTCTAAATTTACAGAGGTTTTTGTTTGTCTTCTGCACCTCTTTAACTTGACTATAGATACTGTAAATGGATCCCACAGAACAGTGAGAATTATATTACTTTAGCTTTTACCGTACCTTAAAACGGAACTCGGCTTGCTTGTAAAGAAAATTGCAATAATTTAGGCTTACTGTATATTCTGGCAAGCTATAAACACAAATGAAAAAGTAGATGCAATGCAACAGCCTTATAATAAACCAGTTTTTCTAGAGTGTTATTATTGTTCTGGTGAAAATGGTATCACTCACTAATTCATTCACCCACCCACCCACCAACCGTCTATACCGCTTTATCCTGCATACAGGGTCACTGGAGGCCTTGAGCCTATCCCAGGAGACAGGACAGGGTATCAATCCATCAACAGGGCACACACAAACGCACACACTTTACGGGCAATTTGGGAACGGCAATTAGTATAAGCTACATGTTTTTGGTCTGTAGGGGGAGACCTGAGGAAACCCACCAAGCACTGGAAAAACATGTAAACTCCATGCTCACACGGGAATCGAACCCGGATCCTGGAGGTGCAATGTGACAGTGCTAACTCCTAAGCTAACATTTCGCCTGGAAAATAGTATCTTCAGGTAAATTAAGTAAAATATATACATTTAATAAATACCGAAATAAAAATACAAATTATGTAGCTGTCTTGTACTGATGCTCCTCCAAATTGCTGTAAGTGAATAGGTCCATACTCCATCAACAAACATTGTCATTTGTAACAAATACGTAACCAGACATGGTTGTAGTTATCAGGAAATACTCAATATGTAGCTGTCCACCGTATATATTAAGTTCAAACTGTTTGGTGATGCTGCCCTTTGAACTTGTGCATTTACATGGAAAGTAAATGTACTGTAGGCCAAACTCTTTAAACAAAAAGAAAAATGATTTAATTGCCCTATTGCATACAAATAGCTACTATAACTCATTTCCAAACATTATAAATGATAACATTATACAAACAAAAGGGTTTATTTGTAGAAGATCTGTGTATACTTTATGCAATATTCACTTCATTAAAACCCAGGAGGATAATGCTAAACTATCAAATTTATGGAAGAAATGTCACAATGTTGTAATATCGCTGTGTGTGCAGCAAACATAAAACTTAATGAACTAGCTATGTTCATGCTGGGGTTTGTCCTAAAACACTGGATTCTGCGATCATAGTTAAACTTACTGTACAGTAGTCTAAATGCAAGTTAAACTGCAAGTGAGTTTTCTATTTTATGAAACAGCTGTCAACAAACACAAAACCGTGTTAGGGAGGGTTGGGACTGATACCCAGGATTATAAGTAGTCATAGCTGGCCAAGCTGCACTCATTTATTTGCCTTCACAATTCGTGACTCACCAAACAAGTGAAAAGGTCACCGTAGCCACCTGTGTAGTTGAAAGCTGGCCTGTCGCCAAAGCATTTGGGAGACATCCACTTGGGCTCTATTTTGGGTCCAGTTAGCATATCATTATATCATAGCTGACAAGCTAAGTGGAATTTTCTTAGCAGGAGCAGTCACAATTAAGAAGCTTCTCCCACTTGTGCAAATTGAGCTTCAGTGGAGGAATCGCACATAACACACTGGCATATGGTGTCCTCTATGTATGTTAATTCTTCATGGCGAGAGATGCCAAAATCATTAATCATTGTTTATCCCTTGTCTGCTGGCTGGTGAGAATAAGACAGAGTAAGTAACACCTTGCTGAAAAACAAATACTCATGTAAACTGTGCACACAGATTAGCAAAAGGGACAAACTGTGGGTCAAACTCCAGAGGGAGGGAGGCATCCTGTCTCAAGGTCAGCTGTTTGATGAGAAGACTTTTAATTGCTAGGATCAATTGAACATTTTAGCACTGAACCATGTGAGCGTTGTGTCTGTCTGTGTGTAAGAATGCTTTTAGACAACTTTGGGGGCCCTATAAATGAAATATAAGAATTTCTGGATTTTAGGAATATTTCTCTACTCTTTAAAATATTTTCAGATATTGTTTTGTGCATGAAACCCAAATGGCCAACAGATTTATTTTTGTTTAGTAGCATTATAGTTAGGCGGCGGTGGTGTAGTGGTTAGCACTGTCGCCTTGCACCTCCAGGGTCCAGGTTCGATTCCCGTCTCTGTGTGCATGGAGTTTGTATGTTCTCCCCGTGCTTGGTGGGTTTCATCCGGGTACTTCATTTTCCTCCCACAATCCACAGACACGCAGATTAGGCTAATTGGCGCTCCTAAATTCACACCCGTAGTGTATGCCCTCCCTCGTATCCTAAGCTTCCTGGGATAGGCCCCCCAAAACCCTGAATACAGGAGAAAGTGGTATAGACAGTGAGTGAGCATTACAGTTAGGTAGATAATTTCGCTAATAGAAATGCTTATTGAATATCCTAATATTACAACAAACATGCATTTATGGGTGTTTAATGGCTCAGTCGCCTTTTAGTTTAAGTTTTAAACAGTTGCCCTTAGTTGGTCTTGTTGTTTAATAGGTCTTGAGGTGTCTTGTGCAAAATTGAGTTTTTCTTTTGTTTTATTCTATACAGTGGTATCTCGGAATACGACCGCCCTGCCTTAAGACTTTTTACTTTAAGGACTAAAATTTTGCAAGAAATTTGCCTCGGCATGTAAAGCTTTTGGGCATATGAGTGACCGAACACCAGCTTAGGCCTACGTTGTGCGTACGCCCAGATGATGTGCATACAGTACGCATAAGTTATACACGTATGTCCAGGAGCCTTTCAAAAATATTTTGCATCAGTGGAAAGCAGTTTGCTTCCAGAGCCAGTGTTATGCGTGGAGGTGATTAATTGGTGATAGTTTTGATAAGGTGATAATTGTTTTAAGAAGTTTAAGTGTTATTTAACACTTATAATTGTTTTAAATAGTTTTAAGAAGGTGATAATTGCATTACCTATTCAAAAAGGTTTTAAGTCTGTGCGTGTATGTCTGTGTGTGTGCGTGTCTGTAAAAAAGTGCTGAAATGCTCTTGCAGGAAAAGCAAAGAAGTATGAAGCTTTGTCAAAATTCACTTGCATCCCAAGTCATTCTTCATAGACACAGAATGAGAGTATGATAAGTGATGACATTTTATTCATTTGCTTTTGCACAATGTTCTTCTGAATTTACAATTAACAGAGCAAAATAAAAAAAAGACAAGTGTATAAGGAAAATAGTAAAATATGTATTCATATGTCCAGTATTTTTAATCACTATAACATTTTCGAGTTTCATTTTTTTATACATTATTTGTACATATATATATTTTTTTATTATACATTTTGGTCAGGCTCCACACCACTGTGCTAAACCCCAGTACAACTGAGAATCTTTTAGGACTGTGGTGAGCTTTCTTCAGTTTCTTCAGCAGCTTGTATGTTTCAATCCTACCAGCTGCTTCCGATCCGTGAATTCAATCTCTAATGTGGAACGACAGTGGCGAGGAAAAAATCCTTGTGACCACAGCAGGAAGACACCTCAAGAGTAACCAGACTCAAAAGGGAACAAGATCAGCTCAATTACAAATAATTAGATAAGACCAGCGGCAGCTTTGATACCAAACCAAACAAATCTGCTGCTCCTGAAACTAAAGAAACAGTTTGAGAAAGCACTGACTCAACCACACAACACTAGTGAACGTCAGGCACAATATAACCTTGTGCTTTGGGGGGAGAGGACAACCGAGGCCTTCTGCTGAGGGTAGCGAGCAATTTTGGGAGCTTTTAAACATAATATAGGTAGACGTTTAGCCCATAAAGCTGCATATTTTTATTTTTATTTTACATATGTACAGTACAGACCAAAAGTTTGGACACACCTGCTCATTCAAAGAGGTTGAATTTTTATTATGGCAAGAAAAAAGCAGCTAAGTGAAGAAAAAAACGAGTGGCCATCATTACTTTAAGAAATGAAGGTCAGTCAGTCCGAAAAATTGGGAAAACTTTGAAAGTGTCCCCAAGTGCAGTCACAAAAACCATCAAGCGCTACAAAGAAACTGGCTCACATGCGGACCGCCCCAGGAAAGGAAGACCGAGAGTCACCTCTGCTGCGGAGGATAAGTTCATCCGAGTCACCAGCCTCAGAAATCGCAGGTTAACAGCAGCTCAGATCAGAGAGCAGGTCAATGCCACACAGAGTTCTAGCAGCAGACACATCTCTAGAACAACTGTTAAGAGGAGACTGTGTGAATCAGGCCTTCATGGTAGAATATCTGCTAGGAAACCACTGCTAAGGACAGGCAACAAGCAGAAGAGACGCGTTTGGGCTAAAGAACACAATAATGAAAACTCGCTGAATGAGAAGGTGTGTTCAAACTTTTGGTCTGTACTGTACAATCTTATGACTTGTAGCAAATTCCCCAGGGCAATATGGTGATGTTTTTGAAATACAGTACAATTCAATGGTGAATGCAGCACCCAAAGTTGGGTTTGTCCTAAATATTTCTGTCATTTATGTTTATGGGTGGAGTCTGTCCTAAATATTTTCTGTTTTAATTATTTTCTGCCATTATGAAGATTGCCAGAACCATTTACATCAGGGGTGACAGCAAAGGTCTGGAAAAAAATGCAGTCAGATGTTAAAATAAGACTCCAGAGTATTAGTATATAATAAAGCATTCTGTATGTAGAGCAATCTCTCTTCCAGTCAATACTAATCCGGTACATTACAGTACCTGTACTCTAGACTATTTACAGACTTACTGCTTAGTTTCTTAACTCAGTGACGTTAGATCTGTTTCATTCTGTCTCACCTGGACCGTCTCCTGACATCCCCCTTTAAACCACTTGTTGCTCCAGATTTCACTGAATGTTGCCCGACATTTATGGTCTTCTTCTAAGCATCGTTTTATCAGCTCACAGCACTCTGTGTATGTAGTGATGAGACAGGAGATGAGAAAGTTCACAAACCAAAATTTATCATGAATAAAAAACGTTTTATCTGACAAAGATTTTCTTTTATTAGATATTTCTCACCATGAGACAGATGTTTAAATCGCCGCAGATGCCAAGCAATAAACTCATTACCACAGATAGGAGGCAGCTCTGCACAAACCATCACATACAGTAGAACACCCAGACTCCAGACTGTAGCTGGAATGCCAAAATATTCTCTGCGAGATTTCACCTCAGTAGGAGCGTAATTCTTACTGCCTGAGTAGGAAAAGGATGAAAGAAAGAAAGAAAGCAAAAAAAGAAAGCAAAAAAAAAAACCTCACAAAAATAATTCTTCACTGTCTAACTTTAATTTTTATCATAATTCATTCTGAACTGACCTTTATAATGCTTATACGCCCCTTCTGTGAGCAAGTCACCACAGTCAAAGTCAATCAACTTCACCTCCATTGTGTCGGGATTGATCAGAATGTTAGGAGGCATGATGTCACCATGAAGAACACCAGAATCACAGCAATGCTTAGCAGCCCGAACCACCTGCTGCATGATTGTACAGGCGTCTGCTTCCTCCAATCCTCCTCCTTTACACATAAGGTATTGCTTAAGATCCATGCAGTTGTCGGGTCGCTCCAGCACCAAGATGAGGAAATCAGGTGACTCGAACCATTCCAGGAGCTCCACCACATTGTCACAGCGAGGAGACTTTGATACCATCTCCATTAACGCCACCTCCAGAGGCAGTGTGCAGTGTTCTCCAGGCTAAAAACACACATGCATGATTCACATGAGATAGCATGGAGGGAATGCATCTGAACTGTGGTATAGTGGAGAAAGTTCGGATTGCGGCTAAATCTCTTATATTTATTATGAATGAAAGGTAATGAAATTGTAATGATCATGTTAGCAGTAAGGAGTAAATCAACAACTCAGTTTGGCGTATGTTAGCTCTTAAATGTGATTGTAGTTTATACCTAATTGCTTTTGTGCAGAAACTCAGAACTAATGTAAGTTTACTTACGATGGTGATGTTTTTGAAACTGAAATCTTTGTGTACTTTTTTGAAGGCAACCTGTTCACATAGACACAACAAAATGAGTTAGTTCATCATGTCATCATTTTACTATTTGGTATACTCTTAAGTGCAACTGAACACTGTGTTATTAAAAAAAAAAAAAAAGGTCTTATCTGTACATTGGTCAGAACTTGCTCCTTCAGTTATATCTATGTTTCATACAGTAAATTGGAGAACCAGAAAAAAATCTGTCTACAGTATATGTCCATATGTATGTATGTCTGTCCATTAAACAGTATTTAATAAAACTTTGGCAGTTGTTTGATATTTTCCTATATTTAAACCCTCGCTATAAATGAAATAAAAATGTTGAGTATAACTGAAGTTATAAGTTAAGTTAAGTTAAGTTATGAGCAGTTATGCACCAGTTCATGGCACTGCATCTAGCATTTTTTTTCTCTTGAGTTGGGTGTCTCTATACATGTCACTCAATAAAGCCAATCAACACGATAGTTTACAGGCAGACTATGCGGAAGGTACAGAAGCAACCATAATGGACCTACAAGCCAACACAACCCTCACAAAATAAACAAACAAAAAAATTTAAATCTTCAAAGATGTACAAAAATACATGACTCTATTCTCGGCGGATGGCCAGACTGGCCCCTCCCAGCTCTCTCCGTGGACGCGGCCAGACAGAAAGTCCGGCGGCTGGGCGGCTTTCCCTGGCTGGGAACAGGGACCGTAACGTGCACCCCAAGCGGCCTTTTCCTTTTTGGTGGCTGGGACACCATAATCCGGTTCCATTCAAGAATGAAAGAGCCGCGGGAGCTCCGGGAGTGAGCTTGCGTCTGTCATGGCAGAGACCAAGGCGCACTCGCCTCTTTGAAGTCCATGGGGCACGTTCCATTCAACACGCTGGCTAGCCACGCTTCCGCGCTCTGTACGCTTCACACCAACGCTGCTGGATAAAGTCAAGTAGCCAAACCGAGCCTGAGCCACATTCCCGCCCGCCGTGTTTTATAGCACGGAGAGAAGCTCGGGATCATTAGCGCCAATAGCTCGCCAGCCGTGCCTAGTCAGGTGGCCCATCACAGGCGCATGCCGTGACAAAAGATATCTGCAGCACTCTAAGATGAGGGCATGTAAAATACCCAACCTGAAAGCCCAGTGTTATGCACTTAAATCAAAATGTTGTGTAGAAGTGAAGTTATGAGCAGTTTTATGCCAGATTATGTCACAGCATCGCAAAACTGGCAAAAAAGAAACTTTGACAGTATTTAGATATAGGGTTGGGTACCGAAAACCGGTGCCAATACGGCACCCGTACCTATATAACCGCAATGTACCGGACCGAAACAGAACGCGAATTTCTGTGCCTCATTTCGGTGCCACTTAAATGCCTGAACTGTCGATTGAAATATTTGTTCTCTGGGGCTGTGATGATGACAGTTGTAATAAGCATTAGATTCATCAACACACATGATCGCTAGTAAAATGTAAATACTGCATTCATGGGGTGTCAGAAATGATCGGACAAAAAAAATTATTTCCGTAACTAGAAAAATGTTGAGGACTTCGGGAAGTTTGATAATACAAATCCAAAGCATTGTTGCAGTAGTGCTACTGTCCATTTTATTTTTGTAGATTAAAAATGTATTAGATTAGATTAAAATAATTAAAAGCACAAATCATCGGGAAATGAGACCATCAGAGACGGGCGTGAATGCAGCAACTAACGTTACACTCGCTCTGACGGCAGCAGGTTGTCTACCGCTATCTAACTTGCTAAATGAAACAACTTTTGTTCAAATGCCTAAAACTAAACAGTCGAAAGTGTGGCTGTATTTCACAAGAAAGGATTCTGACACCGCAACGTGCAGCAAATGTTTTACAGCAGTTGCGTGTAAAGGGGGAAACGCGTCAAATCTAATGAAACATTTGAGGGCACATGGAATAAAGTCAAAAACAGAGGGATTCGCCGTGTGTGACAGCTTAAACACAACAGCTGGCACTATTGGTGTGGATGACCTCAGCCCCGATCATACCAACCGTAGCAAAAAGGATTATAATGACGTCAGCAGCCTTTCCGCAGGTTAGTAGTAGGCTAATGTAACGTTAACTGCAAAATGCAAATCTTGCATCCATGCTAACAAATGGTCAAACGATTTGTAAAATATTAATGTAACATGGATTCTGTTTATAATTATGGCTTTCCAGGTAGTACTTAAACTTTTAATATATTGTTCAATTTAAGCATTAAATTTTTTGTTCAATAAAAATGTATCCTTGAGTCACCCACCATCATTTTGTGGCTTTTGTGACTTTTGCAAAGTATTGGTTCAGGCACCGTTTTGGCACTGGTACCGGTTTAAAAGTATCGATTTGGCACCGGTATCGAAAAAAACCCAAACGATACCCAACCCTACTTAGATATCTACCTGTTTTTAGGCAGTTTAACCTGAACCATAAGTGAAAAAATGTTACGTAAAAGCGATGTTATGTGTCGGACTGTAACAGTTATGTGCTGGATTTAATAATATACTTTAAAATATGCTACTAATAAGCTACTTGCTTAATGTAAACAAACACCTGCAATGATACATATTAATTATGAAATTCAAATTAATTATGTACTAAAATAACAGCAATGAAGTCGATTTTAACAAAGAGCTAGTCCATGGCATAGGCTGAGTTCCGCCGATCCAGAAACGGAAAGGAACTCTCCTAAGCTGTGCAGAAAGTCTTTGAACAAAAACAAAATGATCGCCAGGCTGATGTTCAGTTCACCTTTTTAACAGAGAGGGAAAGTCCAAGAGAGCTGAAAAAAAAAAAAACTTTTGCCAGATATCCGAGAGGGTGAGCAACCACACACAGATGTTCGGCAGCAGCACAATTAGTTTTATTTAAAACTTGAGACAAAGGTCGAGGAATAGACAGGGTCGATAGTCAGGCTTAGACAGGGGACACAAAATGTAAGCAAAAAATCAATGTCCGTTCAGAGCATTAGAATCCACAAAAACGAGGCAAGTTCAAAAGTGCGTGCGTACCACAGGTAAGGTCATACACAGGAATAAATCCAGACACACTGTAGACAAGAATTCAATAGGCAAAGATAAGAAAAGAAATCTAAAAATAGACAGGGTCATACACAAATAGTAGCTGTTGCAGAATATCACACAGAATAAGGACACAAGGCACAAAAGGGATGTGCTCCTTGCTTAGAGTCTGCCTGTTGTCAACTGATCGAAGTCTGCTGGGTTTGGCATGCCTGAAGTATACTGTTACAGGCGAGACAGAACTGATGAATGGTATTAGCCCAAGAGCAGGCTCAGACACAGAGAAGTTTAGGGAAATTAAAAAGCACGCTTATTCTGTCATAAGTTTGATAGAATAATGCATCTTATGTGTTAAACAAGTATGGTGAGTAAGTGTGCAGTAAACAACATAAATGTGCAGTGCAGGTAACAATAAAGTGACCATTTTAAAGTGTCAAGTGGTGATAAAGTGTCAGTGTAAAGTCTAGTGGTTGAATTGTCTGTGATTATCTGTTATGAGTATAGATGTTTCAGTAGAAAAAGTGCAGAGTACGATTGAACAGACAGAATTTACCCCGATGATACAGGTAGAAGTGGCAGTAGGTTTTGACTATTAATCAGTCTAATGGCCTGAGGATATAGACTGTTCTGGAGTCTGGATGTTCCGGCCGTTATGCTACTTGATAATGTTACAAGCCCATTTGCAGATCCTTTTATTCTAGATGTCCTTGCAGTGAGAGGCGATCTGTCCCTGTGATTTTCCGGGCCAGCTTGATCACCCTCTGTAATGCCTTTCTGTCGTGTGTTGTGCTGTTGCCAAACCACACAGCAATGCAGCAAGTTATTACAGTCCACAGTGTCTTTGTAGAAGTTGTGGAGTATTTGAGGTGACTTGCCAAACTTTCTTAGTACATTCTTTGATTAGCCTCACAAGTTTCACTGTGTTTTCTGTCCACTTGAGGTCCTCACAATTGTGTGTACACCGTAAACTCATAGCTGCCCAACCTCAGCATATCTGATCAGTAGAGACTGATAGGCACGCTCCCACAACCATTATCTTGGTCTTGCCGTTGTTTAGTGTGAGATTGTTAGCTTTAACCCATGTGACCGGTTTATACACTCCTTTCCGGTATGTGGTCTCATCATTGTTTGTAATAAGACCAATAACTGTGTTGTCATCTGTGAATTTTACAGTTATGTTGCTGGGATGAGTAGCAACACAGTCATGTGTGAAAAGAGTGTACAGCATCGGGCCCTGAGGAGTGCCTGTGTTCCATTTGATGGTGCTGGAGGAATGTTTTCCGAGGTAGGTCTACTGGTGACGAAGCTGAGTATCCAGTTACTGAGTAAAGAAGGCAGGCCCAGGTTATACAGCTTATTTATGGGTTTGGAGGGGATAATAGTGTTGACTGCCAAACTGTAATCAATGAAAAGCAGTCTGGCATAGCTGTCTTTTCCCACGCTGTTACTTTTCCCATGTGCTCATGTTTCCTAGTTCGTCATGTGTTCTTTAACACGCCCCCCCCATTTCCGCCCCGTCTACACACTGGTTTCTCATTCTCTCCAGATTACCCCAGCATTTAAGCATGTGCTGTGGGCTGTTTAAATCGCAAGATTATTGTGTATGTTTATTGCCTCAATTATCTTGTGTTTTTTTTTCTCATGCTCTCACATTGCCTAGTTCGCATTGTTTTCTTGTTTCTGGCTTTTCGTCTCACGTTTTGGAGTTGTTCAACGCCTACCTGCCCACCCCACTTATGAAGGGGATCCAGACACCTGTCGCTCCTTCCTCTACCAGTGCTCATTGATCTTCGAGCTGCAGACCTCCCCCTTCGCCACAGAACATTCCAAGGTGGCATACATGATTCTGGGATGTCTGGGATACACTGCACTCTGGGATGTCCAAGACTGTTCTCTAAGAAGATGAGGAGAGTGTTCGGCCGTTCATGTCACGGCAGAGAAGCTGAAGAGAAGCTCCGCCAGGGTTCTGGTTTGGCTTACGACTTCGCCATTGAGTTTCGAAGACTGGCTATCTCTACTGGGTGGAACAGTCAGGCATTGTGTAACAATCAAGTGCCTATCGGAGGCACTTCAGGATGAGCTAGTCTTTCCCCTGACTCCAAGAAGTCATGGATCTGGTGGGCCAGGTGGATTCATGGCTGCGCCCCTGGAGACCAGCCAGGATGTCACCACCTAAACTCATGCCCCCTTTACCAAAGGAAGGTGAACAGGAGAGACCTGTACTGTTAGACAGCTCCCGTATCGCACCACAGGAGCAACGACGTCGCTGAGTGGAGGGAGCCTGCTTCTACTGTGGGAGATTGGGCCATCTTCATAAGAGCTGCCCAGTAATGAAGAGGGCACTGCTCCAAGGAGACTCCCAGACCAACGCCAGCTGCCCCCCGTCTTTCTCATCCACGGACGACAGACCCAACTGGTACAGGCATTATTTGATTTAGGTTCAGACCACAATTTAATCAACGCAGCCTTGGCCAAGGCCCTGCGAATCCCCGAACTGCCCTTGAAGACACATTTCAAGGTCCAGGCCGTCAACCCCCATCTGTCAGTCAGAAGACTCTTATCGGCCTGAAGGTCTCAGGTAACCATTTTGAGGGAACCTCGCAATTTATCATGAAGGGCTCTCTCGCCAGAGTCATCCTGGGTCTGCCCTAGTTAACCCGCCACAACCCGCAGATCACCTGGGCCAGGAATTCAATTTTGGCCTGGAGCCCATCATGCTCCACGATCTGCTTATAAGCTCCCACCATGTCATATCTCAGTCCTACCTTTGAGGAGGAACCACCGGATCTCACTCGCGAATATCACAATTTAGGGCGTTATTCATCAAGTCCCACACCATCCATGTTTGCCTCTCCTCCGCTTCCATCACTCTTCTTGTTGCCTAGGATTACCAGTCAAGACTTCTGATGGTAGGGTAGCCCCACTTGAGGCCGGGTGTATAATACAGTCTAAATCTGGCACACTTGAAAAACAGTTCTTGGGTTCTCAGTCCAATCTTTAATAAGGTCTCTCTGTCATACAGTATGTTCTGTGTCTGATGGTTTTCTTAACTAAAAGAACTAAAATAATAAATAACATTGTAATAAAGAGGGAAGGTTCTCAAGAGATGCAAACAAAGATGTCTGCCATGAAGGGCGCCATCTTAATTTCTCTAATGTTCAATTCACCTCTCAAATAGAGAGGGGAATTCCAAGCGAGCTAATTAAACACTGTCTGCAGCAGCACAATAAATTTAGTTACACAAATGTGGGTTGTGGGACAGAAGAGGTCAATAGTCAGACTTAGACAGGGGGAAAATCGTAGTCCATTAAACAGCTCTGAGTCTCTGACCTGTAACATAAAAATCACATGTCACACGATAGCAAGATCTGGCAATTACAGGTGTTGGACAATGAAACTCAAATGCCTGGTTTTAGACCACAATAATTCATTAGTATGGTGTAGGGCCTCCTTTTGCAGCCAATACAGCATCAATTCATCTTGGGAATGACAGATACAAGTCCTGCAGAATAGTGGCCAGGTCACTATGTGTTGCTAGTGGAGGAAAATGTTTCCTGACTCACTCATCTAGAACACCTCATAGTGACTCAATAATATTTAGATCTGGTGACTGTACAGGCCATGGGAGATGTTCAACTTTCACATTCATCAAACCACTCTGTGACAAGTCTTGCTGTGTGTATGGGTGTATTATCATCCTGATACACGGCACCGCCTTCAGGATACAATGTTTTATTTGGGGGCAGATGGTCCTCCAGAATGGTTCGGTAGTCCTTGCCAGTGACGTGCCCATTTAGCACAAGTATTGGGCCTAGGGAATGCCATGATACTGCAATCACTAATCCACCCCCATGCTACAGAGAACAATACATGTTTCACATTGTCCAGAGCCCAAGATTTCTCCTGCTGGCACCATTGAAACTGGCTTTTGGCAGTGACACGAGTGACCTAAGGTTTGGTTATAGCAGCCCGGCCATGTCCCTTGACCCTGTGGAGCTCCTGACGAACAGTTTTGGCGGGAAACAGTAGAATTGATGTGCACATTTAATTTTGTGGCAAATTGGGCAGCTGTGGTTTTATGTTTTTTGAATACAATCAAACTGTGCTATTACTCTGCTAATTAAACCTTCACACTCTGCTCTTACTGGAGGAATGGGCAATCAATGAAGATTGGCAACGGGGCTGGTCAAATTTAGCCAAGAAACATCCAACACTAAATTGGCCAGTGTTTCAGTTTCATTGTCCAACCGCTGTAATTGAGCTGCCTTTTAAAGCCGAGAGTTGATTACTCACTAGATTTAAGGATCGCCAAGATAATTACCGCTGAGTGCCAAAAAAAAAACCTTAAGTGGAGTCATAACCTGGATGTGCTTGGCTGATCTGGTGGGCTTGTGAGAGCTGTGGACCATTTTTTTATTTCTAAAATACTAAATCTGCAGCGTAAAATATTTAAATAGAAGCTGTTCAATTCATCAGACGTGTTGTGGTTAAATGACAAGATCTTTTTAAAACAAGTTATTATTTAAATCAGATTTATTACCGCTTTCTTATCTGCCTTACGGAATCCAGCGTAGACAGTGCCACAGTTTCCTTTCCCCAGAAACCCCCAGACAAAGTAGCGAGAATGAAACTCACCTGTTTCACACACACACACACACACACACACACACACACACACACACACACACACACACACAAAGAGTGAGTTAAGTCTACTTTCAGCCATATGGGATAACCCAGATGTCTCTGTTTGAGAACTATATTCTGATTACATACTGATTACATACTCTACATATGGGTCTTCTAAAAACTTTACAATCTATCTATTGAATCTGATCATTTGTTAACAACATTAAACAGTAAATAGCCATAACAGTAAATGTCCATAAATAGCACTGTGCTAGTTTTAACATAACTTAAAAAGTCAACTGCTGTGTGATGATTAACCTTTCTGCATGAATCTCATGTAACATTAGACTTCGGTGTATTTTATGCTCAGAGTGCTTTCTTAAACAAAGCATCCTTATTTCTCTTTCTGTCTGCCTCTCTTTCTTGCTCTCTCCATAGCAAATTTTTGCAAAGTTGTGAGATTGCAGATATCTATGGACGTTGGTTATTCTGAAATGTTTAATATAGTAGTTATGATGGTAACATACAGTGGTCTGAATCATCCTTAAACACACTGCTTATAAAAGCATGTCTGCCTTCCTGCCCCTGCTGAAGTGTTTTTAGCCACGTGGGTTGTCTTTTCTTCATCCGTTCAATCAGATCTTCAGAGAGCTACATGACATAAAGAGAAAGCAAGCCACTGATGAAGACTTTATATTTAGGAGCCAGGACCGATTTCACAGGAGGATCTTCTTTACCTTTGTAAGTTCCTCTATCATACTGTATTCCATGCAGTAAGGGAATCTGCAGAGTGTTATAGCAATGCTCTCACAGTAATCAAGCGCCTCATCATCATGTCCATCCTTGGCCAGCTTGCTGGCATGGGTGAACTTGAACTTCTAAGACAGATAGGGACAGTTACACATTTTCATTTTCAATAAATCAATTTAAAGAAAATTATTTCCAACCTGGAAGTGTTGCTGTCCAAACTTTCCACTGTCTGAGGTCAGGGAGAGCATATATTCATAGACCTCAGTTCTCTCAAACGCCCCCTTCTTAACTGGTCTCTGTTCTGTCTCACTGTTGCAAAAGAAAACATGAATCAAATGAGGAAAGCACACATACACATGCTCACACACCTACAATACCTGTTATGTCCAATAAATTCAAAATGTGGCCGTGATCCCAGCTCCATTTGTGCTACAACGTAGCAGATATGTGCTGCATACATCCATCCTCTGGAGGCTGAATATAACATCCAAAAATACATAGAAGCATTAGCATCCCCATTTTTATGAAAACCTCAAATTTACATGCAATTATGCAATCAGCCAGTCATTTTATTGGAGAAGAAACTGCCATGGTTTATGTCACAGAAATGAATCAAGTTTTTCTCCATTATTTGTATCTATATTAGTCTCAATATTGCAATGCTGCTGAGAAGTGACTGGCCGATTAAGTAACATCATGAACAGGAAGTTGCTCCTAACGAACTAAATGTAGTTACAACATGTTCATTCCAGAAAACCCTGTTACTGTAGAGTGTATCCATACCAAAATCATCTCCCATTTGGATTGCATCATGTTTCTTCTCGCCTTCTGGAGCACTCGAGCCTAAAAGCTTCACTAAAGGAATACACCAGTCCTTCAGGTTCTGGACATGTCCATGCTAAAGTAGGAAGTGTCACGTTAGTGCATGTAAATCTGACTAACACAACACACTGTACAGACAACGTGCTGAAAAACTCACCTTTTCATTCACAAGGCAGAAACCATTCTTGAGCAGATCAGAGATGTCAGCCATGTTTACTTGCTATTAAAAAAAAAAAAAAAACAGATCTACAACTGCCTGCCTCACTGTACAAACATTGATGGTATCATGCCCTTAACTAAGCTCAAAGCCAGCTACTGTACTAGCAGCCTGGCTTACCCAGTTAACTAGCATTACCTAGGCTTACCCAGTTAACTAGCATTACCTAGGCTTACCCAGTTAACTAGCATTACCTAGGGTTACCCAGTTAACAAGCATTACCTAGTTAACTACAAGTTAACAAGAAGCAGGAAATAAAGTCAGTTTAGCTAACAGGAAAAGGTTATTAGTAAACAGATACCGCTGTGTTTGTTACAGTAAACTACAGTACTTACTTTATTTCGTTCACAGAAGTACTCCATAATCAACCAAAAGAAATAGGAATACCACTGCTTAGCATTTCGCAGGGAGCATGAACACTCTTTATATGCTTCCTGGATAAATCTTAACAGCTCCTCGATCTCTGTCGTATCCCTGCATCAGGTGTTGGAACAGGTGTTTATTACTGCACACACACACACTTATATACATACTTTCACCACCTAAACATTATAGCTAAAAAAACTGAAGGTATGACTAGAAAAAGAGCTTCTCACCTCATCAGAGGACCAGGAAATTGTATCTTTTTATCAGAGATGGACTGTTCATCACACTGCGGGACAGCAGACTCCCCTGGAATCAAACAAAAGCAGGAGAAAGGAAGAAACATTGTTTGACATGGTTGTAAGTAACTAAAATTATAGACAGCTATGGAGTTCAGGAGATTCAGTGTATTGTACCTGTCGTGTGTGGATGATTTTTAGCTCTGATTCTCATACTCTCATCGCTATGTCTATCCATCAGATTCACCAAGCTTTGGCAAACCTACAACAACATGTCATAGGATTAACAGGGTGTGAGGTTTTTACTCTTAAAGGTACTTTGCAGAAAATTGTAATGTTAAATGCCAGAATATCGGGCAAGAATGGCACACAATAAGCTGGCTGAGATAGGTTGTTTGGGAGGGTCTTGAATAGGAGTTAAATAGAAAGAGAGGATTAACTTGAAATGAGAAACAGCTGAGTTTGTAAGCAAGAATGAGGAGGCAAAAAGAAAGGAGCAGAGCAGAATGTGCAATAGAAGTGCAAAGGTGATCATGATTTTTTTTTAAATGGAAGCATGACCTCGTGTGCAGTGACAGTACCCTCCCCACTATGAACGTCAGCTGGCATTCATGTAGGTGCCTCGAAGTCAAAGGTTGTGAAAGTCAGTGATCAATCCTAGTACACCTCTTCTCTGGGCCATAGCTTTCTCAGTACACTAATTACAGGTACTAGAGGCCACGCACATAGTGACAAGACTTGGGAAGTCTGCAGACTCCTCAAATGGGCACGGAACCAACCTACAGGCGAATACATGGAACACAGGGTCAACTCATCGCATCAACAGAGGTAGGGCCAGAATAATGGAACATGGGGTGATCATACTAATGATTATGAACGGACCAATGAATCTTGGTAAAATCTTCCTAGATGTGGCCTTGAGTGGCAAGTCAATTGTGGATAGCATGACCCTTTGGCCGGTATGGTACCTGGGGACAGCTGAGCAGTGACGGTTGGCCTTGAGCTGACTTGTGCTCACCAAGTGACTTAGTTGAGTGCAAGCCCATTGTCATATCCATTTACAACAACAGACAAAGGCTTGCAGTGTTTTCCACAGGAATGAAATATACTAGCGGTGGTAGCCTGCAAAAACTGGCTGGCATATACAGTGCCCTCCATAATTATTGGCACCCCTGATTAAGATGTCTTAAAAGCCTTAAAATAAATTCAGTTGTTATTGCAGAAGCATGTTGTCACACTGAACATTGTAGAAAAATATAATGTGAATATAAAGTGAATTTTAAGGGGAAATAAAAATCCCTGACTAACAAATAATTATTTTTCATAAAATAACCTGTTCCACAATTATTGGCACCCCTAACAATTCCTAGAAAATAAATGTAATTGAAGTATTTCTGTCATTTCTACAGTAGTTTACAAAGTTGATCAGAGTATCTAGGAACATTTAATTAGTAATTTATCACTTCCTGCTTCCCTGGGGTATAAATATGACGTGATATAAATATGAACAGCACTGGGGCTTCAACTGTGACCGTGTTCTTTGGTCAGATGAAACCAAGATAGAGCTTTTTGTCAACAAACACTCTAAGCGGAGCACAATAGATGAGTATGCAGAAAAGCACTTCATGCCCACTGTGTAGTATGGGGGAGGATCGGTGATGCTGTGGAGCTGTTTCTCTTCCAGAGACCCTGGGAACCTTGTTAGGGTGAATGGCATCATGAATGCTTTGAAATACCAGGACATTTTGAAGCAAAATCTGGTGGCCTCTGCCCGAAAGCTGAAGATGGGTCGTCACTAGGTCTTTCAGCAAGATAATGACCCATAATATGTGGCCAATCTACACAGAAATGGTTCACCACACACAGAATCAAGCTCCTCCCATGGCCATCTCAGTCCCCAGACCTCAACCTGTGGTGTGAGCTGAAGAGGAGAGTGCAGAGGAGAGGAGTCAGGTCACTGGATGATTTAGAGACATTGTGCAAAGAGAAATGGTCGAAGATCCCTCTTTCTGTGTTCTCTAATCTTGTGAAAAATTATAGGAAAAGATTAGGTTCTGTTTTGTTTGCAAAAGAGGGTTGTACAAAGTATTAAACATCAAGGGTGATAATAATTGTGGCACCCATGATTTGAATTAAAATAATTATTTCGTAATTTGGGATTTTTTCCCACTGAATAAATGCACTTGAATTAAAGGTTGGAATTTCCTCTTTTTTCCATTGTGGTCCTATGTTATTTAGAACAAAATTGAATTTTTTAGAAGCTAAAGAACACATTTTAAACAGGGGTGCAAAAATTATGGAGGGCACTGTATATACTGTATAAACAGTGGTTGGATAATGAAACTGAAACACTGGCCAATTTAATTTTGGAGGTTTCATGACTAAATTTGACCAGCCTGGTGGCCAATCTTCATTGATTGCACATTCCACCAGAAAGAGCAGAATGTGAAGGTTTAATTAGCAGAGTAAGAGCACAGTCTTGCTTAAAATATTGCAATGCCCAAAACATTATGGGTGACAGAGTTTAAAAAAGGACAAATTGTTGGTACGCATGTCGCTGGCGCAAAGATAGCAAGTCTTTGTGATGTATCAATAGCCACGGTATCCAGGGTAACGTCAGTATAAAATTACCCAAGCACAATGTAAAAAAACGGTGGAAAGCATGCCAAAACGCATGAAAGCTGTAATTGCAAATCGCGGCTATTCCACAAAATACTGATTTTTTTTAGAGGTATTTAGCCAAAGCATGAACACAATTTGTTTACAAATTAATTGATTAATTTATTTGAGGTATTAAAGCTCTGCAAACACTGCAGGATATTGGGTTATTTTAATGTATGTGATGTAATTTCCTTTAAATATACACTCTAAATAGCAAGTTATATTTTGAATTTAGGAGAAATATTGGTGGTTCACACAAAAAAAAAAACGCTCATCTCACCAATACATGCACCTGTGAGAAAAAAAACACAAGAAATCATTGTCGCTCATTTTTTCCAGAGCTGATACAGTTAAACCTTGGATTGCATAATAACCTTGCATAATAAATTCTGGAACCATACTTGTAATCCAAAGCACTTGTATATCAAAGTGAAACTACCACAGCCCAAAAATATTCATATAAAAAAGATAAATAAAAATAGTAAAACTAAAACATATTAACCTGCACTTTTCCTTTGTAAAGAATTGGGCTTGTGTGAGACAAGAAGCACACATACAAACACACTAACAGAATCACTGCTCACTGACAGAATGTCTGTAGGCAAACTGGAATCTTTAACAAGGAACCTCACTAATGTCACTTGTGTTTGGCTCCTTTTGAGGATTTCGGAAATGTGATGTTGCAATGTTGTTAAATAGATTCGTCTCCTGCACTGCTACAGCCAACTTTTTTCTTCATTGGGGCCATTCTTGCCCCCCAAAAAAAATGTTGACATATATATACATATCAACATAAGAGCAAGCCGCCACCAGGAATAACATTCGTCAAGGAGGGGACAAAGCCACCAGGGCCCAACAAAACCAGGGCAAGTCTTTTGCAGTCTGCTCAAGCATGGGAGTTTAGGATAGACCTGAAGAGAAGGCTCCAGTTCCCTTTCAAAAGCTACACTCCATGCTGCGTAAAAACGCTATGGGAACATCTCTTTGTTCAACTGGTTGTGTGTATCAAACACGCCAAATTTTGGCTTATATAACCTCGATCATATAACGTCATCTGATGAGGTCCACCTGCGGGATATAAATAGACATCCTCAGGTCTTTTTGTCTACAAGGACCACGTTGTGTTTGCGTGTGTGTGTGTGTGTGTGCAAGCGAGTATAGAAACAGAAGTGCTGGATAACTCACCAATATGACAGAATTTAGAGATGCGTGCCTCCGTGTGACAGATCTCCCGGGGGACTCCACGCTTTTCGTTTTGAGTGTTTGGGGGAAGAGCACGCTCTCCTCAGGCTCCAGGGAGATTATGAGCACCTATTAAGGTGCTTCGCATGCAGCTCACCTTCTTTAAAGAGAAACTGTGAGCCACGGCGCATTTGTAGGGTTCACGTGCCAATCTAGCAGACGTGCGTGAGATGAAATTCCCCCTTTCTCTCGCGCTCTCACCGGCTCAGGACGTTTTAGCATCCGCTTCTCAAGCGCGGTCCAGCGCTTCTTGTGAGGGGGGTGGAAGAGACTTCCTCCCTTGCTTCAATGGAGATAGCCACCTCAGAACGCTCCTCTAGTGATGACAGAGCGTATGAGGAATTACTCGACGTAGTAACACTGGCCGCAGAAGCGACATTCCCCCAAACGCTCAAAATTAGACGACAGGTTTCTGTCAGGTGGCCAGTGGGAGGGGCCTCAGCGACGCCCCCTCCCTTTCTGTGGTGATCTCCATGATGACTTAACTCTTTCATGGAATAAGCCTTATTCATCCCGTGTTTGCGTGCCATCGACTTCGATCTAATCGAATATCATTGATGCAAAGGTGCGTGGTTATATGATGATGCCCCAGATTGAAGAGACGTTTGCGGGCTATTTCTCTCCTGGGACATCATCCGTCCTGAAAAAGCCCACCCTCCCCACAAAGCTGCGTAGACTGACATCTTCCCTGGTGTGGAAAGTTTTTCAGGCAGCGGCTCAGGCTGAGACTACAATGTACACCATGGCAGTTTTGCAGGCCTACCAGGCTGACCTGCTGAAAGACTTGAGCAGTGGCGGGTCTATTGATGAGAGGGCGTTCACAAAGCTGCGCCAAGCCACATATCTGTTTCTCTGTGCAACCAAGCAGACGGCCCGGCTATTGGCTGTTCTATGGCTGCCATGGTATCCACGGAGAGCCATCTGTGGCTAAACCTAACGGGCATTAAGGATAAGGATCGTGCTGTCCTCCTTGATGCCCCCGTCTCGCCTTCCGGCCTTTTTGGTGACACTTTTAATTCCATTGCCACTAAATTTCGTGAGGCGAAACTATATGAACAGGCCTTTGGGAGGTTTCTTCACCGATGTGCTCAAGAGTCGGGACCGTCGGCCACCCATCCTGACCAGGTTTGGCTCTCACAAGGCATGAGGCACAGAGGGAGAGTGTGGCCAGCCGGGCACCCCCTCATAGAATCTGGGGTGGGAATCGCCACTCTTCGCAATCTGCCTCATGGAGATCGGACCTGAGGAGCATCCTCTCCGCAAAAAAGAAGTCCTGAGGCTCATGCGCCCAGGACCGTGGGGATGTCTCCTCCCCTGGAGGGGTGCCTAGAATTCCTTCAGTGGATAAAGTCTCCTCCCTGGCACCCCCAGGAGGAGGTGGTGGAAAGGGGCACAAGTTTTGACACTTCAGCTAGATGTTCGGGTGTTAGATGTTCGGCATCCTGAAATGTGGCAGGAGGTGACCAAACACCCAACATTTCATTGGAGACCAGTGCTCCCTGATACACCAGTGGTGGCGGGACCTGAACACTGGCCTCCAACGAAATGTTGGGTGTTTGGTCACCTCCTGCCACATTTCAGGATGCCGAACATCTAACACCCGAACATCTAGCTGAAGTGTCAAAACTTGTGCCCCTTTCAGAGAAACTGGCAGCATGGTAACTACTGACAGGCATTATCTTCTTGGGTACGAATGACTGTAGAAAGAGGCTACAGGATTCAGTTTGCACATCGGCCTCCGCGTTTCAACGGCGTGGTCTCCACTTCCGTGAAACCCGAACGAGCACACCTGTTGATTCAGGAATTACAGAAAATGCTGGGAAAAGGGGCGGTAGAACATGTTCCCCTCCCAGACAGAGAGTCATGTGGGATTCAATCACAATGCGGGCACAGACGTCTTCCACTCGAATCCATCCTCAAAACCCTGAAAAAAATCAAGCTAGGCCAGCTCTTCATTTTCAGAGATCTTTAGGCTGCATCCACGGTGATACCTTTGGCCCTTCTGCACATGAGAGCATTTCAATTAAGAGCCAGGGGATTTCCTTCAAGGGCCGATCCCCAGAAGCAAATAAGGGTTACGCGCCAGGGGCTTTGTACACTTTCCATGGGGTTTAGACCCCAGTTTCTGACTTTGAGTCCCAATTTAGGTCCGTCTTGTCATCTTGCTAATGACAGACGCTTCCCTCATGGGCTGGGGTGCGGTCTGTCCAGCACATGGGAGCTGGAGAGGTCATCTTCTCGCGTGGCACATCAATTGCCTCGAAATGATAGCTCTGTTTCTGGCCCTGAAACACTTCCTCCAGCAGTTGAGAGGCCACCATGTCCTAGTGCGGGTGCACTGCGGTAGTCTCGTACATAAATTGCCAGGGTGGACTGCGCTTGCGCCGCTTGAACAAGCTAGCGCACCAGATTCTGCTTTGGGCACAAAACAAGTTCCTGTCCCTCAGGGCGATTTACATTCCAGGGCATATGAATGTAGGAGCAGACTTGCTATCCAGACAAGCTGTAAAACATGGGGAATGGAAACTCCACCCCGAAGTAGTCAGTCAAATCTGTGAAAGATTTTATGTAGCAGAGGTGTACCTCTTTGCCTCACAAGAGGCAGCACAATGTCCCCTTTACTACTCTCTGACTCCTCCAGCTCCCCTGGGTCTGGACGCGATCGCCCAGACGTGGCCCAGATTACGCCTTTGTGCGTTTCCACCCATAGTTCTGCTCCCAGGAGTCCTGGCGAGGGTCCGTCAACAGGGTTTGCGCCTCTTATTGATAGCGCCCCATTGCCCGACCAGAGTGTAGTTCTCGGATCTAATATCTCTTCTCAACTGCTCACTTCCGTCTCAGACGCAGGTAACAATATTTCATCCCCAGCCCAAGCTCTGGAACCTTCACGTCTGGCCCCTGAGGGGGACCAACTAAGAGATGCTGGTCTTCCAGCCAGCGTTATTAAAACTATTCTAAGAGCTAGGGTTCCCTCCACATGAAGAACTTATGCCCTCAAATGGAGTGTATTTGAAAGTTGGTGCATGGCAAAACATGTAGACACAGTTCACTGCCAAATTTTTTCAGTTCCTGCAAGAAAAGTTGTACGTACTCTCAGAACATACATAGCCACTATTTCGGCTTGTTATGTTCTGACCGATGTGGTTTCTGTGGAAAGGACCCTTTAGTTACCCGCTTTATTCGTGAAGCTAAACGGTTGACACTTTAGGACTCCCAGCTAGGACTTTTTAAGGTAAGATAGGAGCTCTTTGAGAGAATTCTAAGAAGCATTGTGAATACGGGCCCTGGCATGGAACTCCAGGGACAAAGGCTGGCAGATGTTGTTGTACACAGCAGGGTTTTCCCAGCCCAATCAGTATGACAGACATTGGATTCAGGAGGACTGAGAGAAAGAACGCAGTAAAATAGGATGCACATTATGGTGGGTGTTGTAATTTTGCGATGAAATCAGCGACAGTTGTGTGAAAGCTTTATACAAAAACTTGTAGATGTCAGATCTGAAGAGTCAAGCAGAGACAGATAAATCTGCAGAGATTAACTGAAGTCATTAACAAAGCATCAATCAAGCAGAGGAGTGCAGACACAGAAGAACACTTAAAAAGTAATAATAAATCCGAAAGTCGAGTGCTGATTAATCTGAGAGTACATTAAATCCAAGGGGAGAAACAAATCAAGGTCAGTGAAACAAAGTGGGGTTGTGATCATGAAAAGAGAGCAAACAAACCCAAGAATATTGGGCAGAAATAAACTTGAAATTGGGAACAGGTGAGCGTGTAACAAGAGTGATGTTAGATCTGTTTCATTCTGTGTCACCTGAACCATGTCCTGACATCCCCTTGTAAACCACTTGTGGCTCAGGATTTCACTGAAAGTTGCTCGACGTTTATGGTCTCCTTCCAGGCATCGTTTTATCAGGTCACAGCACTCTGTATTGCATAGTGATAAGACAGAAATGTAGAAAGTTCACCAACAAAGATTTATCATGAATTAAAAAGTTATCCTTTTTTTTGCTTTTTCTCACCATGAGACAGGTGTTTAAATCGCCGCAGATGCCAAACAATAAACTCATTACCGCTGGTAGGAGGCGGCTCTGCACAAACCATCACATACAGGAGAACTCCCAGACTCCAGACCGTAGCAGGAATGCCAAAAAATTCTCTGCGAGATTTCACCTCAATTGGAGCATAATTCTTACTGCCTAAATGAGAAAAGTGAGAAAAACTGTTACCAAAAAAGTACCCTTCATTGCAAATGCTTTATTTTTATTCAAAAGTTGCACAAGTACCTGTTGTTATGGGGCAGAAAAGTTTGTAGCAATACTTAAAAGTTTAAAGCTAAAAATAAGATTTTAAATTTAATGTTAATGTTAAACTGCTCATAACTTCACTTCTACTCAACATTTAGATTTTAGCCCATTACATTGGGGTCTCAGTTCAGGTATGCCCCACATGCCCTCATTTCGGACTGCTGTGGATATGTTTTGTTCTAACGACCCTTGTTTTATCTCATAGAGGTGCTTCACATTACTGTGTGTTATTAGCATCACAATTTCAGAACATATGAGACAAACTGATTGTAAACTTACCGCAGGAAGAATATTGACCTTGACAAAAAAGGTCTAGATGCGGTGAAACAATGTGGCATATAACTGCTCTAAACTTAAGTTCTACTCAACATTTTTTATTTCATTTATGGAGCAGGATTAACTTCAGGCAAACTAGTGCTAAAGTTTCAATAAATTCTGTCAAGCAAGTTTTGCAAAAATATGACAAAATATTGCTGGACAGACATACAGACAGACATGTATCAGGTCCTCCAATGTATGAAACATAAAGATATAATTGAAAGACCAAGTTCTGACAAATGTACAAAAGAAACGCTTATAATTTTATTTATATAGATTAGTTTTGAACTGACCTTTATAATGCTTGTACGCCCCATCTTTCAGCAAGTCGCCACAGTCAAAGTTGATCAACTTCACCTCCATCGTGTCGGGATTGATCAGAATGTTGGGAGGCTTGATGTCACCATGAAGAACACCAGAATCACAGCAATGCTGTGCAGCCCGAACCACCTGCTGCATGATTTTGCAAGCGTCTGCTTCCTCCAATCGTCCTCCTTTACACATAAGGTATTGCTTAAGGTCCATGCAGTTGTTGGGTCGTTCCAGCACCAAGATGAGGAAATCAGGTGATTCGAACCATTCCAGGAGCTCCACAACATTCTCACAGCAAGGATGCTTGCACACCATCTCCATTAACGCCACCTCCAGAGGCAGCGTGCGGTTCTCTCCAGGCTAAAAACACACGCACGATTAGTATGAGTTTGCATGGAGGGAATACATCTGAACAGTGGTATAGTGGAGAAGGTGTAGATTGCCTGAGTCCCTGATAATTATTACAAATGAAAGATAATAAAATATGAATCTATGATGTGGTAAAGAGCTGCGTTGTTTGTGATCATGTTAGTAGGAAGCAGTAAATGGACAACAGTTTGGTGAGGGTTTGCTCTATAATGTGATTTATAACTAATTGCTTCTGTGCAGAATCTCAGAACTAAAGTACTTACGATGGTGATGTTTTTGGAGATGAAATCTTTGTGGACTTTTTTAAAGGCGACCTGTTCACATAGACACAACAAAATGAGACAAGTCACCATTTTACTAATTAGTATAATTACTACATTTACACAGACACTACATTTTAGATCCCAGTAAAGCAGCATTAATGTTGTTCATTAATCATGTAATCGTACATTAATCACAGCAGATCAATTATAAATCAATTATTTACTTCATTATGCCAAATTTGCATCAGTACATCAATTGATTTTAACTCCATATATCAGTATAAAGCTATAAGGTGTTATTTTCTACAATGACAAGCACTGTGAAAAACAAGTTATTATTTAAATGAGATTCATTACCGCTTTCTTATCTGCCTTACGGAATCCAGCATAGACAGTGCCACAATTTCCTTTCCCCAAGAGCCCCCAGATAAAATAGCGTGAAAGAAATGCACCTGTTGTATACACAAACACACAGAAACACACATACATGGTCAATTAGCACTATTTATCTAATACCCAGTTGTCTCTGTATGATACTAAGCTGAGTGCTCATTGCTGAATTATCTTTCTGTATAAATTTTATAATAATTTATGTAATATTAGACTAGAATGTATTTATCCTCAACATTGTTAAACAGAGCAAGCATCCTTATTTCTCACTCTCAGTCTCTTTCTCTCTCATTCTTCATACCTACTTTTTAAACAGTTGTGAAATTGCTACCTATAAAGCACTCTACATATCTTGCTAAATCATTTTGAAGTTTTGAAATGTTTAATATAATTGTCGTGATGGGAACATACCGTGTTCTGAATCATCCTTAAACACATTGCTTATAAAAGCATGTCTGTCTTCGTGCCCCTGCATAAGTGTTTTCAGCCACGTGGGTTGTCTTTTCTTCATCCTTTTAATCAGATCTTCAGAGAGCTACATGACACAAAGACAGGAATTCACTGTAAATACTGTAAATGTAAAAAAAAAAGTTACACTGTAATATAAAGACTTTACATTTAAAACCCAATAGACATATCACAACAAAGAGGATCATCTTTACCTTTGTAAGTTCCTCTATCATACTGTATTCCATGCAGTAAGGGAAACTGCAGAGTGTTATAGCAATGCTCTCACAGTAATCGAGTGCCTGATCATCATGTCCATCCTTGGCCAGCTTGCTGGCATGGGTGAACTTGAACTTCTAAGATACAGTAGATAGGGACAGCCAGTCATTTTCAATAAAACTGTTCTTCATGAAATTAAGTTTGATTTAGTAAACTAATTCCAACCTGGAAGCATTTCTGTCCAAACTTTTCGCTGTCCGAGGTCAGAGAAAGAACATATTCATAGACTTCAGTTCTCTCAAAGGCCTCCTTCTTAGCTGAACTCTGTTCTGTTTTACTATTTCAAAGGAAGATATGTAAAATGAGTAAAATACACACATGCATGCACAGGCACAGATGTGCGCGCGCACACACACACACACACACACACACACACACACACACACACACACACACACACACACAATACCTGTTATATCCAATAAACTCAAAGTGTGGGCGTGATCCCAGCTCCATTTGTGCCACAATGTAGCAGATATGTGCTGCATACGTCCATCCTCTGGAGGCTATAAATAACAAGCACATATGCATGCAAGAATCAGCATCAACTTTTTAAGAAATGCCTCCTCATTAATGCAAAATGTTATTTTTTCCCCATTCTGATGCATGATGTGAGCACTGACTGAAGCTTTTCATCTGTATCTACATTTGTTTCTAAGTTGTATTGCTGCTTATAAGTGACTGGCTGATTAAGTATAATCTCATGAATGAGTAATTAATCCACACCTAATCCTGTTACAGGTAGTCCCCGACTCACAATTGTTCCAGTTAAGAATTTTCGCAAATACAAACGAATCTACAAACAATGTAGATGCAAAAACAAACACACACATACTGTACACACTGCTCTGTTGACAAGCTTCTTTAACAAGGAACTTCTCTAATGACCCTTGTTTTTGGCTCCTTTTAAGGATTTCGCTAAAAAATGTGATGTTGCATTGTCATTAAACAGAATCATCTCCTGCACTGCTACAGCCTCTTTAACTTTTTTCTTCCCGAAGATCGTTGTTGCAGTAAAGTTACTAAAGAACAGTCACTACACTTGACACTTAATTAAAAAAATGCTTAATGCACGAACGCACATGCACAATGTTACAGTAAACAGTACACGCACACACACGGATGCTGACTATATGAGTGATGCGCGTGCATGGATGTTCACTATACGATGATGTATGCGCATTGAGACTGAACATGGGTGCCTCACTCATAACGTCAACACCTGTGCGTGTGTGTGATGTGTGAAAGTAATTCTACACAATAATCTCTCTCCGTCTGCTCCTGTCCTCTCTCACACCCCCCCCCCCCCAACCACACCCTTTACATATGAGCCAGATTCTTTCCAAAGGTAAAGTGCAGGTTTATTAGTTGTATTTTTACTTTATATTTTGTATTAATAATTTTTATATGAATATTTTTGGGTTGTGCAACGACTCATCAGAGACAAAATGGTGCCTGGGATTCCCCTACCCTCCTTAGGCGTGGTTACGGTATTTGGCCACATGATGGCAATGTGGGGAAAAGGGACAAGAGATTTAGTCAAGTGGATTGGTATGCTTTATATTTTAGATCTGTGTCAAAATCTCAAGTTGTGTCAAATTTTATACTCAAAGACTTAATTTGTCAGACCTAAAAACAAATCCGTCTTTTAGCTCCCGAAACGCTACTCGTTCGGAAAACGGGGCAACCTGTACTGTGGAGCATATTCATACCAAAATCATCTCCCATTCGAATAGCATCATGTTTCTTCTCATCTTCTGGAGCACTGGAGCCTAAGAGCTTCATAAGAGGAATACACCAGTCTTTCAGGTTCTGGACATGTCCGTGCTAAAGCAGAAAATGTGAGTTAGTGTATGTGAATCTGACTAACACAACACACTGTACAGACAACATGCTGAAAAACTCACCTTTTCATTCACAAGGCAGAAACCATTGTGGAGCAGATCAGAGATGTCAGCCATGTTCACTTGCTGTAATAGAAAAAGAATTTCCATGTCTACTCAAAGCTATCTGTCTTACCTAGTTAACTAGCATGTCATTTTAGCTAACAGAAAAGATTATTAGTAAACAGCTAATAGCTAGTAAACAAGTCTTTGTTTGTTACAGTGTAAAGAACAACAGTACTTACTCTGTTTCGTTCACAGAAGCACTCCATAATCAACCAGAAGAAATAGGAATACCTCTGCTCTGCATTACCCAGGAAGTGTGAACACTCTTCATATGTCACGTGGATAAACCTTAACAGCTCCTCGATTTGAGTCATATCCCTGTAACAGATGTTGAAAAAGCTAGTTTACATGGATTACTGCATATTTGCAGTACATACATACATACATTTAAACATCTGAAAAACACTACAGCTGAAAAAAATTTATGTATGACTGGAGAAAGAGCATCCCACCTGATCAGAGGACCAGGAAATTGTATCTTTTTATCAGGGCTGGACTGCACATCACACTGCGGGACATCAGACTCCCCTTATATTAAAGGGAAGTGGAACAGATGAAGAAACATTGTTTAACTTTGTTGTAAGTAACTAAAAGGCCTGTGTGGTGTGGAGCTCAGGAGGTTCAGTGTGCTGTACCTATCCTTTGTGGATGATCATCAGCTCTGTCTTCAGGAAGAGGTTTTATACTCTCATTGCTATGTCCATCCATCATATTCACCAAGCTTTGGCAAACCTACAACAACACTACATAGATTCAACAGGGTATAGGGTTTTTATTACTTACATTACTTCATTTATTGATTAAAAATATTTATTTATTTAAAATTTTCAGAACTTTAAGAATGTCCCATCATTTTTCAATCTCTCATGCCTCAATAGTATATTAAATTTGAATAACTTAAACGAGGTACATAAAAGTGCAGTTACATTTCAAACACAAAATAGTATTTCCTCATTTGTGTTATGATCAGGGATATAGGGTATAGGGGAGGGGATAGAGGAGGGGTAAGTTCTAAATGCAAATGCAGAATGAAGTGAAGGAGAAATCCGTTGTAAGCTATGGTTCCTGTCTAATACTCAAGAGCGAATGGAGGCTGGAACAAGTGGAGTCCAGTTGAGACCCAGAGGGCTAGATGCCAATCATTGGATCTGGGAGACATGAAAACTGGCGTTAACACAACGCATGGACAAAGGAAGGGCCAGTCTGACAGAGAACGGGTTGATAATGTGTGAGATGGTGAAAAGGATAACGAATCTTGGAGAGAGTATTCTTGATGTGGTTTTCAGAGGCAGATAACGTGATCAGATCAGATGCGTTCTGTCTACCCATTACTCTAGGGGTGGAAACCAGAAGAAAGACCGCAAACTCCTGGCTATAAAATTGGCTTTGGAAAGAGTGAAGACACTAGTTAAAGGGGGCCAAACACCAGGTTCTCATTTGGATGGATCATAAGATTACATACATCCAGTCGGCTAAACGCCTCAACCCTCGACAAGCCAGGTGGTCCCTCTTCTTCACCAGATTCGACTATTCGTTGTCATATAGGCTGGGCTCTAAGAACCTGAAACCCGATGCCTTGTCATGGTAATGGGACCCCCATCTCAGAAACCAGTCACTGAGCCAATAATACTGGCCCTGCGGGTCGTAGCCCGAGTGCGCCAGGTGATTGAACGAGCAATCCTTTAGGCACAACAACATGTGGTGGCATGTCATGGACAAAGATGTTCGGGCCTATGTGACAGCGTGCCCTGTATACGCACAAAATAAGGAACCCTGCATATGTCCTTACGGGTTGTTACACCCATTGCATATACAATCACCACCATGGTCATTGATTTTGTCACGGGATTGCCTCCCTCCAAGGGAAACACTGTGATATTAGTTGTGGTTGATCACTTCTCCAAAGCCTGCAAGTTTATCCACTTGCCAAAACTCCCATCAGCAAAGAAAACTGCAATATTATGTTATATTACATTACATTACAGCATGTGGTATGTCTTCATGGCCTTCCCCTCGACCTGGTCTCAGACCGTGGACCATAGATTGCCAGTCAGTTCTGGAAGGCTTTCTGTAGCTTAATCTAGGCCACGGCCAGTCTTTCTACAGGTTTTTACTGGGAGTCAAACAGGCAGACAGAGAGGGTCAACCAGGACCTTGAATTCTCCCCTCGTTCTGGGCCAACCATCTGAACCATCTGACACAAACCTCTATGGCACTCTTCCCTGGGCATGTCCCCCTTTGAGTGCCAGTTCAGCTACCCTCCACCCATGTTCTCAGAGCAGGAACGTGAAATACAGGGGTACCCGCCGTGCAACAAATGGTGGGGCCATTCGCAGAAGAGGAGGGACTATAACGCCACTCTTTCAGGATGTCACTAGGCAATTCTTCCATGATGGCAATTAAGGACAATGCATGACACCTAGGGGCATGTCTACTGTATATAGGTCCCCAAGTTTTCTCTAGGCCATCATGTGTCCTTTCCCACACCCCCGTTTCCGCCCCGTCTGCACACTGGTTTCTCATTCTCTGCTGATTACAGCATTTAAGCACTGTGCACTGCTTAAATCATTGGATTATTGTTTGTATTTTTTCCCCAATTTTCTTATGTTTTGTTTCATGATTTCTCCTTCTTGTCTCGTTTTCTTGTTTTTTGTGTCTCGATTTGGATTGTTGCTTTGCTCTTTGATTTCCTGGCTTTGATCTTGCGCTTCCACTTTAGATTAGGGCTTCCGTCTCACATTTTCTGTTCTGTGATTTCCCTGTTACCGATTTAACATTTTCCTTTTTGACTACGGCTCTCGCTTCGGGATTTTCTCTGGCACTTCGCTGATTGTTTCCACAGCTTTCAACTATTGCTTCTGCTTCACGACCATGCCCCACGCCACAGCCCTTGGAGACCTATCTCAAGGTCCAGGCCCTCAAAGGGAGGCCGCTTCCATCATCACTCACAGGACTCTGCTTATCGGCTTGAGGGTCTTACGCAACCACTGTAAGCAGTTCTCATTATTTATCATGGAGGGTTCTCACGCCACGGTCATCCTGGGCCTGCCCCTGGTTAACTCGTCCCAACCTTCAGATCGACTGGACGATGCCATCTCTCTTCCACTCAACTGACGCTACGACTGGTCCATCGACCTGCTCCCAGGCACCACCCCCCCTAAAGTCCATCATTATTCACTATCATACAAGGAACGCTAAGCAATGGACCAATACATCACCAAGTCCCTCGCGAAGTGGATTAATCATCCTGCTCTCTGAGAGCCAATTTCAGTGGGTAAAAAAGATGGTTTCCTTTGTCCATGTATCGATTATTGAGGCCTAAATGACATCACAATAAAGCACCATCAGGTCCTGAAATGGGCACATAGCTCCAAACTGTTCTGCCACCATAGCGCAGCTCGGACCCTGGCTCAAGTCCAGCAATGTTTTTGGTGGCCCATGATAAAGGAGGACGTCTCCAGCTTTGTGATGGCATGCAACATCTGTATAAGGAACAAACACGTCAAAACAGCACCAGCAGGTCTCCTCAGACCCCTGCCTATACTGAACTGCTCTTGGACTGACATTGCTCTGGACTTGTCACAGGGTTATGGCCACACATGCATCATGATTGTGGTGGATTGGTTCTCTAAAGCCACGCACTTCATTCCCCTGCCAAAACTCCCATCCACAAAGGGGACCGCCAAACTCATGATAGTTCATATAAAACTCGATGTACAGGGGTACCATTTTGTAAACTCATTGGAGTTCCCCCAGTCTGTCCTCAGAGTTCCACCCCCAGTCCAACGGCCAGACTGAGAGGAAGAATCAGTCCCTTGAGGTAGCCCTGAAGTGCATGGCCTCCTGGAATGTCTCCTTGGAGCAAGGTCCTGCCCTGGGTGGAGTACGCCCATAAGTCCCAAGTTCTTTCATCTACCAATTTGTCTCTCTTCCAGTGGAGTGAAACAGATGTGCTTGTTGCAATAGTGAGGCAGCAAAAAGGAAGGAGTGGCGTGGAATGTGGAATCGAAGTATAATGACTTTGAGGCATGACCTGGCAAGACATGACATGTCCAGAAATCTCTGTTACAGAAATCAATATTTATCCGGTACACTACCTGCACACTAGACTATTTACAAACTTACTGCTTAATGTCTTAGCTCAGTGACGTTAGATCTGTTTCATTCTATCTGCCTCACCTGAACCGTGTCCTGACATCTCCCTGTAAACCAGTTGTGGCTTAGGATTTCACTGAAAGTTCCCCGAAGTTTATGGTCTTCTTCTAGACACAGTTTTATCAGGTCACAGCAGTCTGTTTGCGTAGTGAGGAGACAGAAATTTAGAAAGTTCACAAAAAACCTTATCATGAATTAAAAAGTAATTCTCACCATGAGACAGATGTTTAAATCGCCGCAGATGCCAAACAATAAACTCATTACCACCGGTAGGAGGCAACTCTGCACAAACCATCACATACAAGAGAACACCCAGACTCCAGACTGTAGCAGGGATGGCAAAATACTCTCTGTGGGAATTTACTTCAATAGGAGCATGATTCTTTCTGCCTGAGTGAGAAAAGAGGGAAAGAGCAAAAACTGCCATGATTTTTCTCTGCATATCTTTCATTTTTATTCAGAATTTATTCTGAACTGACCTTTATAATGCTTGTCTGTCAGCAAGTTGCCACAGTCAAAGTTGATCAACTTCACCTCCATTGTGTCAGGATTGATCAGAATGTTGTCAGGCTTGATGTCACCATGAAGAACACTAGAATTACAGCAATGCTGTACAGCACGGACCACCTGCTGCATTATGGTGCAAGCGTCTGCTTCCTCCAATCCTCCTCCTTTACACATAAGGAATTGCTTAAGGTCCATGAAGTCGTCGGGTCGCTCCAGCACCAAGATAAGGAAATCAGGTGATTCGAACCATTCCAGGAGCTCCACGACATTGTCACAGCGAACAGGCTTGGACACCATCTCCAATAACGCCACCTCCAGAGGCAGAATGCGGTGTTCTCCGGGCTAAAAAAAACACACACACACAATTAGCATGAGTTAGCTTGTTAGCTTGTATCTGAACTGTGGTATAGTGGAGAAGGTGTAGATTTCCACTGAGTCTCTAACATGTATTATATTTGCATATTATTTACTATGAAAGTTAATAAAATGTGAATCTAAGTTGGGGTAAAGACCTGATCATGTTAGCAGGAAGGAGTAAATAGACATCAATTTGGTGGGGGTTTGCTCTGGAATGTGTAATTTATACCTAATTGCTTCTGTGCAGAATCTCAGAACTAAAGTTTACTTACGATGGTGATGTTTTTGGTGCTGAAATCTTTGTGTACTTTTTTAAAGGTGACCTGTTCACATAGACACAACAACATGAGTCAGAACAACAAGTGATCATTTTACTAATTAGTATAATAATTACATTTACACAGACGCTACATTTTAGGGCCAGTAAATGAGAATTAATGATGTTCATTAATTACATAATCGTCACAGCAGGTGACTTCAGGTACTGTGAAATATTTCAAATCAATTATTTACTGCATCTTGCCAAATTTACACCTGTGTAATGATTGATTGTAACGTCTAGGGGATCTGAACACAGTCTGTATAAGGTGCTGCAGCATTTCCTTATTTCTAAATTCCACAGCTTAAATGTTCAGATAGAAGTGTTTCAATCATCAGGTCTGTTGAATGCCAAGATCTTTGTAAAAACAAGTTATTATTTAAAAGAGTTTCATTACCGTTTTCTTATCTGCCTTACGGAATCCGGCGTAGAAAGTGTCGTAGTTTTCTTTCCCCAGGCACCCCCAGACAAAATAGCGTGAATGAAACTCACCTGTTTTGCACACACACAAACACACACACAGTGAGTTAAGTCTATCTTCAGCCAGGTGTCACTGTCTGTAAATTATATTTAATTATTACATACTCTTAGATTTCTCCACCTATCTTAAAATAATAAAGAGTCGACTGCTGTGTGCTGAATATTTTTTCTGTATGAATCTTATAAAACTCATGTAACATTACACTTTTATTTATTTTTGTATTTTATGCTCAGAGTGCCTTCTTAAATGAAGCATAGAATCCTCATTTTTCTAAACATAACTTTTTTTTACACAGTTGTGAGATTGCTACCTATAAAGCACTCTACACACCTTGCTTTATGATTTTGAAATATTTAATATACTGTAGTTGTTGTAATGGTAACATACAGTGTTCTGCATCATCCTTAAAGACATTGCTTATAAAAGCGTGTCTGCCTTCGTCCCCCTGCTGAAGTGTTTTCAGCCACGTGGGTTGTCTTGTCCTCATCCGTTCAACTAGATCTTCAGAGAGCTACATGACACAAAAAGAAAGCAATCTACCTATGAAGACTTTACATTTAAAACCCAGGAGCCATTTCACAACACGGAGGATCCTCTTTACCTTTGTAAGTTTCTCTATTATACTGTATTCCAAGCAGTAAGGGAATCTGCAGAGTGTTATAGCAATGCTCTCACAGTAATCGAGCGCCTGATCATCATGTCCATCCTTAGCTAGCTTGCTGGCATAGGAAAACTTGAATTTCTAAAACAAATAGGGACATTTGTTTTTAATATACAGTAATGGTTCATCATGAAATTAAATTTGACATGAAAAAAAAAGAAAAACTAATTTCAACCTGGAAGCATTTCTGTCCGAACTTCCCGCTGTCCAAGGTCAGAGAGAGAACATATTCATAGACTTCAGTTCTCTCAAAGGCCTCCTTTTTAACTGGTCTCTGTTCTGTCTCACTGGTACAAAGGAAAAACATGTCAAATGAGGAAAGCACACGCACACAAATACTCACACACACCCACAATACCTGTTATATCCAACAAAGTCAAAGTGTGGCCGTGATCCCAGCTCCATTTGTGCCACAACGTAGCAGATATGTGCTGCATACGTCCATCCTCTGGAGGCTGGGAATAACAACCAAACATGCACGTCAGAATCAGCATCCATTTTTCAAGGAATACCTGCACATTCAAGCAATTATGCAATCAGCCAATCATGTATCTGGAGGGAAAAAAATATTTATGACCATTGAGATTTTTCTTCATTCTCTTGCTTGACGTGAACATTAACAGAAGCTCTTGATCTGTATTTACATTAGTTTCTTTGTTGCACTGCTGCTGATAAGTGACTAGCTGATTGAGTAATCTCATGAATTAGCAGTTGTTTCTAATTAACTGAATGTAGTTACGGCATGTTCAGTCCAGAAAACTGCTGTTATTGTGGAGCATATGCGTACCGTAATCATCTCCCATTTCAATTGCATTATGCTTCTTCTCGTCTTCTGGAGCACTGGAGCCTAAAAGCTTCTCCAGAGGAATACACCAGTCCTGCAGGTTCTCGACATGTCCGTGCTAGAGCAGAAAGTATCCCATTAGTGTATGTGAATCTGACTAACACAACACACAGTACAGACAGAACATCATGCTGAAACACTCACCTTTTCACCCACAAAGCAGAAACCATTGTGGAGCAGATCAGAGATGTCAGCCATGTTTACTAGCTGTAAAAGAAAAAGAACTGTTTCACTGTACAAGCATTTGTGCTTTCACACCCTTAGCCAACCTTGTCTACTTAAAGCCAGCTACTAGTAACCTGGCTTACTTAGTTAACTAGTATGTCAGTTTAGCTAACAGGAAAAAGTAATTAGTAAACAGATAACGCTTTGTTTGTTACAGTGTAATGAACTCTAGCACTTACTCTATTTCGTTCACAGAAGCACTCCATAATCAGCCAGAAGAAATATGAATACTGCTGCTCAGCAATACTTAAGGAGCGCGAACACTCCTCATATGTGACCTGGATAAAACTTAACACCTCCTCGATCTCTGTCGTATCCCTGTAACAGATGTTGGAACAGATAGTTTACATTTATTACTACACACACGCTTACATACACACTTTAAGCACCTGATAAAATGCCACAGGACACCACAGTTGAAATATTGAAGGTGTGAGTGGAGAAAGAGCGTCTCACCTCATCAGAGGACCAGGAAATGGTATCTTTTCATCAGAGGTGGACTGTTCATCACAATGCGGAACATCAGACTCCCCTGAAATGAAAAGGAAGTAGAATAGAGGATGAAACAGTGTTTAAAATGGCTGTAAGTAACTAAAAGAATAGTAAGGGATGGAGCTCAGGAGGTTATGTGTCTTGTACCCGTCATGTGTGGATCAGCTATGTCTTCAGGAAGCGATTTCAAACTCTCATCGCTATGTCTTTCCATAAGAGTCACCAAGCTTTGACAAACCTACAACAACATTTTATAGGGGTAACAGGGTCCTTAAGTTATTTTTATTCCTTAAGTTATTTAAAATTTTTTTATTTAAAATGCATTTTTATTTGGAATTTACAGAACTTTGAGAATGTCTCATCATTCTCCAATCTTTACTGTCTCTATAATATATAAAAGGTTTAACTTTTACACTTAAACACTTAAGGAAACATTAGTATTTCACTGTTTTATGTAATACCGAACATATTGCAATCTCTATTCCATAAGTTAATCATAATGATTCAGCACACTTCATGTACTCTAGACTATTTATAGACTTACTCCTTAGTATCTTAGCTCCGTGACGTTTGATCTGTCTCACCTGGACTGTGTCCTGACATCCGCCTGTAAACCAGTCGTGGCTCAGGATTTCACTAAAAGTTGCCCGATGTTCATGGTCTTCTTCCAGGCACCGTTTTATCAGGTCAAAGCACTCTGTGTATAGCGAGAAGACAGTTTAGGAAATTCACAAACAAAAATGTATCATGAATAAAAATGCTATTTCTTGTTTTTTCTCACCATGAGACAGATGTTTAAATCGCCGCAGATGCCAGACAATAAACTCATTACCTCCGGTAGGAGGCAACTCTGCACACACCACCACATACAAGAGAACACCCAGACTCCAAACTGTAGCAGGAACGGCAAAATACTCTCTGTGGGAATTCACCTCAAAAGGAGCGTAATTCTTACTGCCTGCATGAGAAAAGAAAGAAAGAGCAAAAAATATCACAAAAAAGAATTATTCATTGTCTATCCTTATAATTCATTCTGAACTGACCTTTATAATGCTTATACGCCCCATCTGTCAGCAAGTCCCCACAGTCAAAGTCGATCAATTTCACCTCCATTGTGTCAGGATTGATCAGAATGTTGGAGGGCTTGATGTCACCATGAAGAACACCAGAATCACAGCAATGCTTAGCAGCATGAACTACCTGCTGCATTATGGTGCGAGCATCTGCTTCCTCCAATCGTCCTCCTTTACACATAAGGAATTGCTTAAGATCCATGCAGTTGCCAGGTCGCTCCAGCACCAAGATGAGGAACTCAGGTGACTCAAACCATTCCAGGAGCTCCACAACATTCTCACAGCAAAGAGGCATGGACACCATCTTCAATAAAGCCACTTCCAGAGGCAGCATGCGGTTCTGTCCAGGCTAAAAACACACACACGATTAGCATGAGTTTGCATGAAGGGGAATACATTTGATAATAACATTTTAAAATAAACACATCAGTTTGGTTGGGATTTGCTCTATAATGTGATTGTAATTTATACCTAATTGCTTTTGCGTAGAATCTCAGAACTAAAGTACGTTTACTTACAATGGTGATGTTTTTGGGGCAGAAATCTTTGTGTACTTTTTTAAAGGTGACCTGTTCACACAGACACAACAAAATGAGTTAGTTCAACACAGACGCTACATTTTAGGGCCCAGTAAATGAGCATTAATGATGTTCATTAATAATCAGATAGTAATTACAGCAGGTAATTTCAGGTACTGTGAAATATTTCAAATAATTTATTCACTTCATCTTGTCAAATTTGCATCTGTGTATTGATTGATTTTTAACTCCTAAGTGCAGCTGAACACAGTCTGTATATTGCTATAAGGTGCTGCTGCATTTCCTCATTTCTGAAAGACTAAAATGCTCTACGGCTTAAATGCTCAGATAGAAGTAGTTTAATCATTGTGCTGTCGTGTTGTGTTTGAATGACTAGACCGATGAAAAACAAGTTATTATTTAAATCAGATTCATTACCGCTTTTTTGTCTGCCTTACAGAATCCAGCGTAGACAATACTGCAGTTTCCTTTCCCCAGGAACCCCCAGACGAAATAGCGTAAGTGAAATTCAGCTGTTTAACACACACACACACACACACACACACACACACACACACACACGCACACACACACACAATGAGTTAACTCTATTTTTAGCCATGTGGTATAACCCACTTGTCTCTGTATGAGAATTTATTAATGATTACATACTCTATTAGATTTTTCCCATTCAATTTAAAATGATAAAGAGCCAACTGCTGTGTGCTGAACCATCCTTCTGTATATATCTTATAAAACTCAGATGTATTTCAGTGTATTTTATGCTCAGAGTGCCTTCTTAAATGGAGCATAGCATCCTTATGTCTCTCTCTCTCTCTCCATAACTACATTTTACAGTTTAAAGTTGTGAGTTTGATTCTCACACTCGCACTCTAAACTCCTTGTTAGTTTAAGTGATGTTGGAATGTTTAATATAATTGTTATGATGTTAACATACAGTGTTCTGAATCATCCTTAAACACAGTGCTTATAAAAGCATGTCTGCCTTCGTGCCCCTGCTGAAGTGTTTTCAGCCACTTGGGTTGTGTTTTCCTGCTCCTTTCAACCAGATCTTCAGAGAGCTACATGACACAAAGAGAAAGCAAGCCACTGATGAAGACATTACATTTAAAACCCAGGAGACATTTCACATCACAGAGGGTAGGGTTGCCAACGTCCCATAAAATATGAAATTGACTCATATTTTGAAACTAAAAGACCTGTCCCGATTTGAAAAGATACTGGATGCTGTTCCGTTTGTTGAATCAAAGTGAAATCTATAAGGGATAAACATTACACATTAGACTAATAAGACATCAGCGGACAGAAAGAAACCCCTCCTATCCCTCAACCAGTTTGTCATGGTCTCTAGCAAACCAGAGACCAAAGAAGGTGCTTCTTATAGGGCAGTACTCGCTACCCAGAATGGCATTTTACTAAGGTGGGGCTAAGGGTGCAGAGAAAATAAAGGCAAAGTTCAGAATTACAACATTTGAACGATCAGTTTTCCATCACTCATATGCACGTCACATTTTTTCAGCTCACAGTGTTGGTTAATTAACCTTGTTAATGTGCTGATTCTAGTGTGTGAACAAGACAGGGAACCCAAAAGCAGACACAACAGATTGGACTTAGTTTTAGTCAATTTTAATGAAAAATGGGAAGGATAGGGAAAGAAGGAGAAGCTTAAGAAGAAAACCAGTACTTGGGGTGCCGTCTGAGGTGGGCAGTGGTCTGGATTGGAAGTGGCCCGGATTGGAAGTGGCTGAAGACAGGGGTTAAGGGATGAGTGATGAGTGATGCAGAGCATGTGCAGTGGCAAATGCGCAGATTGAGCGCTGCTGTGTGAGGAGATCAAAGCTGCAGCGCGAGTGTTGAATCCGACGCACAGGCTGAGGGAGCAAACAGCCGTGTAAGGAGATCGGGGTTGCAAATCGAAGCGCTGGTGATCAAACTTGAATTCAGAAAATATTCACCTGTGATCAGCGTTGAAGTAATTCTAGGGATTTAGGCAGAGTCGAAATCAGAAACGTAAGCAAAAGATAAAATCTGGGTAATCAGGTAATGTAGCAGACAATTCCAATTCGTGAAGCAAAATACGTAACCGCCAGGGGTGGGGAGGAGGTGGGAGCAACAAAGTATTCTTGGCAAAAAAACAAGATACGAAAACGTGGCTAGTGCAGTGGACGTGGCTTGTGCAGTGGACGTAAATCCAAAGAGCACGTACTGGACACAGTAAGTGAAGTCTTTCCTGCTCCGGAGCTGTGAAAGGCGGAGGACAGAAGGCTTCGAGAACATCTGGGTGCATGGTCGAGAATGGAATCTTGGGAAGATAGTTCGGGTGAAAATGCAGAATAGCTTTGACTATAAGTCTAGGCAGGATGGGGAGACTGACAGAGCCTGCAGATCACCAATCTTCTTCAAAGAAGTAATAGCCGTAAGAAAAACCATCTTAAGAGACAGAAGCCTGACAGGCGCTGACTCTAGTGGTTCGAAAGGGGTGTCAGCCAGGCCTTCGAGTATGATAGCTAAGTCCCATGAAGGGACCGTCGCTCTAGTGGGCGGCCTCAATCGTTTAGCTCCACGAATAAAATGGGCAACTTAATGGTGCTTCCCCACAGAAACCCCATTGGTCAGAGCATGACAAGCTGAAATAGTGGCTACGTACGTTCTGAGCATTCTAGGACATAAGCCCGAGGACAACTTTTCTTGCAGAAACTCCAGCACTGAAACAATCTGGCAGTGAACTGGGTGTACATTTTTGCCATGCACCAATTTTCAAATGCACTCCATTTGAGGGCATAAGTTCTTCTAGTGGAGGGAGCCCTGGCACTTAAAATGGTTTCAATTACGCTGGCTGGAAGACCAGCATGTCTTAGTTGGTCCCCCTCAGGGGCCAAACGTGAAGGTTCCAGATCTCGGGCCGGGGATGAAATATTGTGCTTGAGACAGAAGATCCCTCCTCACTGGAATCACCCAGGGTGAGCCGTCAAGGAGATGTATTAGATCCGAGAACCACACTCTGGTCGGCCAATGGGGCGCTATCAATAAGAGGCGCAAACCCTGTTGACGGACCCTCGCCAGGACTCCTGGGAGCAGAACTATGGGTGGAAACGCATAAAGGCGTAATCTGGGCCACGTCTGGGCCATCGCGTCCAGACCCAGGGGAGCTGGACGAGTCAGAGAGTAGTAAAGGGGACATTGTGCTGTCTCTTGTGAGGCAAAGAGGTACACCTCTGCTACATAAAATCTTTTACAGATCTGACTGACTACTTCAGGGTGGAGTTTCCATTCCCCATGTTTTACAGCTTGTCTGGATACCAAGTTTGCTCCTACATTCATATGCCCTGGAATGTAAATCGCCCTGAGGGACAGGAACTTGTCCTGTGCCCAAAGCAGAACCTGGTGCGCTAGCTTGTTCAAGTGGCGCAATCGCAGTCCACCCTGGCGATTTATGTACGAGACTACCGCAGTGCTGTCCACCCACACTAGGACATGGTGGCCTCTCAACTTCTGGAGGAAGTGTTTCAGGGCCAGAAACAGAGCTATCATTTCGAGGCAATTGATGTGCCATGCGAGAAGATGACCTCTCCAGCTCCCATGTGCTGGACAGCCATCCAAGACCGCACCCCAGCCCGTGAGGGAAGCGTCTGTCGTCTGTAGTATCCCGACTCTCTGTCTGGGAGGGGAACATGTTCTATGGCCCCTTTGCCCAGCAGAGTCTGTAACTCCTGGGCCAGCAGATGTGCTCGGTCCGGTTTCATGGAAGTGGAGACCACGCCATTGAAACGCGGAGGACGATGTGCAAACTGAATCCTGTAGCCTGTGGCTACAGTCCTTTGTACCCAAGGAGATACGCCTGGCAGCAGTTTCCACGCTGCCAGCTTCTCCGAAAGGGGCACGAGCTTTGACACTTCGGCTGGATGAGGGGGTGTTAGGTGTTGGGTATCCTGAAGTGTGGCAGGAGATGACCGAACACCCAACATTTCATTCTTTGAAGAGAGGAAGCTCCTCAGGTCCGGTCTTTTTGAGGCAGATTGAGAAGAGCGGCGAGCCCCACCCCAGTCTTTACGAGGGGGTGAGCGGCTGGTCACGCTCTCTTTCTGCACCTCACGGCTGATAGGGGCCAGACCTGGTCGGGACCGGGTGGCCAATGGTCTCGATTCTTGAGCACGGCGGGGAAGGAACCTTCCAAAGGCCTGTTCATATAGCTTTGCCTCCTGAAACCTAGTGGCGACGGAATTAACAACATCGCCAAAGAGGCCGGAAGGCAAGACGTGGGGCATCAAGGAGGACAGCATGATCCTTATCCTTGATGCCCATGAGGTTCAGCCACAGATGCCTCTCCGTGGATACCATGGCAGCCATAGAACGGCCCACAGCACAGGCCGTCTGCTTGGTTGCACTGAGAGACAGGTCTGTGGCTCGGTGCAGCTCTGCAAACGCCCTGTCATCAGTAACCCCGCCGGTGCTCAGGTCCTTCAGCAGGTCAGCCTGGTAGGCCTGCAAAACCGCCATGGTGTGCAGTGAAGCACCAGCCTGACCTGCTGCCTGAAAAGCTTTCCCCACCAAAGTAGATGTCAATCTACACAACTTGGAGGGGAGAGTAGGCTTTTTCAGGGAGGATGATGTCCCAGGAGAGAGATAGCCCGCAAGCGTCTCTTCTATCTGGGGCATCATCATATAACCGCATGCTTTCGCATCAACGATATTCGGATAAGTCAAAATCGATGGCACAAAAACACGCTATGAATACGGCTTGCTCAATGAAAGAGTTAATTCGTCATGGAGGTCACCAAAGAAGGGCAGAGAGAGACGTTGAGGCTCCTCCCCCCGGCCACCCGACAGAAACCTGTCGTCTAATCTCGAGCGCTTGGGGGAATCTCGCTTCTGCAGTCAGTCGATATGCAATCGCTCGACCGCACGCGTTATAACCTCCAATAATTCCTGATAAGCTCTGTCAGCACTGGAGGAGCGTTGTGAGGAGGCTACTTCCATGGAAGCAAGAGAGGAAGATTCTTCAGCTCCTTCACAAGAAGCGCCGGAGCGCTTGCGAAGCTGAAGCTAAAACTTCTTGATCCGGAGAGAGCGCGAGAGGAAGGGGGAATTCTGATGCGGGTAATCATGGCTTGGCTCAAGCCATGAGCGTGACCTGGCATACCGTTACAAATACTGCCATTTCTCCAGTCTGAGCAAGCTTTAAAGGAAGAGTGGACTGAATCATTTCACCAGCATAAGCATGCTTAACAAAGAGTGGACTGAGTACCGCTGAGCATGCTTCTGAAAGGCAGGCGAGCTAAATAACAGCATTTTACCAGCATGCTTCACAAAGGCGGGAAGACTGAATACCGATGTTGTTTGATCGCCATATAGGAAAAAGCTGTAAATAGGTCTGCCACGATCCAGCCCCCGTGAAGGGAAAGGCTAGCACATTCTCCACAAAGGTTGCTGCTTTATCCTGTATTCAGGGTCACGGCTGCCCGGAGCCTATCCCAGGAGACTTAGGGCACGAGGCAGGGTAAAAAACAATTGTAAAACACCCTCACCCCACCCAGTGTTCCTTATTTCTGTTTCTGGGAGTTGGCAACCCTAGAGGAGGATATTTTTTACCTTTGTAAGTTCCTCTATCATGCTGTATTCCATGCAGTAAGGGAATCTGCAGAGTGTTATAGAAATGCTCTCACAGTAATCGAGTGCCTGATCATCATGTGCATCATTGGCTAGCTTGATGGCATGGGAGAACTTGAACTTCTAAGAAAGATAGGAACAGTCATGCATTTTCATAACGGTTCCTCATGAAATTAAATTTGAGATGGAAAAAAAGAAGAAAAAAAGTCCAACCTGAAAGTGTTGCTGTCCGTATTTTCCGCTGTCCGAAGTCAGAGAGAGAACATATTCATAGACTTCAGTTCTCTCAAATGCCTCCTTCTTAGCTGGACTCTGTTCTGTCTCACTGGTACAAAGGAAAACATGTCAAATGAGGAAAGCACACACACAAATACTCACATACACCCACAATACCTGTTATGTCCAACTAATTCAAAATGTGGCCGTGATCCCAGCTCCATTTCTGCCACAACATAGCAGATATGTGCTGCATATGTCCGTCCTCTGTAGGCTAAAAAATAACCAAACATGCCAGAATCAGAATGTCAGAATAAGCATCCACTTTTTAGAAATACCTGCACATTCATGCAATAATGCAATTAGCCTGTCATATTTCTGAAAAGTAAAACATTGCCATAGTTATAATCACTGACATCAATGAGCTTTTTCTCCGATCTAATGCTTGACTTGAGCATTAAGTGAGGCTCTTGATCGGTATCTACATTCGTTTATATGATGCACAGCTGCTGATAAGTGACTAGCTGATTAAGTAATCTCATCAATGAGCAGTCCTAATTATGTGAATGTAGTTACGCAAGAAAACTGCTGTTAGCATAGTGTGTAGCATATCTGTACCATGATCATCTCCCATTTGAATAGCTTTATGTCTCTTCTCGTCTTCTGGAGCACTGGAGCTTAAAAGTTTCTCCAGAGGGATACACCAGTCCTGCAGGTTCTCGACATGTCCTTGCTAAAGTAGAAAGTGTCACATTAGTGTATGTTAATTTGACTTACACAACCCACAGTACAGATAGAAGGTCATGCTAAAACACTCACGTTTTCACTCACAAAGCAGAAACCATTGTAAAGCACATCAGAGATGTCAGCCATGATTATTTGCTATAAAAGAAAAAGATCTTAACCCACCTGTCTCACTGTACAAACATTTATGTTTACATGCCCTTAACCAGCCTTTTCTACTCAGACACTTGCTAAATAGTTAGTTATTGTTATTAGTAAACAGATAACGCTTTGTTTGTTACAGTGTAGTGAACTCCATCACTTACTCTATTTCGTTCACAAAAGCACTCCATAATCAGCCAGAAGAAATATGAATACTGCTGCTCAGCATTACTCAAGGAGTATGAGCACTCTTCATATGTCACCTGGATAAACCTTAACAACTCCTCAATCTGTGCTATATCCCTGTAACAGATGTTGGAACAGCTATGTTACATGAATTACTACACACACACTTACATAAACACTCCAACCAGCCAAAAGACACTACAAGACACTACAGCAGAAATATTCAATGTATGAGTGAAGAACAAGCATCTCACCTTATCAGAGGACCAGGAAATGGTATATTTTCATCAGAGACAGACTGCACATCACACTGCGGGACATCAAACTCCCCTAAAATAGAGGGAAGTAGAACAGAGAATGAAACATTGTTTAACATGTCTGTAAATAACTAAAAGGATAATGAGGTGTCACAACTCCTGCCCGTTTACATTTACGTTCCCACGCTGTCATGCTTCTTTTTTCCCCTCACCCTCAAAACCACCCTTGATGCACCTGAGACTCATTCACCTCTGACCTCAGCATTTAAAGAAGCTTTTGTCCCACGTTTTCCCCATTCGTCTCACAATATTAATTTGTCGCTACACTAACAGATTTCCCAGACTCAACCTTATGCTTCTGCTTTCTTGACTACTTTTTTTTACTTTGCTTTCCTCTAACAAAGACAACATAAAGTGCACAAAGGTCATAAACTGCATAAATTACAAATCTGTCTAATGCATTGACTTTTTTACTTCGCTGACTCTATTCACGCTGCTGATCAAACGCTTCCGCTTTCTCAACTACCGCTCGGTCTGCTCAGCTTTGTTACTTTGTTGACTGTATTCATGCCACTGTGCCACTCCTGGAGCCAAGCTCCACCCCTTGATAGAATAATTCGACCAGTTATGGATCCAGTAGAGTTTGACTGAATGAGATCAGCCCTGGAGTGCCTAGGTGCCCTCCTTGGGCACAACAGCAGCAGTTTCACAATTTGGATCCAACAGCTCCAGCTAAGCACCAACATGCAATGGCATCCGCACCTTCCCGTCCCACCTAGTTATGAGGGGATCTAGGCACATGCTGCTCCTTTCTTTCACAATGTTCCGTGATTTTTGAACTACAGAACCCACAGCCCATCGAAGGAGCCTGTTTCTAATGCAGATAGGCAGGTCATTTGCTCAAGTAAAAAGTGGAGCCCTCTAGCATGGCTGGGAGCACTAGAGAGCAAGACTCCAGAAAGTCTCCCAGACCAACACCATCTATTTCCCATATATCTTATCCATGAATGACAGGCCTACCTGGTCCAGGCGCTATTCAACTTAGGTTCTGAAAGGATCCTGATCAATTCCTCCACAGCCAATGAAATTCTATTTCTTCCTGTGGAGGCTCCTTCTCCTCAGTATGGGAGGCTCAGGACCCTTGCTGCTGACTTTGCTTATTTTCCCTTAGTGGGAGCTCCCTCCCTTGAATCAGCCATCAGACCCATTTATTCAGGCTAAGAGTCAGTCACTCTGAGCAGACTTCCCTCTTCATCATGGAAAGGTCCCATGTAGCCATTGTCCTCGGTCTTCTCTAGTTAACCCTGCACAACCCACAAATCAACTGGCCTAGGAACATTATCACGGGATGGAGCTCTTCATGCTCAACTTCATGCCTGCAAGCTGCTGTCGCTTCATGTCTCAACCCGGTTGTTATAAGTGAACCTCCTGATCTCTCTCAAAGAGGTCTTTAGCTAATCTTGCGGTTTCTCCTCCCCCTCATTGACCATATGACTGTGCCATGAACATGCTCCCTGGGACCACCCCTGCCAAGGTTGCCTTTATTCTCTCAAGCCTAAAAAAACATGAGGCCACAAGAGTTCCTTATAGCAAGTATCATTTATCCCTGCAGGGGCCAGATTATTTTTTATTGATTTAAAAAATCTGACCTACGCAATGCCTACCATACTACCGTCTGAATCCAAGAAAGTGACGAATGGAAAACCAATTTCAACACCACAACCAGACACTAGGAGTATCTTGTGGTCCCATTTGGTCTAACCAGTGGTATCTTCCAGGGTCACATTAATGACTTACAGTATTCGTCAAGACTGAAAAATGTGAATTCCACACAATATTAACAATGTTTCTGGGGTTTGTGATAGAGGATAGATATTGAACCAGCCAATTTGTTGAGGAGGTCGGTGCCTCCAACACTGGGGTGGGAGGGGTTATCTCCCAGATATTGCTCCTTGACAACAAGCTGCACCCCTGCACATTCTTTCCTCACTATCTAACCCCTGCAGAGAGGAACTATGACATCAGCAATCGAGAGCTTTAATGTTTAACTTTACCCTTTTCTACCAACCAGGGTCAAAGAACCTGGTCAAATAACCACCAACGAGCCTGGACATAGTAATGTTTCCCCACACTGCCTCTTTGTTCCTCTCGCCTTATGCCATCAGGTTCTGGAATGGGGCCATGGATCCAGACGCTCATGTCACAACGGGACCTTATAGACTCTATTCGCCATCTAACAGTGCTTCTGGTGGCCGACGCTAAGAGAGGACGTTTCAAGTATCATGACAGCATACGATGTCTGCACAAGGTGCATCCATGGAAACCTTGCCGTTCTCCTAAGACCCTTGCCTGTTCCTCATCGTGCCTGGTTGCATGTTGCTCTTGACTTTGTAACAGGTTTATATACATCAGCTGGTACACCGGCATCATGACCACAGTAGATAATTTTTCAAGGCTAAACACATGGTGCGGTTTCCCCAACTCCCCTCTGCCAAGGAGACTGCTGAATTATTAAACAGTAATGTCATCCTGCTTCATAGACTTCCCAGCAACATAGTCTCGGATAAAGGACCACAATTCACTTACCAATTCTTAAATGTATTCCGTAGGTTCGGCCTAATGGAGTAAGTTCTTATCATGGGTTGAGTGTGCCTACAACTCTCAACCCTCATCGTCCAATGGGATGTCTCATTGGCCAACACGTTGTTTTAAGCAGACAGGGCCGCAGGCCATTTTCTGCATTCGTTAAAGCCTCCGAAAACAAGCAGATCGTACATGCTTTAAGGTTCCTAGGTACAGGATCGGCCAGAGAGTCATACACACTGCCATGGACATTCTCCTGAAGACCTTATTCTGCAAAGTCTCACCCCGCTTTGAACCTGGCACAATGTGGCTGATTAGCCTCAACGTTTGCATATCTCCGCGTCGCCTCCTGTCTATTAATTTTTTCCTTTTATTTCCTTTTCTCCTATGCCCTTCAAACCGCCTGCTCCAACCTCCTGAGATTTATTCACTGCTAATTTTTTTTCCGGCATTTAAAAAAGCTCAGTATGCATCTTGCTGCGAGATTATTGCATGCTCTCTTCACAATTCTCTTCCGTTTATCCCAGACTGTCGCTATAGTGTTTTTCACTATATCAAGTTTGCTTTTGATGGATTTAACGGACTCAACTTCACACTTATGCTTCCTCGACTAAATCGCTACTTCACAATTTAGCTCTTTTATTTCACTGACTCGATACATAGCGCTGATTGAATGCTTCTTCTTTCTCAACTACAGCTCTCTCTCACTGTCATGCACACTCGCTCTGCGACCGGCACGAGGACCCGGAAGTAAGACGGTCACGCTTTCAGAAAGCATAAAAGGAAACAAAATGGCGCTTCACATCGCTCAGTCATTGAGTTCATTCATGCCTTCGCTATCGCTTCACCAACTATTTCGTGAGTACTCACCTATTCAGGTTGCTTTCTTGATTGAGTGTGTGTTGCTAGAACGCGGGTTTATTTGTGTAGATCCTTGCTCTTTTGAGAGTTCTAAGAGTAAACGTGTGGTTATCCGGCCTGCTCGCGCTGCTTCCGCGTTTGGGTTTACCGTCCACGCAACACGGGCTAACTGCTAAGGCTACTGTGTTCGTCCCTCGGTTGCTTGTGACAGAATGACTGAGCCCAAAGTAGTAAACCCAGCGGAGTTTGCTCGCCTCTGCGCTGTGGTTGACCAGCATGCCGAGCTGATCAATGAGATCCAGCCAGGCTCCACTCCACCCCGCGGCCGTCTATACTCTCTCTCTTCCTTCGAGATGCAGGTGATGGAGGAGTATGTGTCCTCCGCTCTCCGTCAGGGTACCATCCGACCCTCTTCCTCGCCCGCTGCCGTGGGGTTTTTCTTCGTAAAGAAGTCCATGTCCATGTGTCAACTACCGGGGGTTAAACAACATCACCCTAAAAACCCGACACCCGCTGCCGCTTACCAACTCAGCCCTGGACGCCCTCTCTGGTGCCACCATTTTCTCAAAGTTGGACCTCCGGAGCGCCTACAACTTGGTGTGTATCAGAGAGGGCGATGAGTGGAAGACGGCCTTCATCACCCCTACTGGACACTATGAGATTTTGGTCATCCCATTTGGACTCTGTAACGCTCCCGCAGCTTTCCAGCAGTTCATCAATGATGTTTTCCGGGACATGATGGGAAAGTGGGTATTCATCTACCTAGACTATATACTCATCTACTCCCGCACCGCCGAAGAACACATACAACACATCAGGGCAGTTCTTAAGAGATTGCTACCGACTGTACTGTAAGCTGGAGAAGTGCGCTTTTCACAAGCGCTCCACCACGTTCCTGGGTTTTGTCATCTGGTCCCAGGGTGTGGCTATGGAACCGCAGAAACTGGAAGCTGTACATCATTGGCCCCTACCCAAGACTCTCGGGCAGCCTCAACGGTTTCTCAGGTTTGCGAACTGCTATCGTCGCTTTATCCGGGGCTACAGCATAGTCGCAGCACCCCTAACCACATTGACTCGCCCCTCATCTCGTCCCTTCCAACTCAACTCCACGGCCATCAACGCCTTCTCCAAACTCTGCCACCGATTCACCACCGCTCCGATTCTCCTCCATTCAGATGCCGATCAACCATTCGTTGTAGAGGTGGACACCTCAGAGGTGGGCGCTGGGGCACTTCTCTCCCAGCGGGGTCCAGACCAGAAACTACACCCTTGTAGTTTCTTCTTCAAAAAATTTAACCCCATTCAGCAGCGATACAGGGTGGGGGACCGCGAGCCGCTGGCCATAAAGTGGGCATTGGAAGAATGGCGACACTGGCTCCAGGGTGCCAGAGAACCATTTATCATTTGGACCGACCACCAAAACCTCAGCTCCATAAAGACACTTAAACAACTCAACCCCAGGCAGGCGTGGTGGGCTCTCTTTTTCGAGCATTTCAATTTCCATCTATCCTACCATCTGGGGTCAAAAAACACCAAAGCCGATGCCCTCTCCCGACAACATGAGGGGGATGTTCCCCGGGCGGACCCCGCGCCTGTCCTGTCACCCTCCAAGATCATCGCGCCACTCCGTTGGGAACTGGAGACGAGGGTCCGCCAGGCGCAAGCCACAGAGACTGAACCGGCAGGTGCGCCGCCTGGACGACTTTTTGTTCCAAGGACCGTCAAAGCCGATGTCATTAAATGGGGCCATTCTTCACCGCTGTCGGGGCACCCAGGCACACAATGCACCCTTCAATATATCCAGCGCGCCTTCTGGTGACCCTCCATGGCCAAAGGGACAGCCAAGCTGATTTTAGAGCACATAGTCCGTCTGCATGGGTTCCCAAAGGATATCGTCTCGGACAGGGGGCCCCAGTTCACTGCACGGTTTTGGAAGGCCTTCTGCCGTCTGATCAATTCTACCTGCAGTCTCTCCTCAGGCTATCACCCCCAAACAAATGGTCAGATGGAACGGGCCAACCAACAACTGGAGCGCTACCTGAGGTGCTTTGTTGCCGACCGTCAGCGCTCCTGGGCTCGCTATTTCATTTGGGCGGAGCTCTCCCACAACCTCCACGTCGCCTCCGCCACGAAGCTGAGTCCATTTGACGTATGCTAGGGTTTCCAACCCCCGATGTTCAAACATCAAGAACCGGAGGTCGAAGTACCCTCAGCCCAACAGTTGGTCCGAAGGTGTCGGCGGTCCTGGACTCAAGCCAAGGAGGCCATTCAGCACGCCAATACCCTCTACACCTCACAACATCACCGTCGACACCCTCCGGGACGATTGTACCACACAGGTGACAAGGTATGGCTCTCCACCAAAAATCTAAACCTCCATACAGAGTCCAAAAAACTCTCACCTAGATTCATCGCCCATATCACATCACCCTCCGTGTCAACCCTGTCACCTATCGGCTCCAGCTGCCTGCGGCGCTCCGGATTCACCCAGTATTCCACACCTCTCAGATCAAACCCTTCATCACGTCACCAAACACTTGCTCTGCGACCGGCACGAGGACCCGGCAGTAAGACGGTCGCGCTTTCAGAAAGCATAAAAGGAAACAAAATGGCGCTTCACATCACTCAGTCATTGAGTTCATTCATGCCTTCGCTATCGCTTCACCAACTATTTCGTGAGTACTCACCTATTCAGATTGCTTTCTTGATTGAGTGTGTGTTGCTAGAACGCGGGTTTATTTGTGTAGATCCTTGCTCTTTTGAAAGTTCTAAGAGTAAACGTGTGGTTATCCTGCCTGCTCGCGCTGCTTCCGCGTTTGGGTTTACCGTCTAACTGCTAAGGCTACTGTGTTCATCCCTCGGTTGCTCGTGACACTCACAAATCGGCCGTGTTACTGTGCTGACTGGATTCATGGCACTGGTCAAGCGCATCCACATTCTCAACCACAGCTCAATAATCTCAATAATTGGCTGGATTCACAACACTGATCACACTCTTCTGTTTTCTCAGCCAAGGCTCTGGTTTGCAAGTCAGCTTGGCTGACAGGGAAAAACTACTTTGATCTTGTGTGCTCACTCTCAGCCATGTGATCTCCACAAAAAGAGACTAACACTCGCAGTTCATCTGTCAGTCTCCTGTAGTTGGACTCCTTGTGCCAAGCTCTGCCACCTGACATTAGTGTGTTCACAGTGGTTCAGTGTGTTGTACAGTACCTGACCTGTGTGGATGATCGTCAGCTCTGTCTTCAGAAAGAGGTCTCATACTCTCACTGCTATGTCTATCCATTAGAGTCACCAAGCTTTGGCAAACCTACAACAACACTTCATAAGGTTAACAGGGTATGGGGGTTTATTCCTTAAGATATTTTACATTTATTAATTAAAAATGCATTTTTATTATGCAGAACTTTGAGAATGTCTCATCATTCTCCAATCTCTCCTCTCTCTGTATAATATATAAATGGGCAGTGGTGGCTCAGAGGGCTAAGGCACTGAGTTACTGATCGGAAGATCAGCGGTTCGATTCCCAGCTCAGCCAGGTTGCCACTGTTGGGCCCTTGAGCAAGGCCCTTAACCCTAACTGCTCCAGGGGCGCTGTACCATGGCTGACCCTGCGCTCTGACCCCAGTTACACTGGGATATGCGAAGAAGGAATTTCACTGTGCTGTAATGTATATGTGACAAATAAAGGCATTATTGGCATTATTATAAATGGTGACTAAGTTAAGGGAAGCACCTAGCTAAAGTGCAGTTACACAAGAGCATTAGTATTATATGTAATAAAGCTTTTATAATGTAATTCTGTATGTAGAGCAATTTCTGCTTCAGAAGTCAATACTAATTCGTACTCTAAACTATTTACAGTTCACTACTCAGTATCTTAGCTCAGTAATTTTAGATCTGTTTTATTCTGTCTCACCTGGACCGTGTCCTGGCATCCTCCTGTAAACCACTTGTGGATCAAGATTTCACTAAAAGTTGCCAGACGTTCATGGTCTTCTTCCAGGCATAGTTTTATCAGGTCACAACATTCTGTGTGCATAGAGAGGAGAAATTTAGGCAATTTAGGCAGATCCCAAAAAATATATATCATGAATTAAACAGTGATTTTTGCTTTTTCTCACCATGAGAGTGATGTCTAAATCGCCGCAGATGCCGAACAATAAACTCATTACCTCTGGTAGGAGGCTGCTCTCCACAAACCATCACATATAGGAGAACACCCAGACTCCAGACTGTAGCAGGATCACCCACATACTCTTTGTTGGAATTCAACTCAAAAGTAGCATACTTCTTACTGCCTAAGTGAGAAAAGAGAAACAGAGTAAAAACTGTCACGAAAAAATATTTACAGCATATCCTTAATTTTACTCTGAATTTATTCTGAACTGACCATTATAATGCTTGAACGCCCCTTTTGTCAGCAAGTCGCCACAGTCAAAATCGATCAATTTCACCTCCATCGTGTCGGGATTAATCAGAATGTTGGCAGGCTTGATGTCACCATGAAGAACACCAGAATCACAGCAATGCTTAGCAGCATGAACTACCTGCTGCATTATGGTGCGAGCATCTGCTTCCTCCAATCCTCCCCCTTTTCGCATAAGGTATTGCTTAAGGTCCATGCAGTTGCCGGGGCGCTCCAGCACCAAGATAAGGAAATCAGGTGACTCGAACCATTCCAGGAGCTCCACAACATTCTCACAGCAAAGAGGCATGGACACCATCTTCAATAAAGCCACTTCCAGAGGCAGCATGCGGTTCTCTCCAGGCTAAAAATACACGCACGAGTTAGCATGAGTTTGCATGAAGGGGAATACATTTGATAATAACATTTTAAAATAAACTCATCAGTTTGGTTGGGGTTTGCTCTATAATGTGATCGTAATTCATACTTAATTGCTTTTATGCAGAATCTCAGAACTAAAATAAGTTTACTTACGATGGTGATGTTTTTTGGGCTGAAATCTTTGTGTTCTTTTTTAAAGGCGACCTGTTCACATAGACACAACAAAATAAGTCAGTTCAACAAGTCATTACTAATTAGAATAATTACTACATTTACATAGACGGTACATTTTAGGGCCCAGCAAAGCAACATTAATGATGTTCATTAATCATATAATCATACATTAATTACAACTGGTCAATTATAAATAAATTATTTACGTTATATCTTGTCAAATTTACATACAATCTTGTGCAAAAGGTTTAGGCACCCCTTGATAAATAACAGATTTTGGTGATTTTTTAATTGAAAAGATGTTAACACAGTCTCTCTTGGAAATGGGAAAATGCACAATATTTTCAGCAAACATTGATGCATAATTACTTCTTTTGTCATAAATTGAACAAAAAGAAAAAAAGAAAAACATTATTATGGCACTGTGCAAACGTTTGGGCACCCTAAGATTTCCAGAGTCTCAGATTCTTTTTACAAAGTTTCAGACTTTCAGCTTGTTAGATCTGATGCATGGCAGCAGCTGTCATAAGTAAATGCCAATTTCAAAGCTTTACAAATACTTTGACTCTTTAAACCTTGTGCACACACTTGCAGACACTCAACAACTATGGTTTCCACTAAGCAGCTGTGTAAGACTCCCCAAATGCAGGAGAAGGCTACAAGAAGATAGCAAAGCATTGTTAGCTTGCAGTTGAAGTTAAAATAGAACTTTTTGGCCACAATCAGCAAAGGCATGTTTGGAAAAAAATGGAGCAGCATTTCAAAACAAAAATACCATGCCAACTATTACGCATGGGGGTGGATCCATCATGCTTTGTAGTTGAGTTGCAGCCAGTGGCACAGGAAACATTGCACAGGTAGAGGGAAGAATGGATTCCACTAAATACCAGCAAATTCTGGAAGGAAACATCACACCATCTGTAAAAAAGCTGAAGCTGAAAAGATGATGGTTTCTACAACAGGACAATGATTGTAAACATACCTCGAAATCCACTATGGAATCCCTCAATAGACGCAAGCTGAAGGTTTTGGAACGGCCATCACAGTCCCCTGATTTAAACATCATTGAAAATTTGGGTCGATCTTAAAAGAGCTGTGCATGCAAGATGACCAAAAAATATTACAGAACTAGAAGCCTTTTGCAAGGAAGAATGGGAGAAAATCGCAAGTACAAGAAGTGAAAGACTTTTAGCTGGCTATAAAAAGCGTTTGCAAGCTGTGATATCTGCCAGAGGAGGCGTTCAATTTATGACATAAAAAGTAACTATGCACCAATGTTTGCTGAAAATATTGTGCATTTCTTCCATTTCCAAGAGAGACTGTGTTCACATCTTTTCAATTACAAACCTGATTTTTTTTTAAAAAAAAGCTGCAATGCAATGATGTGGAAGTTTCAAATTTCAACATTTTATTCAGAATACAACATAGATGACATATAAAATTCTTAAACTGAGAAGATGTATCATTTTAAGGGAAAAATAAGTTGATTTTAAATTCCGGCAACGGTGAATGGCACGATGGATTGTGTTCACCGACATTGTTTTCTGGAAGTATTCCTAAACCCATGTTGTGATTTCCATTACAGTAGCATTCCTGTATGTGATGCAGTGTTGTCTAAGGGCCCAAAGATCAAAGTTATCCAGTATGGTCTTCCTGCCTTGACCCTTACGCAGAGATTGTTCCAGATTCTCGGATGATATTATGCAGTGTAGATAATGATAACTTCAAACTCTTTGCAATTTTTCTCTGAGAAACTCCTTTCTGATATTGCGCCAATATTTTTCGCCGCAGCAATGAGGGAATTGGTGATCCTCTGCGCATCTTGATTTCTGAGAGACACTGCCACACTAAGAGGCTCTTTTTATACCCAATCATGTCGCCAATTGACCTAATAAGTTGCAAATTGGTCCTCCAGCTGATTCTTATACTTATATTTAACTTTTCCGGCCTCTTATTGCTACCTGTCCCAACTTTTTTGGAATGTGTAGCATTCATGAAATCCAAAATGAGCCAATATTTAAATGTCTCACTTTCAACATTTGATATGTTATCTATATTCTATTCTGCATAAAATATTGAAATATGAATCTGCCACTTCATCGCATTCTGTTTTTTTTCACAATTTGAACAAAGTCCCAACTTTGTTGGAATCGGGTTTGTAAAAAAAATCACCAAAATCTGTTAACAAGGGGTGCCTAAACTTTTCCAGAAGACTGTATGTGTATCGATTGATTTTAACTCCTCACAGGCTGTATGAAGGTAGATTTATCTACAGCTTAAATGTTCAGATATAAGTAGTTTAATAATCAGGTGTTGAGAATATCTTTATAAAACAAGTTATTATTTAAATGAGATTTATTACCGCTTTCTTATCTGCCTTACGGAATCCAGCGTAGACAGTGCCACAGTTTCCTTTCCCCAGAAACCCCCAGACAAAATAACGTGAATGAAACTCACCTGATTTGAACACACACACACACACACACACACACACACACACACGCACACACACACACACACACACACACACACACACACACACACACACACACACACACACACACACACACACACACACAGAGACACACACACGCACACACACACACACACACTGAGTTAAATCTATTTTTAGGCATGTGGTATAACCCAGTTGTCTGCATGAGAACTACACGAGAACTATATTAGCTGATTACTTTCTCTGTTATATTTTTCCATCCAAATTAAAATGACAAAGAGCCAATTGCTGTGTGCTGAACAATCCTTCTGTATGTACAGCAAATGTATTTTAGACATTAAGAATGCCTTCTTAAATTAAGCACAGCATCCTTGTCTCTCTTTCTCTCTCTCTTCCTTCATAGCTACTTTTTACACGCTTGTGAGATTGCTACCTATGCAGCTCTCTACACATCTCGCTTTATACTTTTTAAATGTTTAATACAATGGAACCTTGGATTACGAGCATAATTTGTTCCAGAAGTGTGTTTGTATATCAAAACACTCATAAATTCCAAATAAGAAAGAATGAAAACTCAGTACCACAACGCCCCCCCCCCTCAAAAAAAATAAAATTAATACAAAATTATAAAGTAAAAAAAAAATTTACCTGCACTTTACCGTTGAAAAAGTAAAAAATAAATCCAGACAGATAAGTGTTTCCGTTTACGCATTTACGCATGCGCTGTGTGTGTTAGAGAGCTTAAAGATCCATTTTCTCTCTCTCTCTCTCAGCCTGCATTGTTTGTGTGTGTGTGCGTTATTAGACACCGTGCCCCTCCCCTCCTCCTCTCTAAGGCAGTAATCTAATACTCTCTAATTACCCCCAATTCGGCAGAGCAAGAGAGAGAAAAACCATTGGCTCAGTTGTGGTCACGTCAAAACAAGACGCGCATGCGTGCCACATGATACTCGGTAATAGTGATGGGAAGTTTGAATCATTTTAGTGACTCGGTTCTTTGAATTTTGTTCATCAAATGAACAAATCTTTTTTGAGTCATTTAATTTATTTCTTTTGATCAGAAATAAAATAAAATGTTACATTTTCAATAAACAGACCATCAAAATGTCTACATTAACAAATTTTGCCTATAGTTCCAGTAATGAAAATATTACATTGCAGCTAAGGTCATATTATTATAAACAGAATGAGCAGCTCACCATCATATCTTCTAGTCTGAGTCTTGTTCTTTTAGTTCGTTCTTTTGAATCTATTGCACTGCATAGCATCTATGGGATTCACGTGACAAAAGAACGAATGACTCGGACTTGAAGATTCGTTGAGAACCGTTCAATTATGTTTCCTGCACATAACCTAAGGGGGTTTTGTGGTGATTTGTGCATGCATGCCCAGTAGAAAATGAAGGAATCACTCTCTGATACTCTGAGTCACGTTAAAACTCGTTCAAAAAGAACGAATTGTTCATGAACAACCCGTCACTACTCGGTACTCCTAAACCAAGTCTCACTCATTTATCAAGTCAAAATTTATTACAAATTTTTGCTCGTCTTGCGGAACACTCGCAAACCACGTTACTCGCAATCTGAGGTTCCACTGTATAGTTGCTGTAATGGTAACATACAGTGTTCTGAAGCATCCTTAAACACACTGCTTATAAAAGCATGTCTGCCTTCGCGCCCCTGGTTAAGTGTTTTGAGCCACTTGGGTTGTCTTTTCTTCATCCTTTCAACCAGATCTTCAGACAGCTACATGACACAAAGAGAAAACAATCCACTAATTAATATATTTATGAATGAATTTAAATTCTATTTAAAAACATTTCACAACACAGAGGATCTTCTTTACTTTTGTAAGTTCCTCTATCATACTGTATTCCATGTAGTAAGGGACTCTGCAGAGTGTTATAGCAATGCTCTCACAGTACTTGAGCGCCTGATCATCATGTCCATCCTTGGCTAGCTTGCTGGCATGGGAGAACTTGAACTTCTAAAACAGATACAGGCAGCCACTCGAATTCAACATAAAAGTTCCTTATAAAATTTAATTTTACATAAAAAAAGAGTTAATTCCAACCTGGAAGTGTTGCTGTCCGAACTTTCCACTGTCCAAGGTCAGAAAGAGCATATATTCATAGACTTCAGTTCTCTCAAATGCCTCTTTCTTAACTGAACTCTGTTCTGTCTCACTGGTGCAGAGGAAAACATACAAAATGAGGAAAGAGCACATGTGCATACACACGCGCGCACACACACACACACACACACACACACACACACACACACACACACAAAACCCACAATACCTGTTATATCCAATAAATTCAAAGTGTGGGCGTGATCCCAGCTCCATTTGTGCCACAACATAGCAGATATGTGCTGCATACGTCCATCCTCTGGAGGCTGACAAAATGACAACCAAACGTGCATGTCAGAATCATGCACCTTTTTAGAAATATCTGCACATTCATGCAATTATGCAATAAGCCAGTCATATTTCTAAAAAAAATAATAAACTGTATGGATACAGTATGGATATTGACATAAATATGTTGCCTTTCTGCTGATATGTAACTGATTGACGAGAGCTCTCATGAATGAGTAGTTACAGCATATTCATTCCAGAAAACTACTGTTAATGTGTAGCATATCCGTACCGAAATCATCTCCCATTTGAATAGCATCATGTTTCTTCTTGTCTTCTGGAGCACTGGAGCCTAAAAGCTTCACCAGAGGAATACACCAGTCCTGCAGGTTCTCGACATGTCCGTGCTAGAGCAGAAAGTGTCACATTAGTGTATGTGAATCTGACTAACACAACACAGTACAGAGGGAACATCATGCTGAAACACTCACCTTTTCACTCACAAGGCAGAAACCATTGTGGAGCAGATCAGAGATGTCAGCCATGTTTACTTGCTGTAAAAGAAAAAGAACTTCAACTGTTTCACTGTACAAACATTTATGATTTCACACCCTTAGCCAACCTTGTCTAAAAGCCAGCTACTAGCAAGCTGACTTACCTAGTTACAGTAAGTAGCATGTCAGTTTAGCTAACAGGAAAAAGTAATTAGTAAACAGATAACGCTTTGTTTGTTACAGTGTAATGAACTCCAGCACTTACTCTATTTCGTTCACAGAAGCACTCCATAATCAGCCAGAAGAAATACGAATACTGCTGCTCAGCATTACCTAAAGAGCGCAAACACTCTTCATATGTGACCTGGATAAACCTTAACACCTCCTCGATCTCTGTCATATCGCTGTAACAGATGTTGGAACAGCTTACTGTACATACACACTTTAAGCACCTGATAAAATGCCACAGGACACCACAGGTTTGAGTGGAGAAAGAGCGTCTCACCTCATCAGAGGACCAGGAAATGTTATCTTTTCATCAGAGGTGGACTGTTCATCACTCTGTGGGACATCAGACTCCCCTAAAATGAAAGGGAAGCAAACAGAGGAAGATTGTTTAACATGGCTGTAAGTAACTAAAATGAGAGTCCAGTGTGGAGCTCAGGAGGTTCCGTGTGTTGTACCTGCCCTGTGTGGCTGGAAGTCACCTCTGTCTTCAGGGAGAGGTCTCATACTCTCATTGCTATGTCTATCTGTCAGAGTCAAGCTTTGGCAAACCTACAACAACATTTTATAGGGTTGTCAGGGATAGGGATTTTATTCCTTAAGTTATTTTAAATTCATTGTTTAAAAATGCATACTTTTTCAACTCTATTTTTTGACAGCAGCGTATGAAGAACCTTAGGCACTCACTCAAAGAGCCATGACGCAAAATATGTTTAACTTTTAGTACTAAGTGGGTTTCTTCAATTCGAATAAGTATGGCAATTAAAAATTGTTATAATTCTAAAATGTTCATTTTGAGCATGTCAGGGGGGGGCGGGGGGGACCCACAGGGACTTTAATGACTTTTTGTTTTGCAACTAAAAGATTGCAATAAGAATCTTAATAAGTTCTAGTACCAAAAAAAAATTCAAAGGTTTTAAGTTTTAAAAATGAATGATCAAAATTAACCCATCTGGCCAACATAACACTGGTCAAGCAGTTGATGACAGCTGTTTTTTTGCTTTTGTTTTTCCACTGAAAAGTATGAATAGTAAATAACATTAAAATGTTTTTCTGCCCACAACTTTCTTTAAAGATTAATGCTCAATTAAATTAATAAGAAGCAATCTTAAAAATAAAATTAAATACAAGCCTGCACAGACTGGATTATGGCTTATTGGATTCATACTGTAACAAGCTAATGTTACCTTTAGTAAAGTTTTCTTCATCTCATTGTACTCAGCCTGAAGCATTCTGATCTCACATTTTTCTCTCTCAGACTCCTAAACATAGTCATAGTACCAAAAGAAGTTTGGTACCAAAAGATCTGCAGTGCACCACTTCTTAGCTACTTGCATTATAAATTAGTTTTTATTAATATTTTTGTACGTACTCTTGATATTTCGTTACACCTTATCCGTGTCTCAAAGAGCTCTTCCTGCAGCTGCTGCACTGAGCCTTGTAATGTGCTCACATGGGACACCAGGTCAGAGATTTCATTCTCCAGCTGAGCTTTGGACTCTATCGATTGATAGTATTGTCTCTCAGCTTCAACCACAGAGACCTGGAAGCTCATAAATCATAGCTTATTAGCTTTCTTTACTGATGGCAATGAATGGATTGTTGTTATTACCCCAAAATTCAAATATGTGCCAGACCACATTATAAATCTTTCCATTAAATAGAGGGACATACATTGCTGTGTTTTCCTGATTTTTTTTTTGCATATTTGTCACACTTAAATGATTGATATCATCAAACAATGATTATTATCAGTTATATTCCACAATGATAACTGAGTAATTACAAAATACAGTTTTTAAATGATGATTTCATTTATTAAGGAGAAAAAAAGCTGTCCAACCCTACCTGGCTTGATGTGAAAAGGCAATTCTCCCAACCTTGATGATACAAATGAACTTGATGAACTTTTAGGAAGTGCGTCTGATACATCTTGCATAAATTTAAAGCAGCATTTCATAAATAGAATATTATACAGACAGTCAAACATGGTGGTACTAATGTGATGGTCTGGGGCTGATTTGCACCTTTAGGACCTGGACAACTTGCCATAATTGATTAAAACATGAATTCAGAACTCTACCAGAAAATCCCGAAGGAGAATGTCCAACCGTCAGTTCATGACCTCAAGCTCAAGCGCACATGAGTTATACAGCAGGACAATGACCCGAAAACACCAGAAAGTCCTCCTCTAAATCGTATAAAAATGATGAGTTTGACCTGACTTAAATCTGACTGGGATGCTGTGGCATGACCTTAAACAGGCCATTTCTGCTCTAAAACAGCGATGTGAAAGACTCATTGCTAGTTACAGTAAACGCTTGATTGCAGATGTTGCCCCCAACATCTGCAATCAATAGGTCTATTAGCATTAGGTCTATAGGCAATTAATTTTTCACATAGGGCCAGGTTGGTTTGGACAGCTTTTTCCCTAAATAAATGAAATTCATCATTTAAAAACTGCATTTAAAAACTGCAAAATGTATTCAGTCGGGTTATCTTCATGTAATATTAAAATTTGTGTGATAAATATGCAAAAAAAAAAACATACACACAGGAAGGGGCAGCATTGTACACGCATTGTGAAACTATGTTCTCATCCATCAGTGTAGACCTTGCTCATAAAAATATACAACAGTGCAAACGTGATTTTTACTTGCAGTATAAGATGTGTGCACTCAAATACAGTATGATTTACATGCTTGCATTAAAAACATGATGAAAATAATTGTTTAAAGATAAATAACAAATGTGTTAGAAAATGTTTCGGGTCTCTTCTGAGCCTGTTGTTGTTTACAGTGGTGTTGGAATCATTTAGTAGTACTATTAAAATGGACAAAACATATGCAGGGAATATTGCAGTGTCTGTTATTGCCACAATCAGATTACATATTACTACTGAATCACAGAATTCTACGCAGTTTATATTGGACATTATTCAGAAATACTCAGTTTTCTGAATCAGAACCTGTGCCATTATCCAAGGTTTGTCACTTTGGCATAATTAAACCTTAGATTGACTTAGTTTACTTTAGTATAATGTGAGGTTTATCTCACCTCGATTCGCGCTGCATAACACCATTCTTCCAACTCCTGAACTCTGTCCTCCAGCTCTCTCAGTTTGTCCTCCATTTCGGATCGCTCGCTGACCACTGGGGCACTGGTCACCTGCATTATCTGATTCTTCTTCTCAGTCTCGCTCAGAGAATCCTGAAAGTTAACCATACAAATGGCTTGGGGTTTATAAATCAATTGAAAATAATCAACTAAATGGTCTCTTAATGCAGGTAAATGTCCTGACTTTTTAGGATAATGTTCAGTCTAGCCTGGTACTGGAATTTACTATACTCTGGACAGGACTGTCAAGATGAGCATATTATTTTTATTATTATTTTGGTCATAAAAACAACTATGATTATTCATGAGTATGTGTATCTGTGCAATTCCTTTGCCTATGTGAAGCATTTTTTTTTATGTCATGGGGTTTTACACCTACTTAATTGCATATGTTAAATCTAAATCATACCCAACATTTAACTAAAAACTGCATACTCCTAATGATAATATTATGTGCAATATCAATTAACAATCTTGTGCGATATCAGTTAGCAATATCATTTGCAATATCAATTAACAATATCATTTAACAATCATGTGCAATATCATTTATCAATAACATTTGAAATATCATTAAGCAGGCTCGATTCCCGTCTCTGTGTGCATGGAGTTTGCATTTTCTCCCCGTGCTTGGTGGGTTTCCTCCGGGTACTCCGGTTTCCTCCGACAGTCCAAAGACCTGTAGGTTAGGTTAATTGGCATTCCCAAATTGCCGTAGTGTGTGAATGAGTGAGTGTATGTGTGTGTGTGTGTGTGTGTGTGTGTGTCTGTGCCCTGCGATGGATTGGCACCCTGTCCAGGGTGTACCATGCCATGTGTTCTAAGTCTCCGGCGATAGGCTCCAGGCCCCCCATGACCCTGAATACAGGATTAAGCGGTATAGATGATGAGTGAGTGAGTGAATGATATCCTTAAGCAAGATCATGTGTAATATCAATTAACAACATCAAATGTGATGTCATTTAGAACTATCATGGGCAGTTACATTTAGCAATATTAATTAGCAATCTCATGAGTAATAATTTAGCAATATCATGTGAAAAATAATTGAGAAATATCATGTGCAGTATTAATAAACAATATCATAAGCAGTTTCATTTAGCAATATCATGTGCAATATTACTCATCACCGTTGTTACAGGTATGTAAATTCTGCATCAGAATCTGGTTTCTATGGGTTTTATCACTACTGGTTGCTGCATTCTACTTTTGTCTAACTTGTGTATAGTTTGTGGATTTTTTTTTTTTTTCATTTATTACTTCTCTGGGTGCATTTCTCTCTCTCTGCTCTTGGAGCAGTCTCTGGCACAAGAATTTCATCTTATCTCATTACATACTGCATCAAAGCTCTAATCCAGTATGAGATAGATAGATAGATAGATAGATAGATAGATAGATAGATAGATAGATAGATAGATAGATAGATAGATTTTGGTTAGATGAGTACCTCAGGAACAACAGCAGTGCTGTCATTTTGTGTGACACTGCCTCCATCCACATCAGACATCAAATCTGGATCAAGCAGTGAATCATCTGCAGAACCTGTCAGCACTGGGTCTAAATACAAATAATAAGAACATCATCCTGCAGTCAGCACAGTCTCCTAATCAGAGAGAGAGAGAGAGAGAGAGAGGAGAAAGAGAGATGCTGTACCCTGGGTGAGAGCTGTGTTTGCCCAATCTGTTCCTCTCTTCTTGCGAAAACAAATGAAATAAATTCCCGCCGCGGCTGATGCCGTTAAAACCGCAAACAGCAGGAAACACAGCGGAAAATCCGCCACTCGAAACCTAAGCAAACTCAGTAAACGTATTAAAGTATACATTGTAAATCAAATTGAATTAATTGAACTGGGCCTAAACGTCGTGCACTTTGTTAAACAGCCTTTCGGTTAGAAATTTTAACCGTAATCTTGCCTTTTGTAAATCCATTTGTTTATTACAATTACAATAAGTCGGCTATTGCGTCACAGAGATTTTATCCTTGTCAGTAAGGAAAGGGGCGGAGCTTAGACCTATCTCTCTGTTAACATTATTCTGATATTTTGTTTACAATGCTTCCTTTATATACTCATACGGTCTTGATGCTGTTGCTGCTGTTGCTGCTTCAGTTAACGCTGCGCCTGCGAAACGCGCGCTGATCACGTGATCGTGAATCAGCTGCACCTGTGAACTGCCCGCTAGCGCGTGCTCCGCGTTCCGACCGTTAACAAGTGCGGCTTTTTGGTTGGTTTCAGACAGCACGTGCTTTTGCCGTCTATCGGGGGATTCTACCCGTAACTGAAGCCATGTTTAATATACAGTACACGGCCTGGACGACATTGCGGCTAAAAAAGTGTGTCACCAGGTGATAAAAAGTGAATTTTAAGATAGTATCATATCACACCAGTTTTCATAATCCGTAATACTTCTTATCTCTAATAAGCTAATTTCTTAACATTTCCATATTCTTATGTTACTTATTTTTTTGTAAATATGCATAAACATTAAATATATTTTTTTAAATCACATTTAAAAAACACATTTGCTAAATGCATTTCATGCCCTTTTATGTAGTGTCCATAATTTTTTGGAATTCAGATCTTTCAGTGATCTTAATTGTCATGCAGATGAAACTTGGCCTATTTAGATTTCACATGAAAAGACATAAACCTGAAAAAAGTGTATTATTCTAAAATGCAAAATAGTTATGTATGTGACATATGAATGTGACATGGTTATGGACACTACACATTTTTTTCCTTTTAAGCTTTTACCAAAGAACAATTTAAGCAACATTTTTCCAGGTCATATGTCCTTAAAGAAATATGAATAATGTTCATTTGAAATTATGATTGTTTGAAGCGAGACCGTATAACACTGAAGATGTTTTGGCATTTTTGTGGCACACACACACACACACACACACACACACACACACACACACACACACACACACACACGTGCGCACACACAAAAACAATTAACAAATTTTTAGGGAAGTAAGACTGGTCACTTCTATGAAGCATGAACCTAAGATAGTATTCTTGGCACACACATTTTCTGTATTATAACAAATAAAATTAAATCAAATATAGCACCAGTACTGTGTTTTGGCCGATAATATCTGTATATCTGTCCAGACAGATTTTGTCACACCATCACACAAAACTGGCTGGACAGAATTTAATGAAACTTTTGCAACACTTACATATCTGCTTGAAGTTTAACCTGCACCATAAGTGAAATCAAAATGTTGAGTAAAAGCTTGAGTTGAGTAAAATGTTATGGACAGTTACGTCCCAGATTTATCTACTTTAAAATAAGCAACTAATAAGCTACTTGCTCAATGTAAACAAATGTCTGCACCAATAGATTAATTAGAAAAACAACTGAATATTTTTACTGGGATTACTTAATATTTTCACCACTAAAATAAAAGTGCTGAAGAGGTACAGTATAAGTGAGTTTTAATGTGTTGGTATTGTTTTAAGACAAAACGTAATCCTTATCAAATCTACGTTTTTGATTTCTTATCTGTGATTCATTTTCAGATTACAGAACAGGGAGTGTATTTGACTGACGACAAAAGAAGTACAACTTAGCATAAGCAAGGTATAAGATACACAACCTTACAAAATTTTATTTCTTTATATTAATAAGTTAGGCTGAGAGTTCTGCCATAAAGAAAAACAGGCAGACATGTCCTGATTTCAAAGCAGGACATGGGTTTAGTCCGAGAGTAGTAGACAACAACAAGCAAGGTAAAACATAATGTTAGTTTAATACCATGTATCTGGGAAATGTGACATCATGTTTTCTGATATGTTCCTGTTAAAACAGGGAAGTTATGCATGTATTGCCATTATATACTTCATGTTGAGTGTGTTTGGGTGCAGTATAGTTTTATATATGATGACATATAGATATGATGTAACTCAGGTGATGTGGCAATGCATAGCTCCAGCGGCTATCCGTGTTTAATATTATTTCGTTTTCAGTGCATACAAATTGTGATTACCAATAACATTTATTAACATAGCTAAAGATCAAAAGGATAATCTTGCTTGAGTTTTTTTCATTATTATTTTGTCTTTTAGTTTGGATCTGTTGTTCAGGTCTTTCTCATCTTTAATGTACATCCCACCTATCATAGACGATTCTGACTTGATTTTATTTGATAGAGAACATTGATGTATCTATACTGCCCTCTACTGGTCAGGTAACATTTCTGCTCTGAATATGAACCAGATGCCCTGAATTCATTAAAGAACATGGAGTTAACACACAAAAGTGTGTGTATTTTGATCCTATATGATTTGATCCATCATATGGGATCAAATCTCACAATTGATCCTATAGGAGTACATGTGGTTTGGATTCTGTGGGGGAGATTTATCGTGTCAGAGACGCTATATAAGATTATACTGTATACTGTATATGGTGGCGGCACGGTGGTGTAGTGGTTAGCACTGTCGCCTTGCACCTCCAGGGTCCAGGTTCGATTCCCGGCCAAGTTCGATTTCATTCTCTGTGTGCATGGAGTTTGCATGTTCTCCCCGTGCTTGGTGGGTTTCCTCCGGGTACTCCGGTTTGCAGATTAGGTTAATTGGCGTTCCCAAATTGGCTGTAGTGTGTGTGCCCTGCGATTGATTGGCACCCTGTCCAGGCTGTACCCTGCCTTGTGCCCTAAGTCTCCTGGGATAGGCTCCAGGTGGTAAAACTCTCATGGTAAAATTCTCCCAGGCTTTAGATCATTGTTTTCCCAACATTGTTTTGTATTAGTTAATGATTATACATTATATATGGATATTATTTTAGGTCCTAAATATTTTAATCTAGCAATCCAGAGAAATTTATTCTAAATGAGCTGTTTGAGATCAAGATGTCATCAGGCATGTGGATTCGTCCATGACCAAGCTCTGATACTGTACAAGTATATTGTAAATGTGGCATACTATACATAATATACTTTATGAATGTATATTACATTGTAAGCATAAAACATATATGATTTTTATATATTTTATCGCAGTCATACTGGTGAAAGGTGATGATAAATCTTTGACACATAAAAAATAAAATAAAAAAGTTTCAAAAAGCCCCAATGCTTTATAAGGCTTCACTCACCCATCACAGGTGTTAATTAACTGGACAAAAATGGAGGTGATCTTGTGTATGTGAAAGTGTCAAGATCAGCAATCTCATGCTCCAGTTGCTCCAGTAGTCATTCAGTTTCACTCAGTTCAGACTTCTCCTGAGCTTTGATCAGCTCCGTCACCTCTGAGTAATTTTTCTGGTTGGATTTGATCAGCTCAGTAAAGATCATCTCATTGTCCTTCACTGCTGTTTGTGCGCGCACACACACACACACACACACACACACACACACACACACACACACACACACACAGGATTTAAAGCTCATTTATCATTGCCACTCTTACTGAGGCTGTAAATGACTCCATGTTGTCCATGTTGTGTACGTTTCTAGCAGCTTTCTGTTCACTGCTCACATTTATAGTGTTCACAGTGTTCATAGTTTCACCTCCTTCTGCTTACCCTGGCTTGACTGCTGGGATTTCATCTGCTCCTCCTTTAACTCACTCTGAGGACAAATTAAACACCTTTCACTCTTTATACATTATGAAGTTATTGATGCAGTAAACCTGAGCATAAATTAAGCTTTACATGCATAGTCTGTTTTTACCAAAGTGCCATAGCTTCAGAAAGCAATTTGCCACCAATTAAGACACTAACATAAAAAGAAGAGTGAATACTACAGATGAACAGATGAAATTAATTATATATATAAAAAAATTATACAAATAAAATATGAGGCAATTTTAGCTGGTAGATCCTAAAGCGATTCACATCTGGATAAACTGCCTGAGGTGTAAATCCAAGGTGTGGGTCCAACCTGATCCCTAAAGGGCTGGTTTGCGTTAGCAGATTTTCATTCCATTGAAATAAATATTTGAAAAATCCATTCTAATATTAAGTCGCCAATATTAAAAAAAACATGACCTGTTCTGACTTTTTTCTTGTAACCAGCCTTGACCTGGAATGCAATTTGCCACTTGAGCTACAGTAGCTCTTCTACTGGATAGGACTACACGGGCTCGCCTTCACTCCCCATGTGTATCAGTACACCTTGGCCACTGCCCCTGTCACCAGTTCACCGGTTTTCCTTCTTGGATCACTTTTGGTTTGTCCTGACACCTGCAGCCTGGGAACATCCCACAAGACTTGCAGATTTGGAGTTGATCTAATCCAGTCTTCTAGTTATTACAATTTAACCTTTTTCCACAGTGGATACATTTTAAATTTTGCTACTATGGCGCAGGTTGAGAGGGATATATTATCCAGCAAATAAAAATTGTTTCCTTAAGTTGATGGAAGAAAAAAAACAAAACAAAACGGACAGCCATATGGATTTGAGTGACTGTGACTGCAGTGGTTTAGACATATCAAAAGTAATTTTTTGTTTGTTTGTTTTTTCTACTTATTAATTATTAGTGCATTATAAGTGCAAAGTGATATAGCAAAGTCATAATGTACTACCATCCATGATATTGACGCTATCAGTAACAATATTTATTTACTTAGTTGAATCTTATATTATCATATGATATTGCAGGGGCGCTGGTAGCGAATAACAGGTACAGTATAATCATTTCAAGCTTTCATACTTTGTGAAATTTAAGGAAAATAACCAATTCAGACACATTATTTAATGTAAAAATGCTATTATAATACGTGTTGTTATGCATGTCTGTTACAGTATATTATGGATTTCAGGAAATTATGTTTCCCCATCATATGTGGATGCAAAGATGTACTGTACGTGAACCGTCTAAAAGTAATTCAGATAGGTATTTCGTATGAATAAATATGAGTGCAGTGTCCTATAATTACTGTACCTGCGTGTTTGTTATGTACAGCTGATAGTTTAAAGGAACTGGATGTTTGAGTGGGTAAAAAAGAGTTACAGTGTATACGTGTATGCCGTCTACGCTTGAGCTACAGGCTATAATCAATTACAAAGTAGAATCTTAAATATATTTAGAATACATCAGAATAAAAAGAATCGCGACTCAGTGCTCGCCCAGCAAACCAGCCTTTTGCAGCGGTTTAAAACGTCTAAACTATCGTCCAATATTCACACTCGATAAATCTGCGTAGGTTATTTGTTTAATTCAACAAGTTCGTACAAACACTTTAAAACCAGAGAGAACCCGTCGGAATTCTCGCTCGCGCTCGCAGCGTTAGGTGGTGAGTGACGTCACGATTTGAATCGGCGGGAAAACCTGGGGGCGCTGAACACCTGGACAGATCTGAGTCTGGAACCCGGAGCGCTTTCGCACATCCCACGTCCAACTTCAAACCAACTTCACCGCTGTGCTCATTGTGATGTCATTGGTCATGACTCAGGGAAACGACACAGTCCTCGAAGCGGGACACGTCGGACTTTCGGGGTCACACATAACTGGGCACCGAGTGCGCGTACACGCAGCATCTTAAGCAGGAAAATGGCCGAGGCCAGTATTTCAATTAACCACGACCAGTTCATGTGTTCAGTTTGTCTGGATCTCCTAAAAGATCCAGTGACTGTCCCCTGTGGTCATAGCTACTGTATGGTGTGTATTAATCGGTGCTGGGATTTGGATCATTATAAAGGAGTGTTCAGCTGTCCTCAGTGCAGAAACACATTCACTCCACGGCCTGTTCTACACAGAAACAACATGCTGGCAGAAGTGGTGATAAAACTGAAGGGGACTGAAGCTGATTCTCTTGCTCACTATTAACTGTAAACTGTTTACTGCTGCTCTTCCCACTACCTCAATTCATACTTCATCAAAAAATTACTGTTATGTGTTACATTGTTGTGTCTGTCATGTACCTCTTTGTTTGCACATGCACTTTGTCTATTGTGTATTTTTTGTATAGAAATTTTATAGTTCTTCTTTTAGGTTAACTTAAAAATGTAAAAATGTGTGTTGTAAACTTATGTTGTTGCATGTATGTAGCACCTTGGTCCTGGAGGAACATTGTTTCGTTTCACTGTGTACTAACTGTATACGGTTGGAATGACAATAAAAGCCTACTTGACTTGACTTGACTTGGCTGGACCTGAAGATGTGGAGTGTGATTTCTGCACCCTGAGAAAACTCAAAGCCATCAAGTCCTGTCTGATGTGTCTGTCCTCCTTTTGTGAAACTCACCTGAAACCTCACTTTAAAGTTCGTAGATTGAAAAAGCACGCGTTAATTGAAGCATCTGCAAATCTAGAAGCGAAGATCTGCTCTGAGCATGATAAAGTGCCGGAGATCTACTGTCGTACTGAAAAACGTCTCGCCTGCTACCTGTGTATGATGGATGAACAAAAAAGCCAGGACACTGTCTCGGTTAAAGCTTAAAGATGTGAAAAACAGGTGAGAAGTGTAAGTCTGATCTGTTCAGAGTCATTGCGTGCAGTTTATGTTTCTAATGGCAGAAGGTTTTCAGGACAAGAAACCAGAATGAAAATGTGCAGATGCAACCAGCCGTTTAGGGATCTGATGAGACACACTCCCTGGATTCACACCTCAGACAGTTTGTCCAAATGTGCATTTCTGCTTTAGGATCTACCAACTAAAATAGATTCACATTGTCACATAAATATATGACTAATATTTAATTTTTATTCAGAGATTGTTTTTATTAATTTATGGATGGGGCAACATGGTGGCGTAGTGGATTAGCACCTTCACCTGGCATCTCCAGGATCAGGGTTTGACTTTTATTATGGTTGTATTAAAAAGAAAAATGGAAGAAGAAAGAAAAACGCTTTTTGATTGATGATCAACCTGCTATTAAGGTGAGCAGTGAGTGGAGACAGAGCTGCTTCTAGAAACACACACAACATGGAGACATTTAGAGTTGCAGTAAGAGAGGGAATAACAGATGAGCTTTAAATCTTCTGTGTGTATGTCCTCAGGATTTCTACTAAACTGATCAACTCCATCCAGGAAAAGCACTCAAAGGTGACAGAGATCATCAGAGCTCAGGAAAAGCCTGAGCTGAGTCAAGCTGAGAGAATCTTAAACCAACTGCTTATCTTCATAGGAGACTCACTGAGACGCACACACACACACACACACACACACACACACACACACACACACACACACACACACACACACACACACACACACACACACACACACCTCCATTTCCTTCAGGTTACTAACACTAGCCTTAAAAATCATTGGGGTTTTCTCTAAATTTGTGTCATAGATTTGTAGCAGTTATCTCAGGAGGCACAGCGACATCTGCTGGTTTCACTGATTCAAGCAGCCCTTCACTGAAACATAGTCATACCTTCCTAAACAGTTTACATCACTTATAAGATAAAAAATATTCATGTTATTTTTCACTACAATGCTTACATTAATGATTAAAATATTTTATAAATTTGGCCTTTAAAACCTTAAAAAAATATATATAAAACATTATGTTTTGGTTTCTGAACATTCTTTCTGTTTTATACAACAAAACCTACAATTTAGTGTGTACCTTGTGATTTTTGTGGCATGCAGTTTGTGTTAATTAAAATTTGTTGACTGCATAATTCCATGTTTGTTCTGAAATTATTCAAGGTCTTCAGTATACCTTAATAAAGTAAAATTATTGAATAAAAATGTGTCTAAAATTTTTGACTGGTACTGTATGTGTGTGTATTGATATTATTTCCCCCATAAAATATATGAAATAAATCTTAGAACAGCAAAGCCCTATGTAAAGACACTGGTGGAAACAAGTACAAATGCATTTATATCCACAGAAAAACAAGAAAGACTGCTCAGCAAGGAAGAAATCCCTGCTCCAAAATCACACAAAAAAACCAAGACTATACAGATGGGGACAAAGATCTAACTTATTGGAGAAATCTCTTGTGGTCTGATGAAACAAAAATGTATCTGTTTGGCCATAATGACCAATGTTATGAAAGTAAAAGCAGGAGGCTTGTAAGCTGAAGAACACCATTCCAACCATGAACCATGCAGTTGGCAGCATCATAATTTGGAGGTACTTTGCTCCAGGAGAAACCGGTGCACTTCACAAAATAGATGTCATCATGAGGAAGGAAGATTATGTGGATATATTGAAGCAGCTTATCAAGACATCAGCCAAGGAAGTTAAAGTTTGATCGCAAATGCATCAATGCATATTGGCAATATAAAATTTGTGAGCAGAACTGAAAGAAAGCTTACAAGCAAGGACTCTCATAAGCCTTACTCAGTTACACCAGCTGTGTCAGGAGGAATGGACTAAACTTCCATCACTTTGCTGTAAGAAGCTTGTAGAATGCCATCTTGAATATCTGACCTCAGTTAAACAATTTAAAGGCAATATTACCAATATTACCGGCAGTCTTTTTGCACAATGCCTCTTGGGCTATGCTCCAGGACTCCTGCTTTATCCTTTACAGGATATAAAGAATGATTGAATGAGAGCGGGTAAGTTTTTTTTTCTCTAATATTATTCTCACATTTCACATTTTTAAAAGTTACATTAAGACAAGGAATGCTTACTTGATATTAACATGGTGGCATGGTGGCTTAGTGGTTACCCACAGGTTACCCACAGGCCTTGCACCTCCATGGTCCAGGTTTGATTTCCGCATTGAGGTCTGTGTGCATGGGATTTCTTCTGGTACTCTGGTTTCCTCCTATAGTCCAAAGACATTCAGATTAGGCTAACTGCCATTCCCAAATTGCCTGTAGCCTGTGAATATGTGTGTGAAGTTGACCACGGTCATAAAAAAGGGAAATAAATACAATGGTGACCACTGGCCTCCACAGACTACAGAGGTTCCTAGATGGATGGATAGATACCCAAATACTCATTCGCTCAGTAATCATCTCCACCGCTTCATTTTGTATACAGTATCGCGGGGGCCTGAAGCCTATCCCAGACTTAGTGCCAATCCATCACAAGACACATGCACACACACTCATTCACACACTATGGTTTGAATGAATTTTAGAACGCCAGTTAGCTGAATCTGCATGTCTTTGGAATGTGCGAGGAAACCGGAGTACCCGGAGGAAACACACCAAGCACGGGGAGAACATGCACAGAGATCTGAGGCGGAAATCCATATAGAACTTGGAGGTGCAAGGAGACAGATACACACACGAGACAGAATATGTTGGCTACATGAATGTACAAAAACTGTAGAGATTTTATATACACAGAAAAGTATATATAAAATGTTTGAGACACCCTGACATTTCGACTGCAATCAAGACAGCGTGAATCCTGCCCACTCGGTACCACTGCAGTGCCAGCTCCGTGCCCAGTCTTGAGCGAGCGACGCGTATCAACACCGACAGGGGGCGCACGAAAACCGCGACAGGACCCGACATAGAGTAAACGTGCGCTCCAGGAATGCACTCAGGAATAAGCAGACGGACCCGAATAGGAAATAACGCCGTGAGAAACCGTGAGGGTGAGAAGGCAAAGTTTTTTTAATCTGACGGCACGAGACGTCACCCACACCGAGATTAGCCGCGCGCGCTTGCGACGCTGTGTGTGACTGCGCAGCTGTCACTGAAACACGCCGGTGATGCCGGAGCTCGCGCTGCTCATCAATCAACCGCCGCGAGTCTGCACGCGCTCCTTCTTTTAGGAAAGGAAGCGGGTTACAAGCTTAAAAGACACGCGCGCGTATACGCGCGCAAACCAAACTAAAACTCCTAGAAAGCGCAGCAGGGAGGATAAGAGAAACGGGAATGCTGTTTGTTTTTTTGTTTATTTGGACTGTTTGTGTCCGTGCAACGACAAGCAACCGTGAAGCAGACTAACGGGGAACGCGCGTTTGGAGAAAGGAGGCGTTCCCAGGTGCTCTGGAGGAGGCATTGTGACGGTTTGTAGGCGAGTACAACGTGCGCGTTTGGATGTTGCGGGTTTGGGTCGACACTTTATCTCTCTCTCGCTCATGGATATCTTGTTTCTTTTGACTGCTATTGAGTTCACTTCTTCACAACCGAACCCAGCTGACAGCTGAAATGTTCGAGAAAGTGCAAAATGTGAGCGCGAGCCCTACACGCGCACGTGTAACACTCCCCGAGGTATCCTCCTGATCCCCCAGACTTGACAGACGCGCGCTTTTGCCATTTTCCCGTTAACGACATGACGAGCACCGGCCCCAGCATCGTGTACGAGTGGCTCAGGACGCTCCAGCTCTGTCAGTACGTCGAGGCGTTCGTGGACAACGGCTACGACGACCTGGAAGTTTGCAAACAGATCGGCGACCCCGACCTGGACGCCATCGGCGTGTTCATACCTCACCACCGACAGCGGATTCACGCCGCCGTGACGAGACTCAAAGACGAGGACAGGCAGGCGGCCTCGGGGCTTTACTTCACCCTCGAGCCGCTGATCCCGAGCCTCCGGACATCCAGGTCGTGGACGGATCAAATCGGGATGACATGCACGGGGTCACACCGGAGTCTGACCCTGCGCGACCGGGAGCGCGTGATCTACCCGAAACTCAAGCTGAAGATCATGATCAGGGATAAACTCGTCAGGGACGGGATTAATCTGGCAAGGCCTCCGTATTCTAACAAGGTAGGATTGCGTTTCTCGTCCTGAAGGATTGGGAAGTGTTGACCGTGCATGCATGTCCATGCACACGTTTTTTTTTCTCTCATTTCTGTTATAAATATATGCTGTACGTAAACATTAGTTTGTTAGTTTTGTGTGACCTGCTAAAAGTGTGTGAATATGAATAAAGAAAGCATTAGATCATTGCCACTGATAATAACACAGTGAATAATAAGTGACAGGTGTTCATGCCCCAAAGGTGCAATAGGATATTTATTTATTTATGTTTTTTCTGGTAATTCTGTATTTGCAGGCGGCATGTTGGCTTAGTGGTTAGCACTGTCGCCTCGTACTTGGTGGGTTTCCTCCTACAGTCCAAAGACATGCAGATTAGGCTAATTGGCTTTCCCCAAGTGTGTGAATGAGTGTGTTAGTGTATGTGCTAGGCGATGGATTGGCACCCCACCCTGGTCTCCTGGGATAGGCTCCAGGCCCTCGGTCACGCTGTATACAGGATAATGTGGTATAGATAATGAGTGAAGGAATGAGGTGTGCAAGGTGCAATATGAGTTTATTTATTTATGGTTATAAGTTTGGGGATTTTTTTTTCTCATGCACGTGGCACAGTGGCTTAGTGGTTAGCACTGTTGCCTTGTACTTCCAGTTATGATTCCATGAAGGTTGCATGTTTCTCCCTGTGCTTGCTGGGTTTTCTCTCCGGTGCTCCAGTTTTCTCCGACAGTCCAAAGACATGAAGGTTAAGCCCTAAGCCCTTAGTCTCCTGGGATCGGTTCCAGGCTCCCTCCGTGACCCTGTACACAGGGTTAAGTAGAATAGACAATGAGTGAGTTAGTGTATTTGTGCAAAGAAATTGGAAGATCATTGTTTAGATACTGTGCTCTGTGGGCCACTTGGTAAAGTGATCCTTTTGGTAAAGCCTTTTATACAAAAGGTTTATTTTTTAAAATGCCAGGGAGTAAAGAAAAACAATAATTTGTCAACCCCACCTTACCATTAGGTACTTTTATTCTGGAAAGAAAAAACATACTTAAAGCAAGTACTTTAGTTCTTGAGGTCTAATTTATTAAAATGTTTCTAAATAATTGCTGATACTCTGAGAGCTCATTTTTAGCTTATAAGTCACTCTCAGTGTCAAGAGTTTGTATGTGTGAACACCGAAACATTTCATATGTATGCGGTCCTTCCCCAAACTGTTGGCGCACAGTCAAAAGTATTCAGTTATATCCATGTAGACTCTCATGGTGTGCTTTAGCATTATGATTTCCCTTCACTAGAACGAAGAGGTTCACACCCGTGACAATGCCCTTGTGCACAAAGCAATCTCATGCACACACATTGTTTTAAAGTAGGATTGAAAGAACTTGCAAGAGCCCCGACTAAGCTCCACTCAAACACCGTTGTAATGAGTTAGAACACGGATTGCACCCCACACCTCCTCACCTGGCATAAGTACTGTACATCTAATCTTAATAATGCTCTCTTATGCGCTTGAACACAAATCCCACAGCAATAAAAATTCATTAGAAATAAGAATAATAGGAATTCCAAAATCTACCAAAAAGCCTTTCCAGAAGAGTAGAGGCTATTAGAAATTGTACTTAAATGAATAAATATGAAGTCAGAAGTATAACAAACAAGTGTGAGTGCAGTGGTTAAGTGTCCACTTAAATGAATTCACATACTTCTGTCTTAACCCGTAGCATTCTCAGGTAAAGTTCACTTGGTAAGATAAGAGTGGCTACCCGGGCTTGTAAGCACTTGTTAAATGAATAAAATATATTCTCAAGCACATTCATCTATTAAGTGTATTTTTTTAATTCGTAATTATTTACAGTGTTGGGCATCTTGGACAAAATTGCTCTGATGGTTATGTGGTGTAGCTCAAAGGTGGTCCTGCTGTTAATTTTACTTCAGATCATGCCTTAGACATGTTCTCATCAAAGTTGACTTGTAGCTTTAGTTTGGCAGCCAGTTTGATTGTAGTTCGTCATTATTTTTCCATGGTGTCATGAAATGGCAAGTGTGAGCCAGTTTTGGACCATTACTCATTTTGCTATCACAAATGCACTGTGATTTTATGAACCTAGCACTGTATTTTTTTTTTATTTTTTTTTTTTAACTATTGTGGAAAAATCTGATATACATTATTGCAAAAACAGTGTTCCAGATTGCCTTTTTGCCCTTTTGACAATGATTACTCTTCTGGCACCTGGTTTGTGCGCTGAACAGATTCACGCAGGAGAGAAAATTATTATGTTTTAACAGTTTAAACTCAAAAAGCACTACAACTCATCACTGTAGTTATGGAATGATGGGGATTTGCAAGTTATGTTGGAATTTCTCCAGATGTCCAGGTGTACAAATACTTGGTCTATAGTGTGTGTACACATGCACATTTATGCACAGTTTATATGCACTCTGTACAAAAACTTGGCTTTGGTTTTAAATAATAAAAATAATTTTAAAAACCTTGTTAAGCACCTTTGATTTGATAATTTCTGCAGTAATGATTAGGGATGGGAAACACCTCATATGAAATAATTATGATACCAATGTGCTGATAGAATTTGTATTGTGATTTTGTAAGTGTCACAATTTTGTATCTCTATAACTTTTTATTTTATTTTATTTTGTTACAATTATAAAGAAACTTAACAAATCATCGTCTCTAGTAATTAATATGTTTAAGCTGGCAACAATACTTTTAAGTCTAAGCAGGTGAGTAGCTTCTCACTTCTTAAGGAGATTGCTGAAATGACTGGAATTGGGTTAAGAACTGTCTAAAACATTATGAACACCTGAAAGGATAGTGCTGAACCATCAACTTGGCAGAAGAAATGTGGTCGGAAAAAATCACGGATGACTGATTGGAGATCACTTAAACCCTTGGAGAAGTTGAGTCATAAAAATTCTTGGTAGAAATCAGAGCTGCGTTTTAATAGTTAAAGTAAGAGCATTTCCACACACGCACACACACACACACACGCACACACACACGCACACACAATGCGATGAGAACTCACATGATTGGGACTTAAAACCTGTGTGGCCATGAGAAAACCGCTTGTTAGTGAGACCAAAAAAAGAAAAAAAGATTCAGTTTGCTAGGGAGCAAGAAGATGGACTTTGGAGCAGTGGAAAAGGATTATGTGGACTGATGAGTTTAGATTGACCCTATACCATAGTGTTGGGCGTGTAAAGATAAGCACATGAAGCACTCACCCATCATGCATAGTGATCACTGTACAAGCCTCTGGAGGCAGTGTTATGATCTGGGGTTGCTTCATTTGGTCAGGTATAGACTTGATAAAGTGGTGTGGCAATAAAATTAATATAACCGACAACCTGAATGGACTGAATGACGAGGTTAGTTGTTCAGGTGCCAAATGTCTGGTTAAGCTTGTTATTGTGACTTAACAAAACCCTAGTCGTATAAGTCATTATGATTAAATAAATAATATTTAACAGTTTTTGTAACCAACGTTGACAATACATCTAGTAGAAGTTGGAATATGTTTCCAGTATACTTTTATTCTGAGACATTTCATCACAGTCCACCGCCCTCATCAAAAACAGTGAAGGCGTAGAAATGGCCTGTTTGCAGTCATTGTAGAGACATAAGATGATCCTCAGCTTGTGTATGCTCATTATTTCTGATTGTTGTGGTTTGTGGGATGACGAAGGCGCCGTGTGGATTATCACAGTTAAACAGCACACTGGGAGTAGCCTGGCCTCTAATCAGTGTGTAACCTTAAACACATCTTACCACCATTTAACACGCTTTGTGCGCATAAACTTATTCAGCATCAATAGCATTAGATAGTATTGATATTAATATGAATAAATATATTGATTGTAAACTGGAGAAGCCGCATTGAGCAGGTTAATAATTACACCACCATTAACCTAAAAATCTGACCTGAGACTGTTTGAGAGCTGGACAAATGATATGGCCGTTTCTTTTTCCTCCATGTTGTTGTAAAATGAGTATATCGTGCATACCCTTTGAACTGCAAATACAGGTTAGACAATAATGCCATCTTTGTAGATTTGGATTTTTAAGTGCATAGAAAGGGAGATTCTGTGATCTCAATGAGTTGTTTAAAAAAAAATTAAGTTGTGTTTATTAGCATTTGCTTCTTGTATTAGTTACTTTCGATAGAGTAGATTGAATTGAAGACGAGTGGGTTTTAATTCATATATTAGAACATATAAATAACATCATCATGGCAGGGTTAGGGTTAGAGAAAGATCAAATTTTTTTAACATACCAAAATTTTTATTTTTGTTACCAATAAGCTGTAATCAATGCAATGAAATGAAATGTACTGTACATGTAATTAATTTAGAAGAGTTTCACTTTTTAAATGACAGAAAACGTAAAAGAAAACGACAACCTTTTTCATGACATGCACTTTATACACCTATCAGCCATAACATTGTACCATTATGACAGGTGAAGTGAACAACATTTATTATCTAATTACAATGGTACCAGGAAGTGGAATGTGTTGGAAGCAGAAAAAATGGGAAAACATGAGAATTAGAGTGACTTTAACAAGGGCCAAATTGTGATGGCTTAACGACTGGGTCAGAGAAACTCCAAATCTGCAGCTCTTGTGGGATGTTCCCAGTCTGCACTGGTTCGGACCCACCCACAGTGATCCAAGTAAGGAAGACTGGTGAACCAGCACCATGAGCAGTCAAGACCCAGTGATGCACGTAGGGAGTGAAGGCTGGCCCGTGAAGCCTGATCCAATAGAAAAGCTACTGTAGCTTAAATTTCTGAAAAAGTTAGTGCTGGTTTCAGTAGAAAGTGTCAGAGCACACAGTGCATAACAGATATGGGGCTGTGTAGAGATGGCCCTAGGATGCACTCTGGGAAGAAGCCAAGCTGGCAGAGTTTCGGGTCCAAGTGGATCTTACTTGACATGTACCATTTTCCTAAACATTGTTGCAGTCTAAGTACACCCCTTAATGGACATGGTATTCCCTGATGACAGTGACCTCTTTCAGAAGAATATTGCACACTGCCACACTGCAAAAATGCTTTAGTGGTGTCAATTGGCCATCAAAAATGTCCAGATCTCATTCCAGTCAATCATCTGTGGATTGTGCTGGGCTGAAAGGATCTGCTACTGACATCTCCGTGCCAACTACAACAACACACCTTCAGAGGTCTAGTGAAGTCCATGCCTCAATGTGTCAGGGCTGTTTGATTGGCAAAATTGGGACCCAACACTTAGATTAAAAGGTAAAAATTGCGAGAAAGATGGGAGAAAGATTAAATGATGGGATTTTTTCCCCCCATATTATCCAGCAACATATTTTAGCAGTAGGAATATCCAAACCACACAACACTGGCTAGAGGAAGAAGGAGATTGAATGAGACAGAACATAGGAGCGGAAAAATGTCCTTTTCACGCCTTTCCTTCATGAAATCCCCAAGCTGTTAGCAGGTTTCCCCAGATCTTTTGCTAATCCATTTCAGTTTGATGTCTGCTCCACCACATCTTTTTTCTACCAGCCACTCATTCCTTTGCTACTTTTTAAAATTGCGTCATGATTGGTAACTGAACTTTTTTGTTTGCCTATTTTTTTTTTAATTCGTTTACGCAATACTTTCTCAGGATAACGTTGAAGTATTATGACTCAGCATATGATTCATAGTGTGTTTTAAACAGGATTAGCTTTTAATGTGTTTGTCATATCTCGTTTGCATTTTTTTTTTTTGTAGATTGTAGAATTTTTATCTGTCTAGTTATTTATTTATAATTATTAATATATTTTATACTGTACTCTATTATATACTATAATATTATATTATATGTTATACTGTATATACTACAGTATATGCTTCCTGTCAGCTTAAACAAGTCTGACCATTCTTATTAAACCTCTCTTTTAAATTGCAGCTTAAGGATGTTTGTTTGTTTGTTTGTTTATACTTTTATTCTATAAAATCAGCAGTTTCTGAAATCAGCCAATCATGAACCAACAACCACGTCAAGTTACTAAGATCACATTTTCTTTATTTGCTTCATTGAACATTAATTTAAGCTCTTTATCTATATCTGAATGTGTTTTATGCGTTGTGCTTTTGGCAAACTGGATCAATAAATGGAGGGTGAATCCAAGAAGGTCAAAAAATAAGGAAAACAGAGGGCCAACCAGTAGAGCTAAGGGCAGAGAGAGTATGAGTTGAAAAATCTTGGGCATTATATTTCTATTTTATTCCAATTCTAAATTAAGCATACGTACTGTAGATGGATAATGAACAGTTTAACCTGTGATGTACAGTACCAGTCAAAAGTTTGGACACGCTTTCTAATTCAATGTTTTCTAAGTGATTTATTCTCTACATTCTGGAACAATACTAGAGGTTTCACCACTATGAAATAAATAACACATATGGGATTATGGAATTCTGTAACAACAATGACAGTTGTTATTTTAAGATACAAAGGTCAGCTGTTCTGGCATAGTTCTTGCTAGAACAGTATTGTTAAGTGCGTTTACAAAACCCATCAAGCACCATGATGAAACTATCTCTCATGCAGATCTTCCCAGGAAAGCAAGACCAAAAGTTACCTCTACTGCAGAGGAGAAGTTCATTTAGAGTCACCAGCCTCAGAAATCACCAATTAACAAACAGCACCTCAGGTTAGAGCCGTTATGACGGATTTACAGAGCAAAAGTAGCAGAAACATCTCAATATCAACTGTCCAAAATTTTCATAATCCAGATGCCTTTAACATTGTTTTACAATATAGAAAGAAATAAAAATGAGGAAGGGCGGTTGCTTTTGGTTTTGACTGGTAGTGTATCATCATTGTTTTGAAGTAAGGGCCATTGGCTGTATTTTATTATTATTATTATTATTATTATTATTATTATTATTATTATTTTCTAATCAAATCACACTTACAAGATAATCATTTACTATAGAGACATAGAACATTTACATCCAGCACACTGTACTTTTTTTTCCCTCTCTCCAAAACCATTTATTTTTCTTTCTGTGGTTTTCAGACTAAGGGGTAACTGCAAAAGAGTAGGATTCTGAGGAGGTTTCCATGGTGACCCTTATATAAATGGTTTATAAAAGTCGAAAAATTGAGTGTATTGCAATTATTTATGACTCATTGTACGCTACTGAATGGCTTGGTAGAATTTTCCAGAATCAATTTGAATGAAGGTGCCTTACTTGTGTGTGAGGGAGTATTTATGGGAAGTATGATGATGATGATGATGATGGTGTTTACAGTCTGTTGAAAAAGTGAGGTCAGCTGAAATAGAGGCGAGCAGTTGTCATGGCAACTCCAGCATGCGAATTAGCCTTTTAGACCAGGAACTTGACCAGGCTTAAAACGAACCATCTTCTGAAATTTATCTCCACTGTAACAGAAAAAGCATCCGGTCACTTCGTTCAGGGTGTGTGTGTGTGTGTGTGTGTGTGTGTGTGTGTGTGTGTGTGTGTGTGTGTGTGTGTGTGTGTGTGTGTGCATGAGGCCACACATACAACTGCCACAACTGGTCTTTGTATGTTATGTTGTTGGTGTGTGTGTGTGTTCGTTTATGTGTGCTGATATTAGGATTTAGGCTAGTGTATGCCTCTGGTTCTGTGATAACAATCTACTCTAAATGTTACCTTAATGTAGTGTTACCAACCCCACTTACACTTTTTCTAGTTTATGTACAAACTGTTTCCTGTTTTGAAAATTTTAAGTACACGTACACAGTGGATGCTGACCCACTTCACCTCCTAACCTTGCCTGTCATCCTTAGTGCGACATCTCTGTGCTTGGCACGCTGCCGTAAAGCTGACGTGTTGTGTGTACTTGATATGTTGGCCACATCTCACATTCATATCAAGAGCAGAAAAAAATTATAATTGTTCTGTGATGGCATGCAAATATCAGATCAAACCATAAAAAGCAGTAATGAATATTAATTGAGGTAAGTGATATCCAAGTATAATTCTCTCTCACCGCCCTGACCGTCAGTTCTGCGGCCATCAGTCGTGACCTTGTTCTGCATCACTGAGGGGGAAAAAAGGCATATCAGTATGCATGAAGTAGCATAACAAAATCTGTAATTATAATTAGGAAACTTAATGAAGGGTGTCCGATAAAAGCGAACAGTTGGGGCTGGATGGCCCTTTTATTGTGTTTAATTATTTATGTAATTTAATATTGTTTTTTTTATTTTTTTATAGTGTGGTATTCATTTAGATGAAGAAATAACCCAGTCAATCAAGCCAAGTTTGTTATTCAGGTCTTGGTCAACTTTATACTGGATCAATTAGGACATTCATTCTCATTAGACATACATTTTAAAAATTAGAGACTGATTTATTTTAGCTTCAGTTCGATTCAACGTATCAGAAATCCAGTTAACATGTTAACATTCCCGAAGTCAATGGTATTTTTAAACAGACTGGAAACTCCATAGAATGATCCAGTGAATTTTTGATTGCTAATGGAGGTGCACTTAACGCTGCCATGATGCCATGGAGGGAAGTCTCTCTGCCAGAACCTTCATAAATCCAGTTGCTTCTATAGAAACTAAATGTTTTTACACAAAGAGTCTTATGCAAATATGAAATACATTTTTGGGACGACACGCACCCAGGGTTCGAAAGGTTGATCCGTAAACCTTACCCTAAGAGTATAAATATTAACACCGCAATGGAACGGTACCCTGTCCATAGTGTTCTCCTCCCCGTGCTCAATGTCTCCTTAGATAGGCTCCATGTCTCCCGCGTTCATTTACAGTATAGGCGGTATCAAAGATGAACGAAATATTACCATAGGTGCTCAGATGGTACTATTAAGTTGAGATATTGCACTTAACAATATTGTACATGGAAAGATTTGATCAGTGTTTGAGCTATGAATATTTGAACTTGCATTGTATGTAAAAAACATTTTTGGATTCTGGCTAGTGTCTTTATTTCTCTTGATATGATTGTCCAAGTGGTGCATGTGTGTCATGCTAAAGCCACAGAGCTTTTTTTTTTTTTGTAATAAGCATTGCGTTTTTGTCATAATATTCAGGTTTTTTTTTGTTGATAAGAGTCTTGTTAGCATTGTTTGCTCAAATTCCTTAATAGATATTGTTTTGTATAGAACCGGGTGGAAAAACACCCATGATATTAACTTTTTTGTTTAGAATTGTAACGGAATCTGAATAAAAAAATAACATTGAATTGGGTAATTTTAAAGGTGATTCACATTCCTAGTGTTTATAGGTCATTTCACCTAAAATTAGGAACAGCACAAAAAAAAAACCCTGAAAATTTGTCATGTGACTTCAGTTAGCTGCTACAGTACCACTCATAACAACCACTATTAATGCAATAAACTTCCAGTATTAATATTTACTTGTCAGTCTGAGTTTAATGAGTTTGTTAATGATCTAAACCATTCTAGCATGTTTTTGCAGGATTGATCTTTAAACTAAGCTTCTGAGTACGGGAATCCTCCCTTAAAGCCAAGTCTACAGTAGGTTAGATACCTGTAGGCTGGATACCTGGCCTTGAAGCACAATGGTGTTGTGTGTTATTGATGATAAATTACATGACAAGCAATCAGTTACACCAGGAAAAACACAAGCCATTTTGCCGCTGTCAGTGCAGCAAGGTCAAGGCTTTTACAACGAAATGTGTTCACCTGTACAAAGGACAGCATGTATGCCTTGTTGCATGCACATGTCGGTATCTTGTGCTAATTTTTATGTCTTAGGGAAACTTGTTTTGCAGATCCAAATGCAAGTTTAGTCTGTTACTAATAGAGCAGAACAAACATAGTAATCAGTCCTGCTAGTCCATCTTGTTAGCACACACACCAGTGCAGTTTCACAGATTCTTTCCAGGACAGATCACTGAGTTGTACGCTGACCCGTATGATTCAGAGACTTCTTTGGTGTGTGTGTGTGTGTGTGTGTGTGTGTGTTTTTTGTTATAAAGTGTGTATAATAAATATAACCTAAAAAGTTTAAGTGGCATTAATAATTTGTAGCTTGTTTGTCATAGTCATATAAATTTTGCATACACTTTGATAAATAAGGCAGTCTCTAGGTTCATATCAGATCAGATTAATAACATAAAAATGATTAGTCTGTCGCCTTGCACCTCCAGGGTCTGTTTTCGATTCCCATTTCGGGTCTGTGTGCATAGAGTTCGCATGTTCTCCCTGTGTTTGGTGGATTTCCTCCGGGTACTTTGGTTTCCTCCCACAGTCCAAAAGCATACAGATTAGGATAAATGGTGTTTGAAGTGTGTGAATAAGTGTGTGTATGTGTGTGCCATGGATGGATTGACACCCCGTCCACGGTGTACCCCCAGGACAGCTTCAAGACCCTGTATGCAGGATAAAGCGGAATAGATGATGAGTGAGTCAGTGAGTAAAATGCTTTTTTTAACTTGGTTATCTGTTCATTTTTCCCTGAGTTTTTGTACTTGGCAGTTCCAGTTTTTAGGAAAAACTAAAAAGAAATAATAATAATAGGATACTTTTCCCCTCTTTTTTTATGCCATAATAAGACCATTTAATGAGAGGCTGCTGTGCCACCTGAAGTTTCCTCAGATCCTCAGATGTTCTTACGATTATTAAAACTGGCTCTGGGTTAAACTGTATTTGAAATTATTTTGAAATAAAACAAAAGATTTTGATCCTGGGCTCCTGTATTTTAGGACATAAGGCATAATTATGAAGTAAAGTAGTTTTTGAGTCACGCTTGTCACATCAAGGAGATACCTCAGGAAATATTCATGCAATTGTACTCTTGAATAATGTAGTATAACTATATAAATACCATAAACTGGCGACAGGATCACAGTCCCCCGAGGCTCACCCATCTGGTCCGATCCCACAACAGCCACAATATACAGCCATAGTATACAAACTTCTAGCACCTTCACATTGATTTTGCTTTTCATTTTATTCAAATTTATAAGCTTTTCAAATGTTTTGCTACCTCTTAATGATTAGCACTTGTGTGTAGGAAATTTGTACTATTTAGTGTCATTTTATTTTATTTTATGTAAGTTGTCACATACAAGTTATTGATAATAATAAACTGCAGAGTTGTCCATTTAAATGTGCTTCTTTGCTCTTAAATGCAAAATCTTATTTTGGTAATTAGCAGATTAAAAAAAAAAATTATTAAGTGCCTGTAGCCCTGCTGTAGTGGAGCACGCTCGGGTCCTGGTTACAATTTGATAAAGCCATTATTATCAGAGCCATGCAGTGGCCATCCATGTTTATAATAATCTGAGAGATATTTGCATGTTAAGCTTCCTAAATAAGCACTTGTACCGGGCGTAATATGGAAGAGCAGTAGTGACATGTTTTGCCTTCAGTGTTGCTTCTAGTCTAAAACCATCTCCTGCTTTTTAAAAGATTTAATTGTAATGTTTTAAAAATTAAGTGCATTATATCACTCATTCGTCCCATGAGTGATGTACTTCTTTTAGTTCTGTCAAAGACAATGTGTCTTACATGTGGCTTTTTGTTTTGTGTGTGTGCGTGCGTGCGTGCGTGCGTGCGTGCGTGCGTGCGTGCGTGCGTGCGTGCGTGCGCGCGCGTGCGTGCGTGTGTGCGTGTGTGTGAGAGAGAGAGAATGATTGTAGAACATTAAAGGCCATGTACTGTAGCAGGTCTGTTCAATCAGACAGTAATTAATAAGAACGCATTGCATGTGCAAGAATATACAGTATGTTAAAATGAAAAGAAAAAGTCACTATGGCAAAGACGATGTGTTGTGTAAAGGCTGATTCTGTGTACACGCCCATCTTTGACTGACTCAAATGAATATTAATGAGTATGCAAATACAACGGTCACGTGACAAGGTGTCAAAATAAACAAGACGTAGGAAACCCAAACAAGTGAAGATTTTCTTGGTAGATTCTGTAAAAAGCTTTTTTCAGTCTTTTTAGTCTTTTTTTGAGTTGGTTCTGTGTCCGCCATGATGGTTGTAATAATGTTTCATTAATGTGTTTTTATATATACTGTGTGTGTGTGTGTGTGTGTGTGTGTGTGTGTGTGTGTATGGATGGATTAATGAATGTGCAAGGCCAAGACAATAATGGTATATCTTTCATTATACAAGTTCAAAATAATTTAAAAGAAAGAATATTTAATAAAAATGACGATTTTTATTAATATTCTTTTTTTATTTTATTTTGTACTTGTATAATCTGAATAAATAAATAAATAAAGAGCGGCACTTAATACATTTATAAAAGAAAACTGTGACATTTCGCCACCTTTGTTTGGAGGTAAAGCCTGATCACAGGTGCGCAACTTTTGATAATGTAACTCCATAACAACACATTTCTGTTGCACCACTTCGAAACTCGTGAACTCAGAATCGGTTATATCATGAACGTAATAAATCAATTTAAATTTCAAATTACATTTAGTTTTGGGGTCAATGTAGAGAGACATTAATTGGCACACAAAAGAGTCACGATTCATAAGTGAATCGATTCTCTACTAATTATGGCCTCCTTTAGTTGCACCTTTTGGAATGCAGGCCTTGGACCTGATATTTAGCGTTCCCAGGAACAGTTCCTTAAGATGTTTTGCGCTCTTCATTTGTCATGAAATAAAGAGGAAATGGGCCACAACTGGCTATTGAATTACCAATCAGACGGTTGTCTGATTATTTTTGATCCTGTGAAAATGGAACGACTACGTTAACGGTAATCTTTTGACTGCTATATTGAAGTCAATTATGGTGGTATACAGAGGCAAAAATCCAAATATATAAATAGTTCAAATACTTATGGACCCAGGTGTAAAAAATTAAAGTGTCTTCTCTCTTCCCCAATAATGCACCACTCACTCATTCACTCACTCATCGTCCAATTTATCTTCTGGAGACATAGAGCATGAGGCAAGGTACACCCTGGACAGGGCGCCAGTCCATTGCAGGGCACACTATGGATAATCTGCATGTCATCGTACTATGGGAGAAAATCTGAATACCCTGAGAAACCACCAAGCAGGTGGAGAACATGCAAACTCCAAGCCCACAGACCCGATGTGGGAATCGAACCTGGACCCTGGAGGTGCAGGGTGACTGTGCTAACCACTAAGACGCCGTGCTGCTCCAGTGGTACGTATTCATGTCAAATATCTGAATATATTTTTTAGAGTTGTCTGACACAAGTTCTTGTACTATTTAATATCCAATTAATCATGTCTATCTCTAATAAAGAGTTTGCTTATCTGCACTATTTTGTCCCAGTGGCTCTATAATTTGCCTTTGCAAGTGAACAAAGCCATCCAAATTAGGCAGACAGCATTGTAATGATGGAACAATTACCTTTTAGTTGAGTGATTTGGATCTTTTGTCTGCTACTACACAAATTTCATATTTGTTTCTCCCGGTCTGTTTAGTTCAATCTAGGAGATAGGAATTCAGCAGAATGCTTATACAGTAGGACGATTATTAAGCATCAGTTTGTGTCACAGATGGGCGTGCATGTGCGTGCGTGCGTGTGTGTGTGTGTGTGTGTGTGTGCGCATGTGTGTGTGTATGTGTGTCTGCGCTCATGTTTATGATTTTATTTTTCATAATGTGCATTCCGCAGAGCATTTTCACAGCGCTGCATTGGTAACATGATAAAAGCTTTTGATTTATGTTCCGTTTAATGTCGTCTTTCAAAGTAATGGGTTTATTGTGTTGTTTTTATTTTTATTTTTGCTGGTTATTGCCATGGAGCAAATCGGGGAGAAAAACAGAGCAAAAGTCCCACTTCATTTTATCAAAAATAAACTGTTTGCATGCATGCGTGTGTGTGTCTGCATTCAGCTGAAGGTTTTCTGAAGAACTTGAATTGTGAATTTGTTCAGTAAAGAATGTATTTCTCAGCATCTGAAACGAATAGAGACATGAAATAAAAATCATATGACAAGTTAAACCTTTGCCTCGTATTGTATATTCTTTAAGCTCCATTAAACAAAAAAATGACAAACAGGCTTGTTTTCAGACATATTTTTATAGCCGACACGTATTGGTGGTGCAACACATGCTTGCCAAAGTACCCAATGTGTACGGCCTCTCCATACCGTCTCAAGCCATAGGCAGTGCCACCTGACATGAGTGTGGGTTTCTGCTCCTTGGCAGTGAATACTTCCTGTGCACTTTCTTTGACCCAAGAGCTTCTCACAGTTATGGTGAGATGTGGCTCCCTCAAGTACCATTGGCCAAGGAGTCAGGGTGATTCCTCTGCCAGGTCCTCCAGCCACGCTTGTACTTGGCTGTGATTGTTCTCGGTGCCAACAGCGTGCAGCCAGAGACAATGTGACTGATGGTCTCCTCGGGTTTGCTGCACGTCCTACACGTGCTGTCCGCCTGCTGCTTTAAGATGTTGTGTGACTCGAACCCTCGACCCTGGAGATGCGAGGCCATAGGGCTAACTGCTCTTTTAATGTATTGCTCACATTTAAATTTACTCATTTAAATGTAATACTGACATTTATATGTACTGTATATCTGTGTATCCTATGTGCTTCATAAAAATGTTTTTTATTTTTTTCTGTAAAGTTTTTTGGGCTGCAAAATAATTTGCATATATATTGCCTGTGTATGCCGAGTCTCTGTGAAACGTACTTCCCCACTGGGCCACTCTGTATAAAATATGTTAATAGAAATTCAGTTCAAAGAGTTAAGATAATTAATCTGATTGGCAAAGCAACCGAGATGGCTTAGTGCTTTATCTCCCTCTAGATGTTATGTAGGCTATTTTTAACAGAGGGAAACAGAGGGGCTGAATGCTCTTGTTGTTGTAAAAGCAGTAAATCAGACAGTAAGTGAAAAGATGATGATGATGATGATGGATGATAATAATGTGAATGAAAAATCAGCTCTAATCATTTAATAAATTGTTTAAAATGTGTTTATTTGGAATTATTGAAATGAAAAGCTGAAACACATCATTATGATCATACAGAGTTAGTGGCAAACTAGTTTAGGCAGCAGTATGATTTGGCATCTTAAGTTTAACACTGTCATCTCTCAGTTTGATATAAAGGATGGTTAGCTGCTTGTCAACTGTTAAAAGCGCTATGCTAATAAAATTGATTTGAATTGAAGTTACCTGTATGATATTCTCACACCGTTTCATGCGATAAGCATGATGCTCCTTCATTTAATTACTTGGTGTAGTCAGCACCATCTATGTAAAGCACTTTAAGAAAAAAATGTAATAAAAAAGTAGGACTGTCAATATTAAGGTGTTCATGCATGTGATTTAATATTGAAATTTTAATGTGTTACTATTTCTTTTTTAATTTTTAAATTCTTTTTTACGCAAATTATTCACATGTCCAAGTTTGACCCTAATGGCTTCCCATAAACAGTTACCGGGCTGTGTGTGATAACGGCAAGATAATAAGATGAGTGAGGAAACATCACTAGGTGTGCTGAACGGCAAGATTAGTTAAAAGAAGTGCGTCTAGATAGAAGTTTGGATAAAACCTGTGTGCTTAAGCTACCTTCAAGGGGAACTATTTTTACAAGAATACGTTAAAGATAATCCACGGGCGTGGTGGCTCAGATGGCTAAGGTTCCAGGTTCCAGGTTCAAACTCCATCTTTGGTGGGTTTCCACACTTCATTCTACCCAGCCACTGCATGCAGTGCCGGCCCCATTTGCAAGATTTTAATTTAATATTTGTTAAATGTTAATGTTTGAGAAATTATAAAACAGCATAATCGATTTCCCCTGACCAGTTTGTCATATGCATTTCTTTATTTCAACATGGCACATTTACAATACAAGTAAACCTGAGTATTTTAAAATTGTGATCAGTCACAGACTGACTGTGATTAGCTAGATAAAGATTTTTACTCGACTGACAATACTATAACAAAGTGAAAATTACAATATCCAAACTTAATAGCTACAAAAAAAATTGCTGTTTGATTATCGAGTTAATATAGTAAACTATAATCACTTTGTCATCCAAAACTAAGTATTTAATTGTAAGAATTCAGAGGGAGAAAAAGTAAGTATTCTGAAGAGTCTGAATTCAGAGAACAAATGCTGAGACATAAAGTCAGAACTAAAATACATTTTTATGTCGCCCTAATCCTTTTCTGTACAGACATAACTTCATAGCTGCATGTTTTTAGATGGATGAAATCAACTGACTCACTGATAACAGCCACAAAATGTCAGCAAGTTTAGATGCAACAGTGTGACATTTTTCACTTGCAAATGATTATTATTATTTTTTTTTTGTATAAACGTTTGCATTTTATTATAAATTATTATTGAACAATTCATATTTACCCAACCTCCACGGCAATGATGAGACAGTTGGTTATTTTCTGAGGGGCCGCTCAGACCAGTTGCTCGAGCAACTTGAGCCCTGCCCTGTGCACGTATACGGTTATACTGTATGTCTGAGTGTTTATGTCCAAACTTAACGCTTGATCTGTCCCCTCTGAGTCCCGCTCAAAATAACATGAAGAATCTCTGCAATGTTCGGTCTCATGTATGTACAGTATGTGTGTAGATGTATATAAATATACACGCACGCTAAGCGTTGTTGTCCTTGCCTGGCCAGAATACATTTTAGTTGATCTTTGAGTAAAACGAAATTATCTCCATGACTGATTCCTGTGTTTACATGAGAAATCATTTCTCTTGTGCTGTCACATTTTCCTCTGTTTCATACCCAATTTATGACGAATAATGACAAGGTGTACAGTATATACGAAAAGAGGAACATGTTTTCTCTTGCCCATTTATTGCAGTGATTTGAAGTCGTGGTGGTTTGAAGAGACTCTGAAAGACATTTAAGAAGGATTTTAAACATTGTCAATTCAGGTATTATTATTCATGTAACAAAAATTTCCCTGAGAATAATATTCCTTCTGACAGATGGATTTAAAAATGTTTCTGCAAGTGTTATATGTGTGTGTCACACCAGTTCAGGGCAATAACCAGTGGTTCTACGGAGGACTCCCTGGTTTTACGTGGGTCAGGGGTAGCTCAGTGGTTAAGGCATAGGACTACGGTTCGGAAGGTCCCAGGTTCAAGTCCCACTACCACCAAGTTGTCCCTGTTGGGCCTTTTGAGCAAGGCCCTTGACCCCAACTGACCCCAACAGTGTCAGTTATTATACATCTGAGCAGTATAATGAGATAAAAAAAAATGTAAGTCGCTCTGGATAATTAGTCTAGTTAGCACGCCTTTGGAAGTATTGCAGTTTGTGATGGTTGTCGAAATAATCGTGTACCTATATCTTAGACTGTAGAATCCTGGGACATGTTTTCACAATAAAATGCGCCGAGAGAGCCGTCTTTTTCTTCCTACACTTTAACTAACCCGACCCGGAAGACCAAACCCCCGTCTTCCAAACCCCCGTCTTCCATCCCCCCGTCTTTAAGCTATAGTTAAAACTAGAGAATATGTAGAGTTAATTAAAATAAAAATCTGTTGTTTGTCCTTTTTTTTTTTTTTTTTGTGGATGATGAAACATTTTTTCTCCCTTTTTTGGGGGTAAATTGCAAGTATCTCAATCCTAAAAAAAAGAAGACCTTTTAAAGCGCTCGCCCTATCATCCGGAGATCGCTAGTTCGAATCCCGGGTGGTGCTGTAACCTCTCGCAGCCGGAGGTCTAGAGAGAGCTGATTGGCCGAGCTCTCTCAGAGGGGAGGGATGAGAGGTACATAGTGCTCCCACATTAATCACGGCTCTACAGCCAGTCAGGGGCGTCTGTGAGCTCGCGCAGCGGAGGGAGCGAATAGCGCTGTCCTCCGAGTGTGTTACGCCGCCCCCAATGGTGCGCGAGCGAGCAGTTCGAAAAGATGCGGTCGGCTGGCGTCACGTGGTTCTGAGGAAACACGTGATACTCAGCCGGGAGGGCCGAAGACTGGTAGTAATAGACTTAATGTGGGAGCCCCCTAGTGACGGGGAGGAATTGGACACGACTATATTAGGGAGAAAATCGGGGAAAAAATCCACAAAAAAAAAAAAAATTCATTCAAAAAGACATGCACATTCAAAGCAGCATACAGACCAGACAGCTAAATAAACAGACCAGACAGACAGCATTGCAGTTCTCCACTGTTTTATTAGCATATGCTGTTCTGCTGAGTGCATGGCTTTCTGGATCCGTGTAAATGACTGTATTGAGCGTCTCTTTGTTAGCGAAGGGCTTATCTCAGCAGGAAGCCTTGTTAGCTGTGTCACTAAGTATTAACAGCAGCAGCTCAATTGTGCACTTGTGTGCATTTGCGTTCATCCTTATGTACGGTGAGGTGTGTGTGAACTGTTGGCAAATTCTTTTTTTTTTTTGTTCTCAAAGCCCGTTTTTGTGTGCTGCCTGTTGGACATGTTTTTCAACACAGGAAGTGACAGCACATCGATCCAATCCCATTCACTCGAGTGTCTGCTTCCTGCCCAAAAAGTAAAGTGTTGAACTGTATAGAAGGCCTGTATAAAAAAAAAAAAAATAATAATAAAAAAAAAATCAATTTCCAGACCCTTCACCAATTCCGTTCGTATTGTGCGATGAGAAAGAAATACTGACGCAAGTGTCTGCGTATCACATTATGGTCGCAAAATTACAGGTCATTATGCTGGAGTTGCCATGGGGACAACTTTTATTAAGATGTGTAGTTTGGGTTTGCTGAGGTTATATAGAGATTTTTCCTAATGCGTTTGTCAAAAAGTACTCCATCGACAGAGAGGCTTTATGCCTGGCATCTCAAGGTTGCATTCACATCACTGTTGCTGACGCAGGCATTGCTGTGTGTGTGTGTGTGTGTGTGTGTGTGTGTGTGTGTGTGTGTGTGTGTGTGTGTGTGTGTACCTGGTCAGCATAAGCGAGCAAACATTAATCTTTCTTTGTTTAATGACACGATGCAGAACTCGAGTCGCATAGATCAGGCCTTACCTACAATCACTGAGACACTGTTTTATACACTGCCAAGGTTAAGAGGGAGAAAATAAGCAGTGTGTACGCTTTCTTAAAGTTTCAGGGAGCATAGAGAAGCCATGGAATTCTTCTAAACACACACATCATACAAAACTGGACTTACGGGCTGCTGTGGAGTTGAGTGATGTTTACATTTGTTTGTAGATTGTAGCACAAAAAATTAATTGTGCAATTTCAGAATTTAACAATTACAGCACACTTCATAAATTACCAGCGTGCACCGAGCACTCAACACAGATAAAGAAATATCACCGTCCCAGTCTCCCTGGACTTTTACCTTGATTTTTACTTTTACCTTGATTTGCATAAAAACTTACTTCTTTTTATTGTGCAAAGCTGCTTTGCGACAATGTCAATTGTTAAAAGCGCTATATAAATACAATTGAATTGAATTGAATTGAATTTTTCTCTCTGGATGCAGAACCGCAGGAACCCCTTTTGTTCACACCATAAAAATGCTTAGACATTATTGTCGCCTTTTACAAGGTGACACTATCCAAAGTTTGAAGGTCGTATTTTGAATAAACCCGTTGTCTAATTATCTGGTACTGAAGCCGAGGGGGGTCATGACCTCATTCAGGAGTCCAGGAGCGAGTGTACTGATAAGACCAGACGTTTTCTTTTAAACGGTTAATGATGCCGTAAAGATCATGTCGAGGTCAGTCAGGGTTAAGCGATTTACAAACAGAAAGGAATGTGGAAAGTACTGGGAGCCTTACGTGCTGCGGTTAATTCTTAAGTAGGGGTCATTTTGTATGTTGGTGTTCGCGTTTTTATTGTAGGCCTTCAGGCTCTTTTGGATGTAGTTTTGCGGCTTTGAACTGGCAGAAGCAGACATGATGGTGCGGCTTTGTGGCTGCTTGCAGACAGAAGACATAAAGTCGCAGCCGAATGTAAATAAAGCGCAGATTATTGGAAGAGTTAAGTCGTCCGAGTCTAGATTAGACATGCATTTATATATAAAACTTGCTTTTTTATTAAAAAACAAATTTTTTTAACTCTCAGCTCTTGGTTTTGAGGTTTTTTAAAAATATAATTTTATTTTAATGGCTGTAATAGGAGCCCACTGTTATTGTGCATTTTCCCCCCACACTTTTAAGCCTTTTAAAATTTAATTTTGCGCCGTAATAGCACCTGTTATGGAACCAAATTGTGGAAAAGGTGAATGAGATGTTAATTTTATTCAGGTGATAAGAAATTGTTTGGAGATGAAAATGGAGGAGAAAAAAAAGTGGAAATGCCTCATTAACTCTTGGCCAGGAATTCCTCTTCCCCTTCATGATGTCATGTTAGAAAGGCAGAAAAGCATGAAAGTGATTGCTAAGGCGTATGTGATGCAATGCAGCATGAGACAAACCAGCATGGTCACTTATTACATCATAGCACAGTATCTGACTTACCCAATTAAGTAATACCCATTATTGGTCTTAATAAGACCTTGGTCTTAATATTTCTTTAGGTAATGGCTTTAATATTGAATGACCGTAAATAATATGAAAATGGCTGCAACTAAAATGCACACGCTAAATACAATGTAGACACCTTCACTCCACCAACAGAAATTCTGAACTAGATAATTCTCATGTGGGGGGAAAAAAGCATAGTCTGTGCTACATTTACAAGAAATTCAGTACAGTGGAACCTCGGATTGTGAGTAACATGAATCGCGAATGTTCCGCAAGACAAGCAAACATGTTTAATAAATTTTGACTTGAAAAACGACCAAGTCTTGGTTTACGAGTACCAAGCATCATGTATCACGAATGTGCTTCTTGTTTTGAGGCCAAGCGTCACGTGATCACAACTGAGCCAATGGTTTTTCTCTCTCACGCCATGAGGAATTGTGGGTAAGCGTCTCCCCTGCTCGGTCTTATTGAATAGTGATTTCAAGCCTAATATTTCAATTTCCTGACTCTAACCCTGACTGACATCAAGATGCCACATGGGATTTTCACTTACAACTTGCAGCTGATGAAAATCTAAAATCTAGTGTCTTAGAATATCAGGATATTTAATTTCGAGTTTGAGTAAATTACTGTTCATGGTATAAATCTTGTGTATACCTCAGTCTAGTCCAGTACACGCATTGGGGAAGAACGTTTGTTGACTCAAAAGTTGTCCAGAAGACGATCATTAACCCCCTTGATGGTTGGATGGTAATGAAAAAAAGTACTGTTATGTCTTACATTGTTGTGTCTGTCATGTACCTCTTTGTTTGCACATTTGCACATGCACTTTGTCTATTGTGTATTTTTGTATAGATATTGATAGTTCTTCTTTCAGAGTAACTTAAAAAATGTAAAATGTATGTTGTAAATTTATGTTGTTGCATGTATGTAGCACCCTGGTCCTGGAGGAACGTTGTTTCGTTTCACTGTGTACTAACTGTATATGGTTGGAATGACAATAAAAGCCTACTTGACTTGATTATCTTCTGGATGGTAAGCCTCCAAAGGTCATTGCTGAAAGGTCTGGCTGTCAGAGTGTTTTATTTAGGCATTTACGTGGAAAGTTGACTGGAAAGGAAAAGTGTGGTAGGGAAATGTGCACAAGCAACAAGGATCACTGCAGTATTAGGAAAGACTGTCAAGCAAAGCCTATTCAAGAGCTTGAGTGAGCTTTATAAAGAGTGGGTAGAGGCTGGAATCAGTGCATCAAGAGCCATCATGCACAGACTTAAGGACAGGGGAAGATGCTGATTACTTTCCCTGCCGGACTTACAGTAGGACCTGCGCACAGCAACAAAAACACTTTTTTATGGCTCATGATCTAATGAAATGCTATAAATAAATTGTGTTAATCAGTTTTGTTTATTTCCAAGTGAGTACTATCAAAGCCACAGTGATCGATATCAACATAGTTGTTCACAGATGTTATTGATGGGGTTTCCAACAAAAAGAAGTAATTGAAATGACTGACAGATGGTCAGAAAGCCATTTAATTTGTCAAATTCACAATTAATCATTCACATCAAAATGTGATGTTTATCTGATTACGCATAATTATTAAATAATCACTGTAGAAATCGGGACAACTCAGGAAACGAAGGACAAAATCTGGTGATGTTTTTGCCATTTATTAAAAAAAGAGCACTTTCAGCAATGCACGTAAAGTACAAGGTGAGATAAAATGTGCTAAAGGCTTTTATTAGTTCCTTTAAGGGCTCAGCATCTTCAGTTCGTCATCAATAAAGCCCAAACCTGAGTAAAGCACATGGCTTCACTGCTGATTTTGACAAAGCAAGCAAAAATATGACACATGTATGATGAAAACACTGTTATTCAAAGGCTAATGAATTTTGCATGATACCGTATAAGGGAATGATTGATAGTTTTGGATGGACTGCAGTCACTGAAGCAGGACTCTGTGTGTGTGAGTGAGAGAACAAATATGTGGAATAGGCCAGACAAAGCCAGTAGACTGCAATCTTCATCAGATCTATATGAGCCCTGTGAGGTCGCACATGCCGATTAACAATAGTCTGGGAAACGTTTGCTTGAAACATGGTCTGTCAGGTTTACCACAGTCTGGAGGATTTTAAACCTGGACAATGTCGTGAAGCGTGCATCAGCCTTAAAGCGTCTGTGGTATACCGCTTTTATGAGAGTGAGGTGGATTATGGGGGGGGTTACAGCTTAAAAGTTGTGGTAAAAGGGAAAATTTAAGGCTTGAACAGAAATGTAAAGCAGAACTTGATCATTTTACATCATTTAATAAACCTGATTCCAGATGGTAATTTAAGTAAGTAAATGAATTAATAAGAGAGGGGCATTTTAGTTAGTATTTCTACATCAGAATTTCAGTGGCACTGGTATTCATATTAAATCCACAGTCGAGATACCAACGAGATGTTGCACGTTCACTTCTTGCTTTCCTTTCTTTTTTTCTGTTCAGTTTGAGCTGAGATGGGGCAAAATGTTAAGTAGCATCCGTGTCATATTAGCGTTAATGTTTGCTAGCTGCACTGTCCCTTCTCGGCTGTCTTTAACTCATATAGTTAACTCATAAGTTGCTGTGGCAGAAGAACTGTAATGTACAGTATATGTATATTTCAGGAGTAGTGCTTTGCGATATGATGACAAATCATTGATTGAACATTTTACCTTGAATATGATTACAGAGCATTTAAAACAAAAAATTCTTAAAATTTTTTGCTCTCATAGTTCACCAACAGTAAAAATGCTTCAATTGTTAAAGCTGGGATTTTTTTTTCCAATGAAAGACTTCTTTTCCATGTTGCTTCCATGTTGCAGGCAGTTTTGTTAAGAATAAAAATTAAAAAAGCTATGTTAAATGACCTTCTAAAATATATTTTCCCAGGGGAAAAAAAAAGTCCAGGGCTGACAAATCCACCTGTTTACTTCTGGGAGTGGCAACGCCAATATTGATTCATTAAGAGGTAAATGGGGGCAGGAGTGCTTGGTGTTGGACTGCTGATCAGGAGGTTCCCGGTTCGAGCCCTGACAGAGCTGGGCTGCCACCGTAGGACCTGTTGAGCAAGGTTCTTCATCCGCAAGTACTCATATAGACTTAATGTACAGTATGCGTCGAGCTGGCAACTCAACCCTGTAAGTAACTGCTACAGAAAGAACAGATATATCTCTGTTAAGGAGTACACATTACCCGATATGCCAGATATACTGGGGAAAAATACTAAGACACAAACAAAGCAATTTATAATTGCCTTACAAATGCAGGTTTCATTTATAAATGCAGTTTTTGAACGAAAAAAAAATTCCTCTTTTGCACTTGTTTAAATTCTTATACAAAAATGTATATTTTAGAGAGAGAGAGAGAGAGAGATTTGCAACATCCTAGACTATTACAGTACAAGTCAAAAGATTGGACATCTTTCTACATCGTAAAAAAGCAATGCTGAAGACATCCAAGATATGAATAATCTCATTTAAACAGTTGATGTTGCAGTTTCATCATGGTACTCGACAATACTTCATGCAAGAACTATTCCGGAACTGAATTCTTAAAATATCAGTTGACTGTTGTTTTTGTTGTTGTTACTTAATTGCATACTGTAATTACGTTATTTGTGCAGATGTGTTATTTCATAGTATTGAAATCATCAGTATTGTTCTAGAATGTAGAACATTGATTAGAAGGTGTGTCCAAACTTTTGACTGGTACTGTACACAGATTGGATCTATTGACGTTTACTGCTTCAACTTTAAGAAAAGTCTTAGCTTTTATGACTCGTGATAAAGGCTGGGCTATTTGAGTAAAAGATGTGATTTTATTTTTTTTTAAGCAATATTGTGTAATTTCCAAATAATGATTACTGCATTTTGTTCTTTTCTGTAGTGATGTGCCAGTTGTGTTTTCAAAGCTGTAATTAATCATGTTTGTAAATGATAATGATGTAAAATGAAAAAAAAAAAAAAATAAAAATAATAATAATAGCAATAATAATAATAATAATGTGCATAGAAAGTGTGCTCACTAGATTTCAATGCAGCTCCGTGGCATTAGTAAAAAAAAAACAAAAATTAACTGAAGCTGAAATTAAATAAGGTTTTTATAAGAAGTTTCCTGGGCTTTAGTATTAAAGGAAACCTTTTCACAGTATGTGAATTAGTACCGAATTGCTTCTAACTGTTATCCCATATAGCTTGTTAGTGTGGTCTGGCACTTTATGTGTATTGGTATTTATGTTTGTATGCTGATACAGTTTTGTAATATTGTCTAACTTGGCATCTACATCATTTACATGAAATCTATGGCATTTGGCATCTGCCCCTTATTCAGAGCGACACACATTTATTTGCTCAATTATATGTCTAAACCGTTGACGGGTAAGGGCTTTGCTCAAGGGATTTGAACCCGTGACCTTCTGATCCACAGTCAATGCTTGATCACTTAGCAATCTGCTTTAATGGTCTGCAACACACATGTAGTGATTGCCAGCTTCTGATTGGTCATCTGCAGGCAGGTCAGGCATACTTGACAATAACATTAATAATAATGATAATAATAAAATTACTTATTCATAAGAACCTTTCAAACACCTAACTCAATGAAGGCATCAGTTCATCTTGACTAATAACCAGTTGGATTATCCATGGAATAACCATTTTATTTTCTTATTGTTTCTGTATCTTTACTCAATACTGGAATTGTGAATCAATCAGCACCTTAGATTTTACTATAAGAGCTTATACCATTTTATTAGCAGCTACATCTCAATATCAACTGTTCAAAGGAGATTATTGGATATTTCGAATGCCTTCAGCCTTGTTTTACAGTGTAGATAAAAAAAAAAAAATAGGAAAGACCATGGAATTAGAAGGCCCTTTGACTGGAAGTGTATATTTTTATGTATAAATTTTAACCAGTAATAAATATACTGTGTAAAATCATGTACTGTACATTGTCTTTAACAGCACCAGTGGGTCCCTAAAATGATAAATAGTAATGTCAATGCTCCACTGACCAAGCACATTATGTCCAGTTTGAATAAAGAAAAATGTTTATAGCCCTATTGCTTTTGTATTCATGAGGTTTTTTTTTTAGGATTTAACTCATCAATTCAAGTAATCAAAAAATTAGTAATCATAAGAAGCTGTATATCTACGACTGTGGCAAAAAAAAAAAAATCTCTCGACCACCACTTTTAAAACCACAGTGTTAAAATAAAATTGTAATCATTGCAGTAACCACGCTGAGTCATCTTCTCTGTTCATTCTTTCTCACATTTCTGTCTCTCATGTACAGAAATTTGGTTCGATTTATTACACTATGAATAATTTATATACAGAGATGAGGAACCCATGCTTATATGTAATGTCGTATTTCCATTCATCAATTTGTCATACAACTAGAGGAATGTCACTCAGCCAAAACAAGGGCGTACAGTGACCTTTCCACTTCATTGTAACATTAAACTCTCTCAGGTCAGTCCCTGCGTGTGACTTTTATCTTTTTTTTTTATCTTCATGTCTGAGCTACGGGGTGGGGTGGACTGAGGAAAGCTATTTCTTCATGAACGAAAAAACATCAAATACCATTGTCCAAATCCCCCAAACGTTGTGGCAAAATGTGTTCTGATGTGTTGGATGAGGCCAAAATGTAACATTTTCTGCATAATTTCATAACATATTTTGACAAGGTCTTTTCTTTTTGTGCCACTCAAAGAGCGCCATACCCATAGTGAAGCACGGTGGCAGCAACATATGGGCTGCTTTTCTTTTGCTGGCACTGGAGCTCTACGTGAGATAGCGGGAATCGTAGATAGATAGATCCACATACTAATCTAATTGGGCCAGATCCTACGGGCCTCTGTTAAACAGCTGAAGAAAATGCCACCTGGTATACAAGAACAATAAGACCACATCACTTAAGGGTTTAGGCCAGGATGTGCGTATATGGGTCAGCAATTTTCATATTTTTCCCATGGAGGTGTCCTGGGGGGCCGTGGGTTGGAGATGCGTTAAATGGAACGTTAGTGTAATAACGCGGAGCTAATGGTTGCAGTGTAGCTGCAGACACCGGCGCTCTGACCTGCATACTGACATGCATGTCAGTCCCAATGGTGATGGAGCAGACCTTTGAGAGCCTCCTTGAGATCGGCCGACTGAATTTAGGCAGGTCACGTGACATGTAAAGGTTTATTCTTTAAAAAAGAGAGAGTTTTTTTTTTTCAATGCAGCTGAACGGAAGTAAAGTGGACGTAAAGTTAGAGTGTCTGCTCAAGACGCATGACAAATTCAGACGAGAATCAGCGCAGTATGAACAGATCTGTGCAATAGAATGTAATGAAATTCATCATGGCTAGCCATGAAGGTTCAGAGACTGGGAAGGTAAAACGGAGCATACGCCCCCAACCATGGCAACCCTGCTGACATGATTCAAGGGGGCGTATCTGAAGCACCGGGTGCTTTGTTACACATTGTGCTGGTAGCTAGCTGTGCTGTTAACATCATACTGCTCTGAGATTGTTTCAGATTGAGAATTTCTTCTTAGCATGTTTTATTAGACCGAAACTGTATTACAGTGTGTGGTGTTATAGTAAAAACACTGAAAGTACTATAAATTCTAGTGTTTATTTGTGATTAATGATGCTAGTCTTTCAAGACCCAATAGAAAATCTCATTCTCTCCATGGTAACCTGTAGCATCTATAGGATCAGAGAGCTAGGTCTTTCCTTCCTTCCCTCCTGAGCACCTCTTAATAATTCCTATACCAATGCACACACACACACATGCATGCACACACATACACCCCACACACACTTGTCTAAGAGCTGTTTAGAGATTCAGAAGCGATTGCTCCTGACTCGAGTCTGACAGGCAGGGATTTGACATTGCAGCACTCTGATCTTCTGTCACAATATTGATTTAAAAACAATTACAGACTGCTTAGTTATTCCTCCCTCGTTCCTGCAGGAGACCACACACACACGCGCACACACACACTGGAACATGCTTCTTTGCCATATGGAACATTCCAGTGGAAACATCATTTGAAACTGTAATTAGCTCTTAGATGGGGTGTGTGTGTGTGTATGTGTGTGTATGTGTGTGTATGTGTGTGTATGTGTGTGTATGTGTGTGTATGTGTGTGTATGTGTGTGTATGTGTGTGTGTGTGTGTGTGTGTGTGTGTGTATATATATATATACACACTAATATATTATTATATATTATTCCCTATAAGAAATAATGCAGAATTTAATAATAATTATATATATAATATTAAATTAAATAATATGTGTGTGTATATACACACACACACTAATATATTATTATTATATATTATTCCCTATAAGAAATATTATTTTATTCTTATTCTATTGCATAATTTATTTCTTATTGATAATCTTGATTTTTAGGTCATGAGCGGTCATATAAGCATTTCACTGCATATCGTACGTGGCAAAATGAAATTTGAATTTGGAAAACTCAGGAGGAGGGAGGGGGCTAGTGTCAGAAGTGCCAGAACATGCAGTTCTTCAACAGACCACTAGCAGCTGGCCCTAATAGTGAGTTCATCCCCATAGACCCAATGTTAAAATGTGCAGCTCTAAAATCCCATCAGTTAAAAATATGTTATACCATAAAACAATGCATAACTAGGAGCGAGTCCATGTGGGGAGTAACAACTGCATTGCAGGTGTCAAACCGCTAGCTGCTGTGCGCAACTTTAGCATTTGATGGAACTGCGTCAACCATGCACGTTCATTTGTCAACTCCTACATTTCTTGTGTATGATTCCAGTTAGCTAATGTTAGCATACAAATGAACAATATCCACCTTAGCATTTTAGCTTAGCTAAAGTTACATTAGCTAGTTTGTGGTATTTGAGGTAAGTATGTTCCAATCAACAGCCAGATGTTCTTCACCCCACCCGTATGCCTGTTCATGGATTAACAGGATTTGGATTCAGGAGTCAGCTCCTGCAAAGATGTAGATGACCAGGGCATCCATAGTTGAGCTCAAAAACCGCTCCTCGGAAAGCATATAGGTGATCGCAATGAGGGTTTTTTCACAGTCCATTGGTAACTTTAGCCCTTTTTTTCTTTTAATTTAGAAATTCGGTTACAGCAAGGTCAAAAGTCTGATGTGTTCCCCCCCCCCCCCAATAGTTTCCTTTTAGTTTGAAGCACGTTTTCAGCATAGGCATTAAAATTCCTAACGAGAACTAGACTCGGCGGTGGTGCTATATTTTCAATTTCTAAATCTTAAAATATAATTTATATGTTTACTCCAGCATAGTGCAGTCTGTTTTTTCTTGCTTATCGAGTCTTTGTTCGTTTGCCATTGAGGGAGGTCTGCAGTGATGGAAGTCAGTCCTCCTCATGCTCATAAAGCAGCAGACTGTGGTCTGGTCATTAGAGTGTCTGCCCCATAAATAATAACTGTGACACAGTAAAAGCTGGAAAATGCATTACAACAAAATAAAAAGGCACAAACGTGATACATGGCACGATGCTGCAATATCTTTATGAACATGTGTTGGGCGTTAGAGTACTCGGATTACTTTTTTGATGTAACGAGTAATCTAATGCGTTATGTCCGCCATTTACTGTAAGTACTCGGTTACTTAGTTATTTAAAAAAAAAAAATCTCTTATTCAGACAATTTATGTAATCCGTGAGCCAGACAGCAGTCATTCCTAATCCATTAGTGTGTGTGTATGTGTGTGTATGTGTGTGTATGTGTGTGTATGTGTGTGTATGTGTGTGTATGTGTGTGTATGTGTGTGTATGTGTGTGTATGTGTGTGTATGTGTGTGTATGTGCGTGTGCGTGCGTGTGCGTGCGTGTGCGTGCGTGTGCGTGCGTGTATGTGTGCGTGTCTGTATGTGTGCGTGCGCGTGTGTGTGTGTGTGTGTATGTGTGCGCGTGTGTGTGTATGTGTGCGCGCGCGTGTGTGTGTGTGTGTATGTGTGCGCGTGTGTGTGTATGTGTGCGTGCGCGTGTGTGTGTGTGTGTATGTGTGCGCGTGTGTGTGTATGTGTGCGTGCGTGCGTGAGAAAGTCGTCCTACAAACTAGAGTGTCACAGTTTTGCCTTCATTACAGTAATTTTTTTCTAATAATCTGAATTGACTGAATTGAGTGATTAGGCTTAATATATATTTAAAAGTGTACATACTGTTGCATGGACTTTATTAAAGTTATGAATACATGGCAACCTGCCACTGCATTTGAACAGAACTGAACTCTGTGTAAGGTACAGTATGTCTGGATGTATAATTATATAATAGTTTAATGGTTTAAAGCTGCTTACATAATTTGGGAAAAAAAAAAAAAAAGATTCCAGCTTGGGTGGGTGTGGAAATCTCTATTAGCTGGTGATTATCCCTAATGGAGGTGCTGAACAGTCTGGCGTGAATAATTATATGGTAAATCGGGTGTTCCTTTTTTCTTTCTTGTAGTTATTTATTTTTTAGCAGGAAAGTACAATCTTTTGTACAAAAATTGGGTGGTGAAGCACTCGGTCATTCAGATGTAGGTTACTTTTACATTCAGACACAGTCGTGATTTTCACACACTATTTGCAGTATGAATAATATAGCACATTAGACACAGCTGTTTTCCTTTCACCGTGTTTTTGGTCATTCTGGTAAAGTCGTTAACGCTAAACTGCTTACAGTATCTCCTGGGTATCACGCATAACACTTTCTATAGTTACATAGGATGGTGTGAAATGGTGTGAATTAATTAAGCTCTATTATCACCTCCATGAGTATAAATGTTTATGTTAATGATAAATTAGCAGGTGTACGATGTTCCTACAGTAAGTGTACAGTGAGCACTTATTGAGTGGTAATATATGCAGCATTTGTTATATGGCCCACAGTCTGACTTCTATCATTTTGTTTAAGGTGCACTTGAATTGTACAGTGTGTGTGATACCTAATCTAACTTTATTTCTCGAAAGGCTTTTTGGATCAGTGACAAAAAAAAAAGATGAATAAATTACGATCCAACATTAATAATTTCAACGATAAGTGAAATAATACTAATTTAAATTGAACCAGATGATTCCTGGAAAAAAATGTAAGGAGTGTGTGGGTGGGTGGGTGGGTGGCTGGGTGTGCTGCAGCTGCCCCACTGAGGTAGTTCCAGCAGCTCAGGCACAGAGAATGTTTTCATCATAAACTCCAAAGCCAGTCACACTCCTATGGTCCTTTTAGTTATATCAGAGGTGATAGAGAAGTGGGTTTTGCATTGTTTGAGAGATAAGGCTTTGAACTGGTGGAATGTCCAGTTTTATGTATGTCTTTTTGAGGAAGAGCCAAATGTCGGGTTCAAAGAAAATGACAACTTCAACTTGTAAACCTGGGGGAAAACCACTGGTACAATTTCTTAGGAAAGTAATAGCGAGCTACTCCCAGATTGGGCTTTGTGGTCCAATCAATATCACCTCTATTAACTGCTGAAATTTCTTTAATATACTACTATTACTCCTACTACTATTACTAATTTTACTACTAAATAACAGTAATAATAATAATAACAGTGGCAGTAACAATATTATAGTCGACCCCGTAATTCACAGTGGACCCAAATTTTTGATTTTAGAATTTTGGATGTGGTCAAAAAACGCCTACATATAAATACCTATTTTTATAGTTTAAACCTTAAATATGCCCCCAAATACACTCCTAAAATACTTTTAAATTTGATTTCAAACTCAGCTTAACAAAAAAGAATGTAGAGGTAAACCCATATACTATACAGTACAGTCCTGGTGTGTCTCCCGCAGTACTAGAATGTAAAACATCGGTTACCCCTATACAGTATGTACTGTAATTCATGCATTTTCTTTAGCATTTGCTGTGATTTTCTTTTGTTTAAGTAAGGTAAATACAGTAATAATTCACCATCCCAAGCTGCTTTTTTTCTTTAAGGTTGCTTTGTGTTCTCTCTACAGTAGTAAACAATTATACAGTATAATATTTTATATGAAATTGATCTGAATTTATGTTAATATTTAAGTTTCAAAATTAGTGAATTAAATTGTTTTTAATAGTTCAGTGTTGAAATGCATGAAAATTATATTATGCCACGAAAAAATAAAAAATAAAAATTGCGGAGGATATTTGTGGTTTCTGCAAAATTCAGAGGGTTTCCGCAAATAGTTATTAGTTAGGTTCTAAGGAAAAATCAATGAACGATTATGGCCCAAGATGTTTGAACCGCGACTTCGCGGGGTCAACTGTACTAATAAATAATAGTGGCATAATGGCCACTCTTCTAACCAATCAGATTTGAGCTTTAAAACACACTGTGCTATGAAGAAGTTGGCAGTGAGGTCATGTTCATTACAAGGCTACACTAGCTGCATGTCTGAACCTATAACATTCCTGTCTTTGTTGAATCTGCTCACTCTTACATACTACCGTTAAGAAGAAACCATGTACAAGGGCACATTCCAGAGATAATGGCTTCTAGCAACAAAGATCATGTCTTCCATTAGTTATATCGATTTAATAATAGGGTTTATTAGGCTTACCTCCAGTTATTTTAAGCAATTATGCTACTGCAGAGGGAGAGAGTACAAGCTTTCATGTGAGGTAGTTCCAGGAGCTTTTTGTTGGATTACTTTTCATTAGCATAATTATTAAAAAATAATTTTTAACTAGATAACCAACATTAGAAATTAGTTGGTAATTAAATACCAGCTATTGAAGACCTATTTCTGCTATGAGAATTCAATATAAAATTTATGCTGATGTTTGACTACCACAGCTTGTGAATACAATATATAAACCCATTCACTATACAGAATGAAATAATCACATAACTATAATTTTTTGTTTTTTAATGAATTTGCATTTGTGGTGAAAAATGTTGCTGTTCCTCTTTAATCCTTCAGGTGGCATGCTCTAAACTATTCATACATAGGCAGACAGCCCAGCATCCTGTGTGGTAGAAGCGAATTATTTGGGAAGCAGGGAAAGGTGTTGGATTAATGATCAGGAGGTCCCAAGGTCAAACCTCAGCACCACCAAGGTGCCACTGTTGGGCCCTTGAGTAAGGTCGTTAACCAGATGTAAAAGGAGATGAAACGTAAGTTGCTCTGGATAAGGACATCTTCCAAATGCTGTAAATGTAAATTTGCAAAGGTTGTTTAGAATTGTAACAAACGTTGAAAAATCATGATACTTACAGAAACGCAATGCAAATTACAACCTAGATATCATGATAATATCATATTGGCTAGGCCCTGATGATTCCCATTCCTATTCATTGTGCTAGCTAGCTTCTTTAACATTACTCATGTTTCCCTAGGTGTTTCTACTGTACAGTATATTAATGAGTGATATTAACCTCGACAGTGTACTTTATGTAAGTATGATGGGGATTCAAGGTGCCATTTGCTACAAGGGAGTCAAAACCTCCTTGGCCGCCTGCTGTTCAGCTTTTCCAGACATTTCTTTATAGTTCAGGGTGAGTTTGGCTCAGTTCATAGCAGATTCATATAGAACCGTAAACAGCCCCTTTCTTCATAAAGTTTTTTTCATTCCAGTTTTACGCCAAATGAACAAAAATAGTAACTAACAATTCCGTTTTTTTTTGTTTGTTTGTTTGTTTTTTAACACTGCAGAATTGCTTTAGTGTGAACTCGGATGTGTGGCCACCGTACACGTGTTATAATATTAAGGCATGTGAAATGTTAGGGTAGGTAAAGGCTAGTTCAGCTACACAATGCATGAGGCTAAAAGCTGTTCCTCTCAGACCGTCTGTGCGGTGTAATATATATCACACTGAAGACTTTTTAGCCTTGGGACACCAGGAACTCATCCTAAATGTCTTTTTCCACACTTCTGTCGACATCCATCTCTTATACACAGCCCCAGGAGGCTTCAGCGCTGTAATGTCGTGTAATAACGATGGCGACATTTATCACTGTTAAAGGAAAAAGAGTGTGACATAGAAACTGGGAGAAATATGGAAATACATAAATACAATAAAAACACTGACGCTTTACACTACAATAGCTGTAAAGCTGCAAAGTACGGACGATGATGAAAGCTTTTTCTTGTTTTGAGGAAAAAAAAAAAACTTTGTATATTGCGACATTCACAAAACATCTTTTGGCTTTTAGACGCTTTCCATTTTTCAGGTTTTTGAATGACCTCAGGTCCGTGCTGCATACAGTGTAAAAAGAAAACTTTGATATACAGATGTACAATTACACACTCCCTAACATACCCATAGGCTATCACGTTTATTCCATAACTAGGAGTGTAATGGTGGGTAAAAGTCACGCTTTTGTACGTTTTCATTACAGCAGAGTGAAACAAGACGTTAAATTACTTCTAATAATTAAGAATTTCACATGTAAACATATAAACTTGTGAAAACCTCTATACAGGAGCAAACTGGCCATTCACAAAACACATGCATGTTTTACATGCAGAACGTTTATTAGAAAGCATAAATTATCTGTTGCATTTTTAAATGTAACACAAGTGGGAAGGCAAATCTTCTCTGGAAGGTTCACACATTTTTCTTTTTTCCTTTAATATAAGGAAAAGTTACATAATATATTTTAACCATTATTTTCACTGTTTGCTGCTGGTCATGGCCCTGTTACTGTAAATGGGAAAGCATATCTTTCATGGAAAATGAAACACCACTGCAATAGAAGTCAACAAATGGGATTTATTCCAAACTAACAGAGTGATGTCAAATCAACATGGCTGTCCAAAGCATCAGAAATAAACAGAGTAAAACTTCTTGCTGGTGGCAGAGTAGCACGGTGGTTAGCTCTGTTGCCTCGCTCCTCCAGGGTGCAGGATAATTAATGTTTCCAAATTGCTTGTTGTGTGAGATGTCGTCTTACTTTTAAATGAGTTACACTGTATATACAAGTATTAGTTTAAGATTAATCACCAGACATGTTCTATTTGTCTAATCGAAATCACTGACTGTCTAGATCACTAATTGAGAGAGAAAATATGCAACACATGTCTGACTGCCCGAAGCTTAGCATGTTAGCATGTTGCTAACAAAACACAAAGACGAAGGACAAGCTGCTCTGCTTTTCGGACTTGTACAAATTTCACGTCTCTGATATGATCTTTATATCTTTTTCTACAAGAGTGCTGTCTGTTAAATCAAATTGAGGACGAAAATCACTCAGAACTTAATGAAAGCTAACCTGTTTTCACTCAGAACTTAATGTGGTTCCACTTAATAACCACAAAGAAGGCTTATGTTGCATTTGATACAAGAGCTTTCACTGTTAGGGCTTATGATCGCAATTGCTCTAATAGTTTAATTATGGTCACACTATCTGGTATCACACAAACAAGGATGGGTTCCCTTTGAGTCTTTTCGTCTACTTTGTCTACTGAATTGTCTCCTAAATTTCTAAGGCTGGAGTGAAAATACAAATGTATAATTAAAGTTACTAGGGTATTTATTGTACTGGTTCTAGTACAGGCGATGTTTATTTAATTTTTTTTTTTTTCAACCAGTTACTACTTTACCCTAGTTGTGATCTGGACGAATATTAATCAGCAGTCTTTCCTACAGTATGACTGTGGATGTGTGAACTGAACTAGGCTGAGAGATCTTTACATTATTAGATAGATTCAGTGTTTATACTGTATGATTAGTAATTTACATTCCAGTGTAGCAGTAATTAACTCAAAATTAAATATTCAAATATTTTGATTTATGATTGGATTTATGATTTCCATGAGGTGTAGGCCATAATTATTGAAATCTAAATAAAAAAAAAGCCTTAAAATATAAATGTAATTAATGTAGGCTATTATTATTGTCTATACCGAATTATACTGTTTTCAGGGTCGCGGGGGGCCTTGAGCCTATCTTAGGAGACTTGGGGCACAAGGCGAGGTACACCCTGGAAAGGGTGCCAATCCATCGCAGGGCACACACATATAAACTCACACACTATGGGCAATTTGGGAATGGCAATTAGCCTAATGTGCATGTCTTTGGACTGTGGGAGGAAACCAGATGACCTGGAGGAAACCCACCAGGCAAGGGGAGAACATGCAAACTCCATGCACACACAGAGACGGGAATCGAACCTGGCTGGGAATCGAATCCGGACCTTGGAGGTGCAAGGGGACAGGGCTAACCACTACACCACCCTGCCTTTTTGCTCATTTGTGGTTCTTTCTCCCAAAGTTGAAGGCAATTGTCTAAAATGTGTTTACTCTCTATAGCATTACAAATTCAAACATGTTCCAGCACAACAGTGCCACTGTGAAGACATGAGTTTCGATCTTAAATTGCCCTGACCACAACCCAACTGTGGCCTCCTTGCATGAAACCAGTACACGATTCCGCCAGTGCTGTAGTGGCTGAACGAACATATCCTCACAGCCACATTCTGAAAGAGTGAAGATTATTATGACTGCAAACCCCCTAGTTTTTTTTTTCCGGCAAAAACTAAATCTGAATTGTGATGTTCTATTAAGTTTGTAGAGATTTAATGCTCAAGTGTCCACATAATTTTGAACATTATAGAGTATCTCTTTATATTGGCACAGTGAGGTCTTTTTTTCCCCTCTCATTTTCTTGCCCTTTCTTTCTTCTAGGTAAGTGTGGCGTCTCTAACACACCGGGTTGGTAAGTCTCCTGCTCTCACCATCTCGGTTGGCATTTTCACTGATATGTAATGACGGAATTGGAAAGAAAAAACATATAATTAGTATATTTCATTTAGAAGAATGGTTTTCTTGATTTTCCCCTTGTGGTGTACACGCTATCCTCTGTCGGATAATGGCACCGCGTGAACATCGGGTCATTGTGCAGCCGCATCGTAATGATCAGGTGCTTCAGTTTCAGGTCTGAAAGGCTCTCAGCATGCTGGAATTTAGAGGCTCTCATTTCCCATTTGCTACCTGAATAGTCTTTTTTTGCCATTAACCTTCGTCCTCGTCCAAATTGCTCCTCAGAAAGCTAAAAAAAAGACGGGGTGTCCGAAGTGCTACACAAATTGTGTCTGTTGTCTCTTTAAAATCGTTGCTGATTGGTAGAGAGTCAAATCAGCTCTGTTTCTCTTGCAAAGTAGTTTTAAGTAGTTATGAAACCAGTAGTGTGAATGTGTGTCTGTTTTTTTTTCTCTTTTTTTTTTTTTTTTTTTAATGAAAAGTGAGTCTGCCATTCTGGCTCGGAGGTAATGACAGCTGGCACCAACCAGCGAGAGAAGCAGATACAAGATAGTGGATTTTTTTTTTTAGTCTGTGTCAAGCATGTCAGAGTGTATTTCCAAGTGCAATAAAACGAGCTTCACATAAATCCAAGTTCTTTTTAATTATGACAGCAATATTATGCAGCACATTCCTCAACCTCAGCAACGATTACATTTAAAAGATCACGGGTAACGTTTCATGTTAATCGGTTTGTGCCAATAAAGCCGAGACTCATGTTGACATGTTAATCAATTATTTATTTATTTATTTATTTATTTATTTTCATAGAATCAGGCTTGATTAGCATTATTTAGTAATGTAATATTTAGTGCGGGTATCATTATGCACATTACAGCAATACAAGAATTTACAGATCCAAATAACTAAAAGACGAGATTAAGGTTACATCCCTTCATTACCACTGTATCTATTTTCTGACTACTTGTTACCTGGCTATTTCCAGCAGCATAATGCGAAAACGTATCACACAGCTAAAATAATCTCAAACTGGTACAGGCACCAGATCTCAATCCAAGAGAGCAACTTTGGGATGTGATGGAACGGGAGATTTGTATCATGGATGTGCAGCCAAGAAATCTGCTTTACTGCATTGTGTGATGCTATCATGTTAATATGGACCAGAATCGCTAAGGATTTTTTCTAGCACCTTGTTGAATCTATGCCATGAAGAATTAAGGTAGATCTAAAGGCAAAAATGGCCCAATCCATTACTATCAAGGTGTACCTAATGAAATGGCCAGTGAATCTGTGTGTGTTTACGGTTTAATACATTTTATTCATAATGCACTTTATATTTGAAGCAAATTTCAAAGTGCTTCAAATGATTTCAACCTAAAAGCTCTGATTAGATTAGATTTTAAACCTGGTCTTAAAATCTTTTTATCAGATTTAAAACGTCTGTGGTATCCTCAGATACTCTGTATGTACAGTATAGATCATGCTCTGACTGTTACTGTATTTGTTCACAGAACCCAATGTACCCATGAGATACTAAATTGCAATTAAGTTATCTGTTGATTTGACGTGCTTTCCTTAAAAAAGATGACTGAGAAGCAGACCGAGACGTCATCTGCTACACTTCCAAGTTTTTTTTTAAGTAAGCGTTAATTATTTTGTTCAAAGAACATCAGTCTCAGAAATGAGCAACATCTTGCAAAAGCAGTGAAAGCAGCAGTCGATTCAGTGTGACACATTGCGGTTAAATCAAACTCGCACGTTAATCCTGCTTCATGTTCGAGCAAGGAAATCTGGCTCGAGTTCAACATCAGAACCAAGACACGCCTCTGTTTCACTCAAACTGAACGTAACTCGCACATGATTATGAATTTGTGCTAACATAAATAATTCAGTCCTTTTTTACTGTACTTAACTCAACTGTGTGCAAGTATAAGACCAAAACTTTCTTACTTTTAGAAATTTTCATCAGCTTTGATACTCTGCAGTTTGCTGCTGTGATGGTCCTTCTTTCTTGTCTAGACATCAGTAATGAGCAGACGGCTATACCTGGGTTCACAGGAGGCCTGTTTTGTTCAGGAGTTAAGCAGAAGAAGAAATGATTCACTACATAATTGGAAGCCTGGGATGTATTTCGCTACAAGCGAGCTCTGGGGCTGTGTTTTTATGAGGTTCACTTTCAGGAAAGTGTGAGCTCTGTGCTGCTAGATAGATGTTTCCAGCTACATGGATTTAGAGATCAAACAAACCCTGTAGTGTTTTTGATAGCTTAGGTACTAATGGAACGAAACCTCAGGACAAAATCAATAGTCATTCAAGGGCACATAACGGTGTGATGTAGGTTTAATTGAGTGCTTTTGGAGCAAGCTACGACAGATTAAAGACATCATGAGCAAGGCCTCCCACTGAGCTTGTAGATCAGGAGGCTATAATAGAGCTACATCTCTCAATCATTGGTCTTTTTCTTTATTACAAGGGTGAGTCAAAAATGATCATATTTCAGCTCTTCAATAAGCGTCTCACTGTAACGAGCACTGTTGATTGTTGAACATTTTTTCCCTGATAATGTTCCAATACTGGCCATCGAGAGTCCCAGAAAACTGTCAAAATTTTCACAGCTGAAAGCTCAAAAGTTGACTTTTGAACTTTTTCTCGGTCGGCGATTGAGGATGTTTCCGTTCCGTACTCTGCCGTTTACCCTCAGGCTAGTATTGATGCGTCTCCTCACCAGTAATGATTCTGTTTAAGAAACGTTCACCTACTTTAGAGTATCCGTCCAAGTTTCGTTTGCAGATATTCAAACAGTTCTGTTTATGATCTTCTGTGGCATAGGTTTGGCATCAGGTACACCTTCAGATCATCATTGCGTGTCACTTTTTCATGCAAATAACAATGGTGCGTCCATTTTTGCTAGCACTGCAGTTACAATTGAACTGTTGTAACATGTTCACATCTGCACAGCAGTGACTGGGGAGACCGTAACGGAAACCGCTGATAAGACAAACGTTTCAATATAACCGGAGTGCGGATAATTTTTGACTCACCCTCATGTATATTCATTAATACCTGATCCTGTTTTGGCATCTACTGATACAGTAGTTGTTGCAATTGTGTTGCTGTAAAACGAGCTTCTGAGTACAATTGGGTCATCATTTTTTAGTGTAGCTGGAAATGCAAGATTAAAATTGTATTGTAGACTTACCAAAGAATAAAAAATGGAGCCTATCCATTGACAGGGACAGGATAGACCAGGGGTGGGCAAACTTTTTGATTCGTGGGCCGCATTGAGTTCTAACATTTGACAAAGGGGCCGGAACAGGAGCAGATACATGGCATGCGTTGGTCAAAGGGTCAAAGGGTAAAGTGCAAACGTGGAGTAATAGGCCTACGCTTCACCTCAACAAGGCCAATATATCTAGAGTGCGCCATGTAGTGAGGAAACATCAGAATTACAGGGGAAATAAAACATTAACAAGGTTAATTTATTAAATTTTTTCAAGTTTGGCAGGCCGAATCAAAATGTTTAACGGGCCGCATGTGGCCCCCGGGCCGTAGTTTGCCCATGCCTGGGATAGACCCTAAATGGGGTGCCAATCATACACTCACTCACTATAGGAAATAGTCATATTTGCAATAGGAAACTTAGAAATGCCAAATAGCCTAATCTACATGTCTTTGACTGTGTGAGGAAAGAAACCGGAGTACCTGGAGGAAACCCACCATGCATGGCATAACATTTAATCGCCACACATAAAGACCTGAGGTGGGACTCGAACCCTCAGCGCTGGAGGTGCGACTCCACAATGCTAAGCACTACCTTACTGTGCCGCCCGATATTCAATTCTGTTCAGTTAAATTGTATCAAGGGGTGTTGAGATTGTAGAGATTGAAAAGGAAGCAGATTGTGTAAAAGTGTAAGCAGTAAGGATGGGAATCGCCAGGGACAGCACGATACGATATTAAAATGATATCTAGATGTTAATTGAGTTTGTATTGCAGTAACGTAATTATCACAATTCTTTAAATATCTTGGTTTAATATACTGTCTATTCATATATACTATTTAGAGTATGTAAATATTTATTGCACTTCTAAACAAACCTAGCAAATAGTTAGCTCTTACTACACAGAATGCAGTTCAGAGTGCACCACCTGTAGGATTATAGAGGAACTGCGAGATTTTGCCACCTCAAATGCACGAATAAATACATGAATTGCCACACGAAAGATTAAGATTAAAAAAAAAAAAAAAAAAAGTGCAGTATCACAAAAGGCAACTCATATTTTCTTCTTTTGTAAGTGTAAACCCTGCTGGTGCTTGTTATCTGATTAACGTTTTCTGCATCACTGTGTACAGTAGGTAGCTTCCAAGTATTTTCATTTATTTTGCATGTAAATAAATTTTATAAATTAGATGTGTGATTTTCTTGTTCCCCATTCATTACTGGGGTGTAGTTAATATTTAATATAATCAAATTAATGTGGATAGAACTAGATTAGAGTGGGTGGGTGTGTGTCAGACAGCAGGAACATCATCTTAATAAAGATCTGGAGTCGTGGCGGAGAGCGAGAGAGCTTTTAGTGTCCTCATGGTACCTTTTGATATACACTTTGATATGGAAATTGATTGTGTGTGTGTGTGTGTGTGTGTGTGTGTGTGTGTGTGTGTGTGTGTGTGTGTGTGTGTGTGTGTGTGTGTGCATGCAGGTGTGTGTGACAGACAGCATGCGACTCCTTTGTTCTATGTTGGCTGCAGTTTCTATTTTCTTTTTATGTTCCTACGAAGCAGGATTAGTTAATTCATTAATTTTCAGTAATCGGTGCAGTTACTTTTTAAAGGAGAAGTAGAAATCTTGCTATAAAACAGTCATCCTGGATTATTTTCTCTTTAGCTATGCGTGTCTACACTTGTGTGTGTGTGTGTGTGTGTGTGTGTGTAACCCCGAAATCCAGACATGGCCCAAACATGCTGCAGGCTGTCAGAGTAGACCGGCAAAAAAAAAAAAAAAAAAAAGAGTATGGTAAACTACCAAAGAGAAATGGAAAGCTTTCAGTCTGTCTACGTACAAGATGTCTCTATAGTCTTCCACAGAAGGTGTCTTACACAGCTAGCTCTTTTGCCAGCTAGGGGTAGCAGACAGTCTATGCTACCTTCACAGCAGTTTAGATGCACAACTCAGTAACATGGCAAAGTATGACTTAAATTCAAATTTTCAAAAATCATACACAGTACGATATGCAGTGACAAGCTTATACAACTGCCTATGACCTTAAAAACAAACAAACAAAAAAAAAGGTTTATCAATAGGTGTATAGAAGATAAGATGACAATATAAAATATACTAAAACAAAGCTGTACAAAATAGAAAATTTATCTGTACAAATATAGAAGACTTGCTATGTAGTAATAGTGTCAATCACTGCTACAGAATTCAAAAATTATTATTATTATTATTATTATTATTATTATTACCACCTGAGAAATGTATATATATATATATATATATATATATATATATATATATATATATATATATATATATATATATACTCAATAGAAAAAAACTAATTTATAATTATTGTACTGTATTATTTAATCTGGATTGATTTATCTTATGGCACTGTGATCAAAATTACTATTATTATTATTATTATTATTATTATTACTCCACAAAAATTGTATCACAACACCCTAAATCTAGGAAAAGGGGAAAAAAGGCCAATAAGTAGGTTTTTTTTTTTTTTTTGATTGCCAAGTCACCAACAATGAAGTGAGGGCATATTAGAGACTGCTTTTGTGAATTTACCCCCATGTATTTAGCAGCTTGAGAGCAAGTGCTTGGCCCCCTTAATCACTGTCAACACTTAATGTCATTGTTAAGAAGTTATCAAATCATTGCGGATAAGTTCTGCTCTCCATCACTTGTGCTTTACAAACCTAGGTAAATCCATACAGAGTCATGGTCGTAGAGAAAAAGGTTTTTGTCTTCATGCTTTTTTCCCCCCTCAATATTCCCGTAGTGCACATAGTGCTAATAAAATAACTTGCTTATACCAAACAGGCTGTATATAGACATTTGGAGGTCCTTGTGAGGAAACTGCTTTTTTCTTTTTTAATGCCATTCTCTAAAATAGTTTTTGTTGAACGATGCATGAAAGAGTGCTGGTGGGGGGAAGGGGGGGCTTGGCAGGACTGTGAACTGTGAATGATTCCGCTATTGGAATCAGATCAGACACTGAAATTAAACTTTTTTATTCGGAGACGCAGGCACACACACACACACACACACACACACATACATACACAAAAATGATCTGAGAAACATTTAGGCCCTGACACGAATATTCGAGGTGCTGATGGATCTCTTTAGTGTTTAGTGAAGTACTGTCCCCACAGTTCATTTTAAGTTATTCATGTTACTCTTAATATCACAAAATGCTTTACTCTCCCAAGCCCAAGTGACTGGGCTTTAAAAAAAAAAAAAAAAAAAATGGCTAAACTAGAAATGTAGATGCATCTTGAACATTATGGTTAAAGCCACATAGACAAAAAGAATCTTTTACATGTGCACATAGACACCAATCAGCCATAATATTAAAACCACCCACTAAATACAGTATTTGGCCTGGATTCCAACACGTTACTGTCCAGCCTAATATATTCCCCCCTTGACAGATTCTTTTCAAATGATATAATAAATGCTACTCACTTAATGTTATTACAGTGTTGGTGTTTTTTACTTTAATACAGTTTCTGCAATCTGTATACAAGATATATCCATGTATGTAGTGTCTAAATCTACTCCTGTGCTCTGGTACTGTAAGTTATTGTAGACTTGAGGGGGGAAAAAGCTAAAACAGGCTTTGAGTCAGAATAATAGCCTACAGGGTAAAGAGTTATTGAATCCTGCTATTATCAAATAGATGGCTTGTCCATCATGGGCCCCTACATTTGCACAGCAGCGGTGTAGTGAGCGGAGTCGGGTTTGGAACAGAGCCCAGAGGTATTCACTAGAGGTCTGACTCACTCAGACTGGAGCAGTGCGCTCTGAACACAACACCGACTCTCATCAGCACAGCAGCTTCTACCAGAGCTGATTCCTTCTGCTGATAGCTTCTGCTTTCTCTGTCGATGGTTATACGAGCCGTCTGTCTCTTCACCGGCTCTGGGTGATCTGCTCTGTTTCACTTTCTGTAAGATACAATCGAGCCTGTGTGTGCAGTCGAACAAACGGCTGCTTAAATGCTTAACTCTCTTTAAGCATTTTGTAGGAAGAATCAGTCATCTTCCATATTATTTTATAATATTATTTTTAATATTATAGAAGAAATAAGTTCGGAAAAACTAATGAATGAAGATCATTTATATGCTTAATGAAGTTGCATGTCTAACAAATCAATAGTAAAAACCATAGCTATGTTTAACAGTGAAAGTAAGACCTTATATAGTATATATACACACATACAGTCTATAATTAAAATTATATATATATATATATATATATATATATATATATATATATATATATATGTGTGTGTATATATATATATATATATATATATATATATATATATATATATACTATGTGTGTATAAGGTCTTACTTTCATAAGACCTGATTTGTTAGCCATGCAACTTCATTAAGTGTATGAATGATCTTCATTCATTAGTTTTTCCGAACTTATTTCTTACACAAAGCATTATCATTTAGGGATCTTGATCCGGTTGCAGTAATTTCAAATCTCCTTTGTTATATTCTTTGCTTGTTGCAGCCCAATAATTTGGCGAGGGGTGGCCACAGCTGACCATCCGATCCATACACTATTTTGGCACAGGTTTTATGCCGGATGCTCGTCCTGACGCCACCCTCATGTTGTATCCAGGCTTGAGACCATGACTGCACTACCTTATTCCAAAGGGTTATTATTTTGTAGTATTTCTGTTCCTTATCATTATAAAACCCTTTTAATCCTCTGCCTTTATCCCCTTGCAATCCACCCCTAACCTCAAAACATTAGGAGATATAATGTGACTGCAAGCCAAATACAGAGGCTCTTATAGAGGATTATGGGAAGAGCTTGTAAACGTTTTGTAAAATATTTTTTCATTTTTGCTGGTTTGCTTTGTTCCGTGACATGCCTGGACACTAGTCATTTTAGTCATACTGGGGGGTAAAAAAAGCTGATTAATCTTAGAAAAACCTACTTCGATCGTGATTCAACAGAAACCAGTTATCTCGCAGGGGCTCATGCTTGTTTGAAGATGCCTTCTGTCTGATTTATCGTCATTACACATACTGTAATAATACCTCAGGGAGTTTCACGTTCTGCTGACAAGTCAACTAAAATAATTTTGCATAGCACAAACCCCCCTGACACAATATGTCAAGCTTAAAGCCAATAAATCTTCAGTGTAATCACTGGTTTATGACAGCGCTGTGATTCCTTAACCAGTATGGGTTAATTTAATGGAAGGTCAAATGTTTTGTAAATTCCACTGATCATTAGGCAGATTTTGGAAAGTTTAACACCTCACGCTTATTGTATGTTCTTGACTAATTCATATGAGAAGCCGAATAATATGCCTTAACTTGGATAGCATGCATACCAGGGAGTATAAAGGATAAACCTGAATCTGAAAACAAACGCAACAAAACAAATCAGCTTAAAAAAGTGTTAGATGAGGCAAGACATCATGTAATCTAATACATTTCCACATTCTTAAAGTCTTACTCATACTGCTTTATCCTGTGTACAGGGTCACGGAGGCCTGGAACCTAACCTAGGAGACTTGGGGCACAGAGGGGGTACACCCTGAATAGGGTACCAATCCATCGCAGCTTCTTAAAATCTGTTTTATTCAATATATTTATATGTAAGCCCTTGAAGCATTAGTGCTAAAAAAAAAATCAAATTAGCAAGTTATAATTGTTTAATATTTTGAAATCATACTACAACCTCGCTCGATGGTGCTTCACAGTACAGATACATAACGGTACAAAATGTACATTGAAAGTAACCTAAGGTTCTTTAAGGACAGAGTCAGTCATCTGACCACAACAAGGTTTTTCTTCACTTACTGTACGAAAGAAAATCTGAAGGCAGCAAGACCGACAACAAGCAGCAATTGAAGGAGGCAGAAAAAAAAGCAAAGCAGCTCAGGAGTGGAAACTCGGCATGCAGTAATGTACTGTACATGATGTTCCAGACTCTGGGTTGTCACTAACAACTAAGAATTTGCATCCGAGTGCTGAAAAAAAGGTATTTTTAAAAAAATGCTTAATGTTGTTGGTGGTGTTGTTGGTCTTTCGGATGCTCCCGTTGAAGGGTCGTCACAGCAGACTAACTGATCCACACTACGACTTGGCACAGGTTTAACACCGGATGCCCTTCCTGATGCAGCCCTCCTATTTTATCTGTAGTTGGGACCGGTACTGCATCCAGTGGCTGGGGTTTGCATGGCATGAAAGAAACCTACCTATGACACTGAACGTCTACACTTCCATCATATCTTGGTCGTTGTGGTCTTAAGAATTAAAGCCTCTGTCCATGTACTGTAATTTGAACGTGACAGTAAATGTCTAGAACTGCATATTCTCATGAACAGTAAAAGTTGTTTAAATTAATAAAAAGGCTGTATTCAACTACATTATACTATTCCAAAATACTGAATGTGTGCAAAATGTAGGCTATTTACAAAAAAAAAAAAAAATTGGTAAAATCATAAAAAAAATTTTTTTTTCCATCATTCTCTTCCTTACTATGTTGTTGTCTGCCACCCTAACCACCTGACCTCTAAATTGGGTGTCTTTTCACCCCTTTCCTGCGGTTATGACTTAGCTAGAAAACTAAAGGAAGAGTTTTTATTTTCTTTCTTTTTCTTTTTTCTTTTTCTTTATTTTTTACGTAAGCTCTTTCTCTCAAAGTTTGGCAACCGCATGGCTGATCTTCCTCCCACTAATAATAGCCCCAATTTCAATCCAAGATCCAGACCCAGTGTGGGCGTCTGTTTGTCTGGCTCTTTTCCTACTTTTCAACCGGTGGGTGTGTCCTCAGATCAACATCCTGTTTCAGGTCATCTTCCAAAAATCATCTCTGTGTGGGTGGGGGGGGATGGGGTTGGGGGCATCTGGGGATGTAGTCTGAGGAAGGGAGACAAGCAAGTCAGACTTTCTTTGTGCTTGCTGCTGATCCTGAAAGTTTCAGCCCGAGATTTACCCAGGAACACGATTGATTACAAATGACCCAGACTTTCTCTCACAGGTTGGAGACGTAAGGCTCGTTTGACTGTTGTACGGTAGTATGCAGTATCTTTTTTAAGAATCTCTTCATAAAGTATGTATCCAGATTCACATGGGAAACAGCAGCAGCCCAGTGAGTTTTAAAGATTCACTTTGGACTATTGATACTGTAAGAACATCAGGGGGTCAAACCCCAGCACCACCAAGCTACAGTACCACTGTAGAGCCCTTGAGCCAAGGCCTTTAACTACTGCGATGTATAATAAGAGCAAATGTAAGCAGTTCTGGATAAGGGCGTCTGGCAAATGCCATAAATGTGATGCAAATGGGACCAGGCCACACGCACAGTCGGAAACACATGGGGAAATAAGGGAAAACAGTTATATGTGGTAGAAATCCAGAAGCATAAATGTTTTTGATTTGTGCCTAGCAAATGTTCCAGATTTTAACTAAATGGAGACACAAAATAGAGGCATCAGATGTAGTCAATGTGCTGATGAAAGTGGCACATTGGAGAAAGACCAAAGGACGTTTTTGCAATTTCCAACAACTACCCACTTTCAGAGAGCCCGTGCCTACTGAACACTCAGACTCCATTTTTTGGCTGGCAGGATTGGAACAGGATGTAATTCTTCTTCTGTTGTAGCCCATCTGCTTCAATGTAATGAGATGCTTTTCTGCTTAGACCAGAGTGGTTATTTGATTTACTGTAGACTTCCTGTCGGGTTGAAAGATTCTGGCCATTCTCCTCTGACCTCTTAGCATTTCCACCCACAGAACTGCAGCTCGCTAGATGTTTTTTTTTTTTTTTTTGCTTTTGCTCTTGCACTATTCTGTGTAAACTCACTACACTGTGTGAAAATTCCTGAGCATCAGCAGTTTCTAAAAATACTCAGACCAGCTCATCGGACACCTTCCACCACGCCATAGTCAAAGTCATAGAGATCATATTTTTCCCAATGTTCGATGTGAACCTTAATGGAGCTTCTTTGAACTTAGATTTTGGACAATCAGATTTTAATGAAGAAGTTAGTTACAACCTTTTAACTGTGGGAATAAAAAAGAAAGGAACAAACATTGCTAGCATTGGTGCATTAGAATTTTTATATGCTAATTATGCTTATGGTGCCATTCAGTAATAAGCTAGCATAACAAAATTATGCTTACATGACATCATAGACACACTGCCCAGTCTTCACATTAACATTGATTATTAATTAGACAGTGGAACCTGGGATTGCGAGTAACGCGTTTGCGAGTGTTTCGCAAGACGAGCAAAGATTTTTAATAAATTTTGACTTGAAATACGAGCAGGTCTTGGTTTACGTAGTATCATGGATCACGCATGCGCACTTGTTTTGACACATGATCACAACTAAGCCAATGATTTTTCTCTCTTTTGCGCTGCGGAATTGTGGGTACTCGTTTCCCCTGCTGGGTCTTAGTGCTCATCTCTTACTGGTATAATCAACATCTCCCTCTCTGTTTCAGCGTGTCTCCTATGTGTGTACGCGCGTGTAATTTGACACACACACACACACACACACACACACACACACACACACACTCGACTTTACACCTCCCTCCCCGGCTTCACACACACACATACAGACACACACTCTCTGCTGTACACAGAAAACTCTGCTCTGTCGCGATTCTTTTCAAAGGTAAAGTGCTGGTTCATTTGTTTGTTTGCTTTTTACTTTACAGCAGTGATTCCGTTAGTATATGTTCACGAGAGTGTCATTAGAGAGATTTCTTTTTTTCACCGTTAAAACAGTGTTTCTGTTGTGTGCGTGTTTGTTGTGAAACTTAAAAAACGAGGTCCGATCCCACAGGAAAGACAACGCAGTGTGTGTGTGTGAGAGTGAAAATTAGGAAAACCTGTAAACTATTAATTTCCTTGTTAGAAAACGTGAATATATCGATTTCTTCTTATTCTTGTTTTAATTTGTTACAATGGATAAAGAGTATTGAATTGCTTGTAACAACAAAAAAATCAGTTTTTCACTTATTAAACAAAAATTCTTCAAAAATGCATGTTTCAACTAAGGAAAAAGTTAGAACACACCCATATTTATTCATCCTTATAATGATTAAAATGACCTACAGGTGTACCACATCAGGTGCGAATGATAACATCATGACAGAACATTTTGAAGGAGGCGTGCCTGACTTAAACCTTAAAGTTGGAGACTTCTTGCAGGGTGAGTTTGCTTGGACAGCCCGACCTGGACATGTTGCTGCTAGTCTTAAATGTTCTCCACATTTACTATAAATGGCTGATTTAAAAATGATTTTGAGATCTTTTTATATGCCTTACCAAACTTATAAGCATTTACAATCTCCTTTTTGAAGGCCTCTAAGAAGCTCTTTGGATCTCACCATGTTGATACCATTCACTTTGACAATTAAAAGCAAACCAAAATGAATGTCCAAGTTTTTTGTTTGTTTGTTTCAGGTTTTTTTGTCTGAAGTGATTTTTGTTGTTGTTACATGCAATTTCATTCCCTTTATCTACTTAAAAATAATAATAAAACGACATCAGAAATTAACATGTTGACATTGCCTAATAAAAAATTAATATTTAATATTTTCACATAAGTGTATATGAGAGAAAGAGTGAGATTATTTTTTTAAGAACACAGTACTTATCACAATCTATATTTACTCAATGTGTTTAGTATCAGTCCTGTGAGTTCTCAATAGGGTCCAGATTGACCCTATTCCAGAGGATGGGTGCATCGATGGGTGCATCAGCGGTGCTCCTGGGATCCTGCTTGGTGCCCAATGCATTACAACCCTCTGGACAGCATTACGTGTCAGTGAGTCAGTCAGCTGACTTCATTTTACTATCTGGCCGAGGAGTATACAGCGCATACGGTACAGTGCAATAATCTCTTGGCATTTAGAACATTTCGAGACATGCCCTGCTGTTGGTCTTTCTAACTTTTGTTTTATCTGACATGAGAGTGACGTGTCATCTTATTCCACTCATCCTCCTGCACAGTTCTCTCCGATGAACAACCAAACACGGCGTCTATGAAATGTCTCATACAATGACAGCCCCTGCCTCAGGGAGACACACTCCATGTATCGTGGAGCTGCCAACTACTACGCTTGTCTGTGTCAAACGTGATGATGCACACTGACCTGCGATGCACGAGCTCTTTACATACTGGTTTGACAGGCCATGATTATCTGACCAACGCAATGTTGTCATTTCCATTTGTTCTCTCTGCATGTATTATCCTCATTAGCATCCTGTGCATACATAATTCTGTTTTTAACATGGGCAGGACAGTACCGTCTCCTGCTCCTTTCTTCCTGCTGACAGTTATGATTTATGAATTTACATAGCGAATTTGTGTCTTTGTTTATAACACATTATTCACACTATGATGATGGATGTTGTAGTGATGCAATACATATGTAAATTGCATTGACGTTTTATATATATTCGTCCCGTTATCCCTTTATATCCATTATGGAATAATCATGATTGCTGATGATCTATTAGTCATTTTAGGCTATGAAGTATTAGTCAGTAATTGAGACGGTCATCTTTGTAAGAACTGCGTTCACAGCAGGAAGCCCAACACTTTATGATGTTATATGTATAGTTGTGTTTGGGCAGTGACCTTAGGATACACTTGTTTTTGAAAGTTGACTTTAATAAAAAATTTCCTTGGAATACTTACTCACTCACTCATCATCTATACCGATTAATCCTGTATTCAGGGTCACGGGGGGCCTGGAGCCTATCCCAGGAGACTTAGGGCACAAGGCGGGGTACAACCTGGACAGGGTGCCAATCCACCGCAGGGCACGCACACTCACACACTCATTCACACACTATGGCCAATTTGGGAACGCCAATTAACCTAACCTACATGTCTTTGGACTGTGGGAGGAATCCGGAGTACCCGGAGGAAACCCACCGAGCTCCGGGAGAACATGCAAACTCCATGCACAGAGAGATGGGAATTGAACCCTGACCCTGGAGGTGCAAGGCGACAGTGCTAACCACCGTACCACCTTCCTCGAAATAATGACACAAAATTTTGAATGAACGTTGCAAATGCGACCTCAAAACAACACAACTGGTTTATACACAGTATTTTCATAGTTATTAATAAAAGTAATAAGCTCCTATTGTACTGCTTTTTGTCTATAACCGTTATATTCCTATTACTACACATACAGTTTTGTAGGGCTTCTTTGCCGGCAGACATGGCTCACGTTTCGCATAAAAAAAAATTAAAGATTTTTCTGTCATTTGTAATTAGTTTAAAGAATTCTTAGACAGATCATTCACATAGACATGGACTTTCTATTGGTAATGAATGATTACTAGAAATGAGGGGGGGGGGGGGCAATTGCAATACATTTTATTTAACTAATTTTCACTTCATATACTGTATTTGAATTCGAAGTGGTTAAATGTTGCTGTTCCTCAGGTAGTGCATTAGGAGCAAATTATTTGCAAATTGCCACAAACCCTTCTTTTTTTGTAATTTAATTATAAAAGTGAAACACTCATACTCTAGAATCATTGCATGTATAGTAAAATATTTCAAGTCTTTTTGTTTTAATTTTGTTACAACTGTTACAAAAGCATGGCACGTCAGAATATTAGAATATTTCTTAACTATCATAATTATCAGAATGGCACAGAAATCATAAAAGTACAGTATGTTAATTTGTGCACGCAGCACTTGGTCAGGGCTCCGTTAGCGTGAATTACTGCATCAGTGCGGCATGCCATGGAGGCGATCAGCCTGTCGGACTGCTGAGGTGTCATGGAGGACTAGGTTGCTTTGATGGCAGCCTTCAGCTCATCTGTAATGTTGGGTTTTTCAGCTTCCTCTTGACCAATTCTCCATAGGTTCAGGCTGGACAATCGAGCACAGTAATTTAATTTTGCTGTAAAAGGAAATCAGCATTTCCATAAAGCTGGTCAGAAGACGGATGCCTGAACTGCTTTAAAAACTCCTGGTAACTGGCTGTGTAGACTTTGGACTTGATAAAACACAGTGGACCAACACCAGCAGATGACTGGCATGGCACCACAAATCATCACAGACTACGGAAACGTCAAACTGCTTGGATTCTGTGCCTTTCCAATCTGTCTCAAGGCTTTAGCACTTTGATATCCAAATGAAATGCAAAACTCACTTTCATCTGAAAACAGTCCAGATCTTTTTCTCCTTAGCCCTAGGTACAGTAAGACACTTCTGGCGTTGTCTCTACAGTGACAGTTCCTGAAGACATCTGTGCATGGTGGCTCTGGATGCACTGACTCCAGCCTCTCTCCACTCCTTGTGAAGCTCTCCCAAAGTTTTGGGAGAATTTTCTTAAGCCTGTGGGCATCCATGATGCTTGTGCACATTTTTCCTCTACACTTTTCCCTTTCAGTCAACTTTCCATGAATATGCTTCAATAGAACAGCTTCTTGCCCAGCAATGTATTGTCACCCTGTCCAGGGTGTACCCCATCTCATGCCCTGTGTATGTAAAGAAGACTTTCCTGAGGAAAACAGGAAAATCTTCAGAGAGGCGTTATTAAAACACGGGGCACGGTTCAAATAAGTCTGTCTGGTGTAATAACCAAGTGTTTACCAAGCGTAGCTTTCGTTGTTTTTTTTTTTTGATACTGTACACATAAACGGGCGGCACGGTGGTGTAGTGGTTAGCACTGTCGCCTTGCACCACCAGGGTCAGTTTCTGGGTTAAGGGCATTGAGCCAGAAGTATAATGTAACACTGGACAGTTTAAGTGACAGAAAGCTTTTAAATAGAGATCATTTCCTTTCTTTCGAGAGCCCTTATTGTACTGTTTGAACCCACAGCTTTATTAAATCTTCCTTTCTCTCCTCTTTATGGATCCTAAACCCGGCTCTCTGCTTGAAAGGCTTTAGCAGCCATTTAATTAAAGAAAAATTGCACTTGGCTGATAAAAGCCCTTCTGGATTATTAATTCAGTCAAGCTCAGCTGCGTTTACAGTTCAAAGCTTGTTTTCACGCAGCTGCCACATTCCCTTCTGTTAGACTTCCCTATTTTGGTTCTATGTGATTTGATTTGATTAATTTCTTTATCTTTCTTTTATTTCGCTGTTTAAAATGCTGTGGGTAGTGACGTAGAGGAAATTCCTCAGTTCATCTTCATTGGAGGTCTTTTCTGCATGATGCTTCTGTTAAAGGCTCTGACGCCGTAGCATCCCAGGGATCAAGTGTGTTGTGCTTCAGGTGATGTTTTACAGGACACAGATTGGTGACCTGACAATTCTCATCCAGGTTTTTCTTGGGGGAGAACAGAATTTTTGGTTCCATCAATTTAACCAGTCCCTGTACCATCAATGCATGTGCACTTTATCACTACTATATATATGCCATGTGTCAGCTGTCTGCACAGGGCATAGGCGACACATAGGGATCAGTATCTTGGGCCTGCCTTGTCACACTTTTCTTCTTTACGGTAACAGTGAGAAGTTTGATATTGTGGCTATACACAATATACAGGAATACAAAGTTACATTACAAGGTGGCATTTCCTTTTTGTTGTGGTAGACCAGAGCTGAAGGTATATTCAGAAGAAGTTGATTTGCTATGGTGTCGCTCTGATTACGTCCCTCACTGAATTCATATAGGAATAAGATTACTGTATTCTACTGTTCATGTATGGCAAATGAATGTATTCTCATGGACAACTGGCCTGTATAGACAATGTTGAATACTGTACAAGCATACGTGACGCACGTGTTGGTGTCATCATCCGTCATTTGTCACATTGTTCACAACTTCTCCTAACCCACTCATGGGATTTTGAGCACACCTTCACAGAACCTGTATTAGAAATAAATTCATTGTTAGAAGTGGGTATGTTACACGTCTTCCTTAGAATACTACTTTTAAAAATTATTATTATTATTATTATTATTATTTTTTACGTATGGCTATGGCACTGTGAAGTTCCAGAGCTTTAGAACTATTGAGACTTTTTCCCTACTAAAAGGTTCTGTTTAAGTGATGGTTAGATTTGACCTGGCCAGGAGTAACTAAGCCTGAGTAGCGCTAGTGTAGCTGAAACCAGGAATGTTCTCTTCTGAACTTGTGCACACAAGTACACAGACATGTTTTTTTGTTGGGTGATGATGGTAAAGTCACCATATGACTCCTTGTGTGTTGGGTTTAAAAGGTCACTTCATGACACTTTTGGGACCAATATGTCAGCGCTGGTCTGTCATTAAGTCGTAAACCCATGGCTATGTACATATTCTTGCATGAATTTTAATGTTCCAAACAGTCAAAATGGCTAACTTTGAAAAGTAGTGAAATATCTAAGTATTTACAGTGGAACTTTTGATTGCGAGTAACGTGGTCTGCAAGCTAAATTTTTAGTAAACGAGCGAGGGCTTGATATACGTGTAGTATGCATGTGCTTCGTGTGCTGAGCGTTACCTGATCACAACTGAGCCAATGGTTCTTCTCTCTTGCACGGTTCAGGATTATGGGTAATCATTTTCCATGCTCAATCTCAGTGGGTGTGCGTCACTCTAATAATCATTTGTTCTCGCATGTACTGTTTACTATAACATCGTGACTGTGTGTGCGTGTTTGCGTAAAGCAAAAGCAAGTGTCATTAGAGAGGTTCCTTGTTAAAGAAGTTTTCAGTCAGAGCAGTGTTTGTTAAGGTGTGTGTGCTTGAGCGTGCATGCGCGTGTGCGCGAGTCATCCTAAACAGTAGCCCCCTCCCTCCTCCTTTCTTACTCTAGCTTCACACAGACGCACACTAACAGAAACACTGCTCTGTCGGGATTCTTTTCAAAGAGAAAGTGCAGGTTAATTTGTTTTATTTTTTCTTCATATTTTGTCTTAATTATTTTTATATTAATATTTTTGGGCTGTGGAATGAATCACATCACTATTTCTTATGGGGAAATACGCTTTGACGTATGAGTGTTCTGATATACGAGCATGTTTGGGGAACGAATAATGCTCGGAATTCATGGTTTAACAGTATAAGACAAATCCTTTGCTCGTCTTTCTGTTTGCTTCTTGTTTCTGTGTTCCAACAGGCAAATCAACCAACTGTTGGTATGATGTCATTAATTTTGAGTGTTGTGTTAAAGTTACACCCAGTGTCACAGGTTAATCAGATGTGTGTCTGGATTGCCCCAGCCAGATAAAGCAAGTCTGCATGTGGGTTATACAGTATGTTGACGCTTATAATGCTATGATTTCATTGGATAATTAAATCGTCCAACTCATTGTCATTATTCTTATGTACATAGCATGGAAGTCATGCCTCAGACACCTGAATGAGTCACGTGACTGCTGGTCTTGTTTTGTTTCGACAGTGTTTTATAAGAAGCCCCCTGGCAGCCTAGTGGCCCAGAAATTTCAATTAATAAAGATTCTCTCTCTCTCTCTCTCTCTCTCTCTCTAATCCTTTTAATCAGTGGATGTGGATGTGGCTCCATTTGGAATTTTATTTCACATCCCCCCCGAAACGCACGCATGCAGACAAAACCGTCACACAGACATTCTGACAGAAACAATTTACCGTCTGGAGCGTGGCGGATCACCCCCTGCCGAGGCTTATAGGATATGTTTACCATATTTTTCAGACGCGCAAACATGTTTCTGGAATATGAGGCGAGCTGCTTTAATAGGACAAATCAATACACAATGTTTCACCGAACTGTGCCGGTTTCTGTGCCAGGCATTTTTATTGTATGTGACGCTTACTGTGCCTCTACTGCACTGAGTGTTGATGATGATACAGCCTAGTTTAGTGTCACTTTTGTTAGTTTGAATCACACACACATTTTCTACACATTTCTGGAGCTCAGTCTTTAGCAATGTGATTAAACCTAATCAGCAGAAGCAGCTGCGAGACAATGATGATACTGCTCTAATTATTTTATTCAGATGTTATACAAGTGTGTGTATACAGTATATTTAAAATAAAATTCATGATTTATTTCTAAAGAAATGTGTTCGGTATATTTTTAGTATGTCGGCTTAGTATATTTTTTTTGCCGTTCAACTGGAGCTGACGTCCTTCGTGCTGTCTTGGGTTTATATAATGAGAGAAATCCTCCATTTATTTTTCTAATTTTCATAAGCTATGCTGCAAGAGCAGGATAATTAATACACACACAACCGCACACACTGCGCAGTCATGCGCACAGACAATTCGTTATTAGATGAACAACCTCTAGTATTATCTTCATCTCACTGGAGAGCGTGTGTACAGTAGATAGTTAGACTATAACATCAACAGTCAAATTTCATCACTGACTTACAGTAGGAGTTATTTAATGTGTTTAACTTGTTAGAAGCAGTTATGAATAGATTAAAGTATACGGTGCTGCCTTTGCTGAGTGTATGGAGCTAGTCGAGCAAGTTCATCTATAATTCAGTTGTATTCATATAACGCTTTTAACAATGATCAGAATCTCAGACGATTTGCGCTACATTGGCTTTTCTGTGGGTTTGGACCGGACGGGCTTGGTCTTCTCCCAGGCCCAGTTCTCTAAGCTTAGTATCCAGGTAGGTGGGGTGTCAGTGTCTACATCAGCATCCTCACGTGGGTATCCTTCTGTTCTAATTGACTAATTAAAGTGTGTTATGATGTGTGCTGGAAATACCATTTTGTTGATCTGTTATATAATTTTTTTTAGTGAGGGCATATGGTGCGGATCATGGCTTTAATGGATCTCTCGGAACACTTACTGATGATGCGAGTCAGTGCAGCAGGGCACCAGTCTTTCAAACAAACCACAGTGTTGCGCTTGGGGGTTTCTTGTTGTTGCATGTGACAGTTGCGAATAATATGACGCTCCGATCTGAAATTAAATTCAATTTGTATAGCGCGTTTAACAATTGACATTTGTCATAAAGCAAAATAATAATTATTTAAGTTTGTGTGAAATGTGAATGTGCATGAATCAGAATGATAAGATCGTCCCGGATGAGCAAGCCGAGGACGACGGCGACGGTGACGGTGGCAGGGAAAATCGCCCTGAGATGACAATAGGAAGAAACCGTGAGAGGAACCGGACTCAACTGGGAACCCATCCTCATTTGGGTGACAATGGATAGCAGGGTTTGATCTGCAGTCATGTGCATTCTTCTACAACATGGCAGGGACCTAACATGATCAAAGCACAGGCATGAAGAGGTCCTTGAGATACACTGACGTAACAACAACGCAGCGACATCCCAATAATGCCTGGGCCAGAACGCTGTCCAATGCTCGTAGTACTGTACATGACTGAGTCGTTAACTTAGTAATGTTGTTAACTGGTCAATGTTGTAGTTAATACGTCCTTATTAAGTTCTTTTTGCATCTTGCTTCGATCGTGTCCTCTTTTTGTCAGATTTTTCTTTTTCTTTTTTTTTTTAAATATCCAAGAGACAACACCCCTGTACGTGCTTTCCGGTTACTACTTTGTTCCTGCCAGGTCGTACAGGTTCTCCACCCAATTTGGTGACCTTATGGTAACAGTGACCATGAAAACGTTCCTTATGCTTTTTTTTCTCTTCTCCGTGCTGGAATCTGAGGACACATCTGCGTGCACATTTGAACGTTCTGTTGCTCGGATCAAACGATTCTATCTTGCTTGGTTCACAGTGGACTGCTTGCTAATGAGCTTCCTGGCAGGAGTGTGTCTGTGTTTGTGTCTGTGTTTGTGTCTGTGTGTGTGTCTGTGTGTGTGTCTGTGTGTGTGTCTGTGTGTGTGTCTGTGTGTGTGTCTGTGTGTGTGTCTGTGTGTGTCTGTGTGTGTCTGTGTGTGTCTGTGTGTGTGTGCCAGCAGGAGCTCAAAACCTCTTTTGATTCCTCTGCATAAAAGACCACTAAGCTTTGTAGAGCGAGCAGCCTGGAACGTATTGTAGGTGTCTGGCTCACTAGCACCTCCTCTGCCCACCTGCCCGAGTGTGTGTGTGTGCGCGTGTGTGCGCGTGTGTGTATGAGAGATTGAAAGAAAAAGAGACACTGAGATTTACACAATGTTACTCAACATGCAGTTGATTGTATATCAGACAGGCCCATACAGGACGACTCATTTGTCTCATATTAAACTAAACCCAGAGTTTACAAATGCAATTTGCTGTCGATGGAATGGAGATGTGGGGACAACTCGTTTATGTACACTCACTCACTCACTCACTCACTCACTCATCATCTATACCGCTTCATCCTGTATTCAGGGTCACGGCCTGGAGCCTATCCCAGGAGACTTAGGGCACATGGCAGGGTACAGCCTGGACAGGGTGCCAGTCCATCGCAGGGCACAGACACACACACAAACACACTCACACACTCACTCACTCATTCACACACTACGGCCAATTTGGGAATGCCAATTAACTTAACCTACATGTCTTTGGAATGTGGGAGGAAACCGGAGTACCCTGAGGAAACCCAGCAAGCACAGGGAGAACATGCAAACTCCATGCACACAGAGAGGGGAATCGAGCCTGGCCGGGGATCGAACCCGGACCCTGGCGGTGCAAGGCGACAGTGCTAACCACTACATCACCGTGCCGCCCGTTTATGTGTACAGTATCAAAAAAAACAAAAACAACGAAAGCTACGCTTGATAAACACTTGGTTATTACACCAGACAGACTTTGAACCGTGCCCCGTGTTTTAATAACGCCTCTCTGAAGATTTTCCTGTTTTCCTCAGGAAAGTCTTCTTTACATACACACTCTTAACATCTCCAGAGCTGTGAAAAGGCATTTGCTCGCTTTTTATATTTTTTATTTTACGTATCTGTCACGCTTAAATGATTCGGATCAGCACCCTTTTATTTTATTTTTTTTTTTTTAAGGTAAAACTACAGTTTTTAATGACATTTATTACAGAAAAAAAGCTGTCCAAACCTTCCTGACCCTATGTGCAAAAGTAATCCCCCCCCTTGCCTAATCATGAACTTTGATTAATCACTTTTTTTTTTTTTTTTTTAGGCCTAATTACTGTTTGAATCAAGAAATGACTTAAATAGTCTGACAAAGTCGAGCTAAAGGTAGAGATGGGGCAAAAGAATTGATTCGATGATGTATCGTGTGTGGCAATTCATGTATGCCCAAAATCGATGTTATATAATCGTACAACTGTAACTGTTCATGCACTTTCACAGAGCACAGCATCCTGTGTAGTTTTGAGCAAATTATGTGCCAAGTTTGTTTAGAATTGTAACAAAATCTGAATCGAATCAGGATATTTATAAAATTGCAATACTTACCGAATCACAAAACAAATTGCAACTTTTTTACAGCAGTGTAAAAGAGAGAGAGACCGAGAGATTAGTGACGGAAAGACAAATACATTATTCCAGACACTAGAATGAAATATAAATAAAGTTTATATTTCAGATTATGGTAGATATGCTGATATATTTTACACTTACAGGTGAAAATAACACCCACACACACACACCCACACACGCACAAGGTCAGTGCTTACTGCGCTCACCTCTCACACACCGCTGAAACACACCTGCTTTTCGATTCAGTTTTTTTATTTTCACACTCATTACTGTATCGCAAGCAGTAAGTTTTAGTGCAGTGTGTTTGACCTGTAACGATCTCTCTCTCTCACTCACACACACACACACACACACACACACACACACACACACACACACACACACACACACACACACACACACACATACACACACGTATATACACACACACACACACACACACACACACACACACTCCGCAGTGTGATCGATAACTGTGTTTTCCTCCCCGACATCTCTGAAAGATCCCAACACACAACATGTACACACACGGGAACACACACACATGATCGTTGCATATTGAATAAAGGGAGAGAGGGGTGTGTCGATATTCAGAGACGAATGACTGAAATCTGATTGGTTTGACGTTGCAGCTCTCTGATCTTCTGTCACAATATTGATTACTGACTGCTTAGCCATTCCTGTCTTGTTCCTGCTGGGCCTAATTGGCTCTTCCTGTATTTGTGCACACGCACACACACGCACACACGCGCGCACACACACACACACACGCACACATGCGCACACCCACACGCACACACACATACATACATACATACATACATACATACATACATACATACATACATACACACACACACACACACACACACACACACACACACACACACACACACAAGCCCTGTCACAGAGGTATATGTGCGCACACACGCGCAATATCACGCACACCAAAAACCCTGACAAAAGTGCGCACACACGCACACAGAAACCCCATCATAAAGGTGCACACACACACACACACACACACACACACCCAGACAAAAGTGTGCACACACACATACAAACCCAGATAAAAGTACAGTATGCACACACACACACCCAGACAAAAGTGCGCACATACACACACATGCGCGCACACAGAAACCTCATCATAAAGGTACACACACACACACACACACACACAGGAATCCACTTGCGCACACACAAACCTTGTCACAGAGGTGTACACCGCAATACATGAGACCTGTCACTGTGGTACACACACACACACACACACACACACACATGCAAAAACCCTGTCACAAAGTTACATACGTACACACACACACACACACACACGCAAAAACCCTGTCACAAAGGTGTATGCATGCACGCACGCATGCACAAACACACACACATTTTCAGGTAATATTATAACACTCACAGCAGGCTTGTAAATGTCTTTGTGTGTGTGTGTGTGTGTGTGTGTGTGTGTGTGTGTGTGTGTGTGTGTGTGTGTGTGTGTGTGTGGTTTCCCTCCTGAGAAGATTTAGCAGGTGTTAAGCTGCACGCATGGACTTGATCACAGTGAGTGAAGAGTGAGTGATGAAACGTGTCCATGTGTTCCGGGTTGTGTTTTATCGCGTCTTCATTCGATTTCATTTTCATGTATTGTTCCATTAGTCACATCAAGAGTAACAGTATTCTAATACTACAACACAACGTCACTGCATCGCACACCGTACACGTACACTGCTGTCGTCCTCCCATCAGTGCAGATCAGCAAAAGCTGTAAAGGCGCAGCAGAGAGCAGGGCGCCGTACAGCTCGCTGCGGTGATCCACTCGAGTTCCCGTCGAGCTCAATCAGCGCCGCTTGTTACCGGCAACCTTCTGTCCCACATCCGAGCAACAGGACAGCACGACAGCGGGAGACGGAAAAAAGCATTTCTTTGAGGGCTCTCATCGGGCCTGCTACTGAAAATAGCTAACCAGAAGGCTACAATAAAAACAACAACGAAGGAGAGAATAACACAGCGGCCTCAATACGCCCCTCGTGTTTTCGTCTCTCTCGCTCGGTTTACTTAAAGACCTGAACCCGAGACGAGCTCGCAGTGAAAATGTCTTTCTGTCTCACCTCTCCAGTCGAATAAAACAGCATGCTTGGATTTGGTCATTAGTCTCGAGCTCTGTCAATAGCAGCTCTCTCACCTTTATTTGCGTGAGAAAGAATGACCTAATATAATCCGATTAACAGAATTACTGGAAGTGTAACCAACCACACACAATGCTCGATCACGTTATAGAGTCAGCGAGAAAAGTAGAAAACAAACACGGTCGTATCGACTGTAACTTTGATTTATTTTAAACTCACTTTGGTGATACACCAGTAAAAGTCATTAGAGATGTAGTGCAAGGCTATGGAAGACACGTAGAGCTCATAGTGTGGAAACAAAGGACAGCGAGTTCAAATTTAATGACATCGTCTTTGAGCCGAGGTCTGAGTTTCATGTTTGTGTCATGTAGGATGCAGATCGCTACGTACTGTATGCAGTCATTGTAGGTCACTAAAAAATGAGCAGTCAAAATTTTCAATAATATTTGTCAGTTTTTCAGTAACTATGTTAAACATGTGGACAATCTGAACGATGTTTTTTAATCAAGCTTTAGTCAATCTTCATTTGCACAATGCTGAGCTGTAAATGAGTATTAAAGGTTGCTCTGTCACACCGTGCTCTCAGTGCACGTATTTTACACGCCCTCACTTAGGACTGCTGCGGATATCTCAGCTCAAACGACCTGTGGTGTTTTTTGTTTAGTTTTTTTTTTTTTTTTCTTTGATGGTGGCACTTCACATTACTGTTCCACGGTTTTGGTTTTTGAGACAAACTGGTTTTAAACCGGGGTGGCTATGGTGCTGTTCGTGAAACCAGACACGGACAGGAATAAACAATTTATGTTTAAAATCATTCATCTTTAAAGTTTCGGTTTTCATAGCCTACGTTCCTTTTTTTAAGTGAGCCTTGTTTTGTCGTGCACACTCTGTCTATACACGGTGAACTATCGTGTTTGTTGGCTCTATTGATTGACGCATGTAGGAAACCAAGTTCTAGATTACTGTTATATTAATTATTCTCATTTATCAGAAAAAGTCTGAAAAGAGCTATCGCTCGGTCCTGTTCTGGATCATGGTCTGCCATTTAGTTGTGCCTAGTTTAAAGCATGAAGAAATAAGGGACTGGGTGTGTGTTGGTGTGTGTTGGTGTGTGTTGGTGTGTGTTGGTGCGTGTTGGTGCGTGTTGGTGCGTGTTGGTGCGTGTTGGTGCGTGTTGGTGCGTGTTGGTGCGTGTTGGTGCGCGTGCGTGTTGGGGTGTGTGTGTGTAGATGAATAAACTCTAGCTAGAGCCTGAACAGCTTCTTTGAAAATGGGAACATGCCCAATGGTGAGACAGAAGAGGAGACTGCCAACAAAAGAAAGCTGCATTCAAAAGAAAATGGCAATTTACTACGTAAATTACAGGTTTATCGCAACAGGTGATTCATATTGCATGCTCCAAGCCTTACTGTACTCTCCTACTGTATCTTTGTGAACCAGAGTTGTCTGCTGTGACGGAAACGAAACCAAAATTACAGAGCAGAAATTACGGGGCAGACTGATCATAAGGAATACTTCGGGTGTCATTGTCCCCCATCACTTCTAGATTGGACCTTCCCCTGAAACGAGACGGTCCCTTCTAGGAGCGATGGGAGACAATGACACACATGGGAGACAAAGACACCCATCACTCCTAGATGGGACCTTCTTGTGTCAGGGGAAATGTGCTCAGGGCTCCCATTCATTCTGTCGTATGGTATGTTGTATATATTATGCTTTGTTACAAGCGTGCGATGGCCGGTCCGTTGAAAATCTTCTTACTGTACATAAAACTGGTCCGTCTAGCTAGAGGAGGACTAGATAGTGAAGGATGAATCTAGGTGTGGATCAGGAGCAGTGTTACAGCACAAGGCTAGTGAGCTGTGGCCATAGAAGTGGAGGCAGCAGTTGCGTTTCCAGGTCCCAAGAACCCAAAGGAGAGATATGCCGTCAGCCGTTTCACATCTAGCATCTAGCCCCGCCCCCTGGCATTCCTTTTTGATGGGGTGGCCTCATGACCAGGCTGAATGAGCTTGTTAGTTTCGGTTTCTCTTTATGCGAAAGGGGCGAAAATTGAGGGTGCGTGCCGGTCAACGGCAAAACCGTGACAACGACTACTGACTTTGCTAGATTTAATCTGCCCAGCTTTTCTTCAGAGAAGTGTTCTATATACAGTCATAGCTTGGACCTATGCCTATGTCTACTCATGTATGTCCTAATGTTCAGTGGAACAAAATAGCCCTGATAAGGGAAGAGGCTTAGTCTAGGATCGGCACAAAGGGAATGAAAATGTCAATTTTTGTTATTTAAATTGGCAGGAAGAAATGCTGCATTTCAAAATCACTGAATGCTCAACCAGGAAAAAATATTGTAAAAAATGTTGAACGGCAAAACCAACACATTTAGAGTGTTGGTAAAGTAACCGGCATGAGTCTGCTGTAGTGTTGTTTTGAATAGAAAAGTGATTATGCAGTGCCTGTAATTAGACTGCAATAAGGGTATTTAGTGTGACTGTGATAAATGATGGGAGGAATGTGTGTGGTTCTGCATCTGGAAAGCAGTGCTGACTTCATTACAAGTTACCATGCAAAGTTAACTTGTAATTGGATCACTTATGGTTGCAGACGCGTTTTGACTTAATGAGCCAGCTTTGAGCCAAGGACCACAAACCCATCTGTAATTTACGGAGCATTCAAACTAATTTATTTAATAACATATAGCCACAGCAGGCCTCGTGGTAACAATTTAACACTGATGGTTAAAGTGATGGTTTTTTTTTTTTAGAAGGGATTCCAAAATGTAGAAAAACGATAGGTGCAAGTATCTTTACAGTGAAAGGAAATATATATATTTTTCGATACTCTTTTGTTAATCTAATGGATCTAAAGGAATCGCCTTGCACCTCCAGGGTCTGGGTTCGATTGTTATCAGGCTCTGATGGATGCACGACATATAATACTGTATGAAGTGCCATGAAAATTTGTCCCTGAATTTGTATTTGTAATTTGTAATATTTTTTGTCATGCTTAAATGATCGAGGTCATCAAAGGAATTTTGCCATTGCATGAAGATAACCTGAATAAATACAAAATGCAGCTTTTAAATAACGATTATTCATTTCCGTTTGCTCAATTTCTGCATAATGGCTCCCACTTTGCTTCGCTGGAATCCCAAAGCCTTGATGGCTTGGTAACCCTTTCCAGACGTACTGTAAACATGTCAGTTACTTTTGTTTCTCATCTGTCCTTACATTTCTTTAGATTTCTTTTTTAGATCTTTTAGCATGCTTCACTTCAGACAGGTTCTATTTAAGTGATTTCTTGATTCAACAGGTCTGGCAGTAATCAGCTCTGTTTTCAATTTTCATGAAAAACTGCATTTTGTATTCACTCAGGTTATCTGTGTGCAATATTAAAAGAAATTGTTTAATGAGCTCCATCATTTAAGTGCAACACACATTGTATTGAAGTTAGTGCATTGGCTAGTTCACACAAAGCCTTCCTGAGTCATTTTGCCAGTGTGTTTGGAGACTTTGTCTTCTCCCCATATTTAGTTTCTTGGCTGATGAGCCTAAATTCTCCTCACATGATGTATGGTGTACATCACTCCCCCCATTCATGTTTCCTTTGATAAGGTGGAATGCTACACTGTGGTGTGTAGAGAAGCAGCTCCATATCACGATGCTTCCACCACTTTTTCCGTGCCTCCCTGTGGGTGTGATGGTGTTCTTGTGATCATCTGGGCAACCCTTCCTTTTTGGAAACACTTCAAGCTTCAAGAGTTACTGTGAAAATATTATTTTTGCGAATTCTGTTTGAGTTTTTCTTCCAAAAGCGTTTCCATTTGTTTGAATTTGCTTTTTTTTTTTCTTGTTGTTGTTTTTTGGCAGATGAGTTCTGCTTGAGGTGTAGGAATGGAGATAATTCCATTGCAGTTTATCGTTTATTGGTCTATGGTAACTCTTGTCCTTTCAAGTCACCCTGCAGTTCTTTTTGAGAAGATTCTTTTTCTTCTTTTTCACTGACTGAGGCGTTTAATTTCATTCAATTTCATGCCATGCAGAAAGTAGCCATTATAAAGTTGGTGAATTGTACCAACAATACTCATATAATATGTGGCACGTAATTGATGCTTGATTAGTATCATGGGTCCCAGGGGCACCAGGAAAGATTCTGGACCTCTTGATAGCTTAATATCTTGGGTTCAGTACCAAGACAAAGGCTGCATTGTCAATTGCCACAGCTTTTTTATGGGCCAACTGATGGGTTTTTGGACTCATGCTTACTTTTTTCTATTCTGATGTCCAATCATAACATTAACTAAAGCTCTTGACCTGTGTACGCATGACTGTTTATTGACTGGGTTGCTACAGTATCACCTGATGCAGCCATACTGTAACATTCAAATTGCTGAAAGGTGAAAGAAATAACATTCATTATCTCGTTACAGTGGCATCTCTCCAGAGGTACAGTAGAACAGTCAGTTAAAAAAAAAAAAAACAGTTAAAAGCAGGATAAATGGGCAAAAGTCAGGATCTGAACCACTTTGACAAAAAATTGTGATTTCCAGAGGACTGAGTCAGAGCAACTCCAAAACAGCAGGTCTAGTGTGGTGTTCCTGGTATCAATCAGTCAACATTTATTTTTATACCACCTTACAGCAACCTTAGTTGAACCAAAGTGCTTTACAGCATTAAAATAAATGACAATAAGATATACAAAACAAAACACACAAAAAAAAAATCATTCTGCAGTGGTTAGTATGATTGAGAGGTGTCAGATGCAGAGGTGCGTACAGTATGGGGCTGTCAGCCACACACCAGTCGAGGGCCCCCTTCCACCACCCAAAACGCTTACAGTGGACACATGTGCACCCAAACTGGATCGTGGAGCAATGGACGAATGTGGCGTGTGGGTGTGACTTATTTGTAGTGGAGATTGCACCAGGATCAAGCCAGCAGAGGTCTGATGTTCATTAGGATGTAACATTGACACGTACCAGCTACCTACTGTAAACCTTGTTACAGAACAGGTACTCCACTTCATTGTAGAGCTGTTCCCTAATGACCGTGACCTCCTTCAGGAGGAAAATGCTCCCTGATACACACTGCAAATAAGAGTCCAAGGTGGCGGCATGGCTGTCAAGTTTCCGAGATCTCAATCAGATCCATCATCTGTGAGATGAGATGCCTTTACTTATTTGTCACAGTGAAATTCTTTCTTCATATATCCCATCGTAACTGGGGTCAGAGGTCAGGGTCAGCCATAATACAGCACCCCTGGATCAGATGGGGTTAAGGGCTTTTCTCAAGGGCCCTTCAATGGCAACTCGATGGAGCTGGGGCGCCAAAGGACCAAGAGGATCTGCCGCTAATGTCTCAGTCCAGATACCCCAGCACGCCTTCAAAGGCCTAGTGGAGTCCATGGTTCATGATTATGCTGCTTGATTATGGAAAAAAAAAATCATAACCACAATTATTTTAGTCAATACAGAGATCGCGATTGTTTAACACAAAACTCATTGACTTTAGAAACATCATGCATTTTTTTTCACCCTGGTGTTTTTCAAATTGGAGAAAAATCATCATTAGAAGACAAAATTGTAACTGAAATTCGATTTATTTGCTAAACCCTAGGTCAGACCTGTGTAAGCAGTACAAGGGGACCTATGGAATACTAGGCTGGTGGTTTTAACATTATGGCTGATTGGTGTACTGTACTGTATATCCCCTCACAAAAAGCTCTCGGTTATATTAGAGTGTGTATGCTTCTCCTAAATGAGCAAGACTGGTATATTGAAACGCTCCCGTTTGTTCTAATAATTGCTCTTTCACCTTTTTCATTCTTTTTCACATCCTCTCTGCTGTAATTTCCCCCTCTTTCACCCTCCCACCCCATCTTTCCCCATCGTTCCTTTCTGTGCTCTGAAATTGAAATGGTGGAGGTGCTGCTGTCAGGTGTGCTGTGAATCACTTATGTAGATAACACCGCCGCCGCACTGAATAGCAATGCGCTTGACTGCGCGCCTCAGCCGCCAGAAGCCTTCGAGCTCCAGAGATCGAAGCTCCGTATTGAAGCTGTACCATACAGCCGGATGAATACGATTCAGCGATCAGTCGGCGCTCCTGGATTTAAAGGGGCAGGCAGAAGTGGGGAAGCCAAAGGAGGGAGCGTTATATAAAAGTTAAAATAGGTGTCGGTTGTAGGGTTAGTGAGATCCTTTATTAGATAGGGAACAATGGCAAAAGGAAGCAAGTCTCCGATTATTTTCTTGCACAAAAGCATTTTTGTCCGTAGATACCCATAAACCCTGTGGTCTTGTATACAACAGAAATTCTGCTTACTGTAGGAGATTATGTTCTTTAAAAAAAAAAATTTTTTAATGAGTAGGCTATGTATAATAATGATCTAATTGTTATCTCAGAGGGAAAACAATAAACTCTTACAGTTTAAACAGTGCTGCTCGGAGAAAGGCTTAATAGCAATGCGATGCTGTAATTGAAATATATAATCAGCATGATTATGAAGATGTCTGTGGACACGGCAGGACATTTTTGGGTGAGATCATTAACAACCACCGTGGTGCTTGTACTCTGGTGTTTTTTCTTCTTTTCTTTCTTTTTTTTTTTTGGAAACAGACTCTCACGGTGTGTGTGCCTCATTAGTGAGAGCTTCAGGTTGGATGTCGTTCTCTGAACTCAGCTTCTCCCTGAATCAGGCTGTGTGGATTCCCGCAGTGCGACGTCTCCCAACCTGGACAAACGCTCAAGTCAGTTTTGCTTGATTTTTCTGTAGCATTATCGCCGTGTGCACGATCGGAGGGTTAGATAAAAAAATAAGAGTGAGGGAGAGAGAGAGAGAGAGAGAGAGTGGTTGAGACCACCTTGATTTAAGCAACAACAACCTGGCAGGTCTTTTAAAAAGGATCTCATGCAGCAAAAGCTGTTCACTAAATGCCTCAGTAATTCAGGCCCTCCGGGCGAGGCTTTTCTTTGGAGCCCCGGAGTTTGTCAGTGCTTCACATTAACAGTTAAGAATGCACTTAATGATCCACTTCAGAAATAAAGCATGTAAATCAATGCTTATGCACAAGTGACATAATGATGCTAATTATGAAGTGCAGAAAATGCCGTGCTGCAAGAACACCTTATTTTTAAGGTCTACCTTCTTTCTAGAGCCCTTTCTGGAAATGTTTATTAAAAAATAAGTTTCTTTTAAAAAAAAAATTTTATCTGAGGAACAGGAGTTTAACAGCTCCATCTAACATATGTATAAATTCACTAGTTCCCACAGCTGCCCATCATCAATGTACTGTACATAGCGTTGACAATAACATGACAACCTTGGCAAATGGTGTTAAGTTTGAAGTGAAGAAACTTATCCATTGTTGTTGCTGTTGTCATGCATAAGTTTGCACCGCAGGTCTGGGATGTGTCATTAAATATGGGCCTAATTTCCCAGGTTCTATTTTTAAAAACTGTTTAAAGAAACGGTGCATGCTAAACCCCACATCGAGTGTGTAATAGGGACCTCTAGGCCACCTTTACTTGCCGTTATAGTCACGATTTCACTGTGTTTCCGGAGACCCTGACTGAGCAGGTTGTTCCCTCATTAGTCTGGTGCTATTTCATACGCAAGAGATTATACTGCCACTATATCCATTGATGTTCATTCAGAGTATTTATACAACCCCAAACCTGCGCATATTTTGACCGGAGGTCCTCAGTTTTAAGATCAGAATGCATTAGTATGTGTGTCTCATTTTGAGGGCTGCATTCTTTGAAGGACATGGTCTAAGTGGTCTTTATACAGTAGGTTTGTGACCTTCACTGACAGCATAGACAGTTTTCACCCTTACTGTGGTGACTCTAAAATATGAAGCATAAATTAACTATAACACAATAATGATCAAAATAATAATAATAAAAAAGGTTGTGCTGTAGATAGAACACGGACATAAAACTTAAGACGTTGTGTAGCAACGAGTTTTTTTTTTTTTTCTTTCTTTTTTTATGAAAGCCCTGTCCCTCAGGGAATGAATTTCACACACATTCTCTTTTTTTGTGGTTGAATGTTTATAGGATTTATGTGGAGTCTTCGTCATAGCCAGCAAAGAACCTGACTAGATTTGAGAATTTATATCACGGTCACAGCAAGGTGAAAAAGTTTGAGTTTTTTCTTGAAGAGAATCCTTGCAGTTCAGAATAAATCACTTCATGGTATTTCTGACGTACAAACTAGTAATGCGAAAGAATAGACTTGAGGGATGAAAAATCACCATACGATATACGATATCATACCTATATACCTATATGCTGTATTGTGATTCTGTAAGTAGCATGTTTTTTTTAAAATATCCTAATTTATATATATATATAATTTTTTTTCAGATTTTGTTACAATTCCAAACAAACTTGGCATATAATTTTCTGTGTCCTGCCTCCCAATGTGTAAATAGAGTGCATCACCTGGAGGATTTTAGAGAAACTGCAACCTCTTATCACCTCAAATTTAAATGTACAGTGGAATCTTGGATTGCAAGCATAATTTTTTCCAGAAGTGTGCTCGTATTTTAAAACACTCGTAAATCAAAGCAAATTTACCCCATAAGAAAGAATGAAATCAAATTATTTGTTTCACAACCGATATGTGGCATGATGTGTATATATATATATATATATATATATATATATATATATATATATATATATATATACCATGCCACATAATACTCGATGATACTTGGTACTCATAAATCAAGGCTTGTTTTTCAAGTCAAAATGTATTCAAAATTTTTGCTCATCTTGCGGAACGCTCATAAACCAGGGTACTGGTTCTGAGGTTCCACTGTGTATAAATTATATATGAAAAGTCTTTGGAGTCAAAAACATGACAAGGTGGCAAATGGTGTTAAGTTTGAAATGATGAAATGTATCCATTGTTGTTGCTGTTGTCATGCATTAGTTTGCACCAGGTCTGGGATGTGTCATTAAATATGGGCCTAATTTCCCAGGTTCTATTTTTAAAAACTGTTTAAAGAAATGGTGCATGTTAAAGCCCACATCGATACCGGGCTCTGAGGTTCCACTGTGTATAAATGATATATGAAAAGTCTTTGGAGTCAGTTTGGCGATACTTGCTGCACTTTTGTTTGTGGATTTTTAAATCCTTTATCTCCTTTTGAAGTTTTAGATTGGGAAAAATCAGTCCCTCAGGCACAAATCGACAGTCAAATGGGACGTTTTATTCCAGCTTACCCATCTAGACATAATGATTGTTTAGCAAAGTCAGCGCTCACGCTCTACAGTTCTTCCTGAATCAGCGATGCCCAGTTTAACAGATAAGATGTCGAACATAATCTCTTACAGTTACACAATCTACATCAAATGACTGTCAGCTTTATTAAGAGTTATAGCTTGCAGGCGTGATGGAGCAGGCAAGGCTTTCCACTGTGGTTTGTGTCATTTGTTCAACAAGCTGTCTGATTAGTCGTAGCTGTGCAACAGGCTGTCTGCACATTTCACCTGTGAGCCAGTAACACTGATATGCCGTGCGAAATGATGAGAGACATTTCTTTATTAAAACATGCACACATGCTGTTTGGCCATTTTCCAGCAATACTGGTTTCAACTAGCCTGCTGATATAACCCTGAGATACAAAGATTTCTCAATTTTTTAAATAATTTTTTTCAGTAAAGTTGTTCCACTGGCAATAGTGTGCAAGAATGCTTGTGCTGATTAGACTCCTGCAGAGGAGAGACGAAGGTCTGAGAAAGGTGTAGGTCATGTCAGCTGCTCAGGACAGATTTTATAAAGTTGAAAATAACTTTAACTGACCTTCATTTTTTAAAAGCTCCACTTTAAAGAACTGCCTTGTAGGCATACTGTATCAAACAAAGATTTCATACAAAAGCTTTGCTTATTATTACCTAAAATTATTTTTCTGCTGGCGGCATGGTGGTGTAGGAGTTAGCACTGTGGGCTTGCACCTCCAGGGTCGAGAGACCTTCAGGAGTTTGGAGATGCATGTTCTCTCCATGCTTGGTGGCTTTCCTTCCCGGGTTTCTGGTTTCCTTCAAAAGACATGCAGATTAGGCTAACTGGCATTCAGATATTCCCAGTACTATGTGAGTGAGTAAGTGTGTGCATGGTTATGTCCTGCAATAGACTGGCATCCCGTCCTGGTTCTACCCCTGCCTCGTGCCTCAAGGTCCATGAGACATGTCTCTGACCTATTATATATACAGTGGAACCTTGGATTACGAGCATAATTCGTTCCGGAAGCGGGCTCGTATTCCGAGAACACTCTTAAACCAAATAGATTTTTCCCATATGAAATAATGAGAACTCAAATTATTTGTTCTACAGCCCAAAACAATAAATACATGAAAGTAATAAATACAACATATAAAGTTAAAATAAAACAAATTAACCTGCACTTAACATTTAAAAAAAAAGTAAAAATAAAAATAAATCCAGACAGTTAAGTGTTTCCGTTTGTGCGGGCAGGCGCCGTGTATTTGTGTGTGTGTGTGTGTGTGTGTGTGTGTGTGTGTGTGTGTGTGTGGAATTAGCCCCTCGCCTAGTCTTAAACAGTAAAACTCCTCCCTCCCACACCTTGCTTTTTAAGTTTCACAACGAACATACACAATGCAAACACTGTTTTAATGGAGAAAAAAATAAATCTTTCTAATGATACTCGCGTGAGCAGACTAACGGAATCACTGCTGTACAGTAAAAAATAAAAAATAACAAATTAACCTGCACCTTACCTTTGAAAAGAATCGCGACAGAGCTGAATTTTCTGTGTAAATAAAGCGCATCTGTGCAGCCGGGGAGATCTCTGTGTGTGTGTGTGTGTGTGTGTGTGTGTGTGTGTGTCGCAGCAGGGGAGACGATTACCCATAATTCTCGCAGCGCAAGAGAGAGAAAAATCACTGGCTCAGTTGTGATCACTTGCCGCTTGGTGTCAAAATAAGAGTCGCATGCGTGATACATGATACTCGGCGCTCGTAAACTAATACTTGCTCGGTTTCCGATTAAAAATGTATTAAAAATCTTTGCTCACTTTGTGGAACACTCGTAAACCACGTTACTCGCAATCCGAGGTTCCACTGTATATATATGGGTATAGAGTGTGCGTGAGAGGGAGTAATGTTCTACTTGTTAAAAAAGCAAAGAACAAAAACATCTGATGTCTTATTGTATGATATTTAACAAGATTTGTTAATGACTGTGGTGTGTAGGAATGCACCATGGTGAGTGACAATGTACTGTGCAAAAGCCTTGGGCACAGTCAAATAACTGCTATATCTTAAAAAAAAAAAAAAAAAGTTTTATGTAAAAAATTTTTATATATATATATATATATATATATATATATATATATATATATATATATATATAAGCAATAAACATAAATTAATGAAACTAAGTCAATACTTTGTGTGATGATATTTTGATTTAAATATAGTATCAGGTACAATTAGTGTAGTTTTATAAGGAAATACGGTGCTTATTTTTACTGAGCATCCAGTAAACATACAGTCCCTCTGAGAACTTCGAACCATCTGTTTCTTCTTTAATACATGCAAAATCCAGGAGTTACAGAAAATTTATTTATTTATTTATTTATTTACCCCTGAAAATCTGTCGTTTACATGTGCCGTTTTCTATTCTTTCTTTTTTTTTTTTTTTTGATGAATCCTAATGATCGGAAATCAAAAATCTTTTTTTTTTTTTTTTTTTTTAACAAATAAACATGTATAACAAATTTTGTACAAAAAAAAAACTTTTCTGAAAGTACTGTAAATGATGATGACGATGATGATTGCTATTACAATTTTTTATAAAAGATACCGTTTATTTCTACAGTGTATCTAGAGGTGCAGGAAAAGCCGTCATGTCAAGTCCTATATAAATGTACAGTATTTCTGCCCATAGGGATAACAGATCGAGTGCTAGCTGAGGTGTTATCTCCATAGTGACTGTCAGGGCCTCATTAGTGTACATCGTCTTGTTAGTTATTGATCTGTGATTTGGAGATAAAGCACTCAGAGGAAGCAGAAACTCCTTCTATTCTAATTTTTAGAATTGTTAAAAAGATTATTATGAGCTAATATTTTTTACAGTTCACAATCCTTATGTACTAGACTATATTATTATTTTATTATAGTTTCATTCCTGAACCCCTCGCCTGTAGGATACTGGTTGTATGTTAAAAAAAGAAGAAGAAGAACAGTGCAGTCAGGTCTTAGAGTTGCTGAAAATTCATGTAATCCATATTTTAAACAATTTTCCTAGTTTGGATTCAGTAACGAGTGATTATGATGTTTTACTGTAATCAATCAGGAATAAAATACAGAAATCAGGCCTTAATCATTATCCTGTCTCTCTTTCTCTCTCCTATAGGTAAGTGTATATATGAACATTGCAGGCTTTAAATGCTAACAGCGGGTGAGTAAATCTGGAAGCTGCTCATACTGTATGTGGTGTTTTTCAGTTCCAGTCTGCTGAGCCCAGCATCTGCTCTGCCTTCATTAGGCTTTACATCCACACATGGATGCTGAATTTCTCATCGGCAAAAAAGTTTTCTTCTCTCTCACGCTCTTCCTCTATCTGCCTGTCTCTCTGACTCTGTCTGTCTGTTTCTCTATTTTTCTTTTCCCCGTCTCTCTCTCTGTCTCTCTCTCTCTCTCTCTCTCTCTCTCTCCCTCTCTCTTTCTCTCTCTCATTACAGTGTATAATGTAGATTAAACATACGTGTGGAACTCATTTAAATTATTCAATGAGTGCAAAATATTGCTAGTGCACTTCAAGCTTATATCATACTATGACATCTTCGGGAACAGTTTTTAGACTGTGATGATGTTTTTAAACTTCTGCAAAAGGTCTGACATTACACCAATCCATTTTATTCTTGTTTTAATCTAACATGCATAGGAGCTGTAAGATTCATAAGTACGTTCATGAGTTTTAAGCTTAGGATATGGGTAGGAAACATGCAAGAAATGCTTGGCTCGTCCCTTATGCACATCTTGGCAGAATCCAGTGTTTACAGGTTGATGCTGCGGCAGAATTTATATTGAGGCAGAGTACCAGTCTGTTAGAATGCTCCCTAAGAAACTGTCTCTCTACAGTATGTCTGTTTCCCTCCGCAGGTCAGTTTAGGCGTTTCTACATCTCTCAGCCGCATCCTTACCCCATTCCTAAAAAATAAATCATTTTACTCTTGAGAAATTTTTGTGATGAGGGAAATTTGCTTTTTTGAGCACTGGGTAGCATTTCTGCAGTGGCCCTGATGTACAAAACACAACAACATTTCACAAAACACAACAACATTTCACAAAACACAACAACATTTCACAAAACACAACAGCATTTCACAAAACACAACAACATTTCACAAAACACAACAACATTTCACAAAACACAACAACATTTCACAAAACACAACAACATTTCACAAAACACAACAACATTTCACAAAACAAAACCTCATTTCACAAAACAACACCTCATTTCACAAAACACAACAACATTTATCAAAACACAACAACATTTATCAAAACACAACAACATTTATCAAAACACAACAACATTTATCAAAACACAACAACATTTCACAAAACACAACATTTATCAAATGTTAAAACTTCTCGAAACACCTCATGTCTAAAACATTTTACAAAAAACATTTCACATAAAAAACACATTTCAAAAACATGTACACATGTGGACAAAATTGTTGGTACACTTCGGTCAATGAAAGAAAAACTCGATGGTCACAGAAATAACTTTAATCTGACAAAAGTAATAATAAATGAGAATTATATGAATGTTAACCAATGAAAGTCAGACATTGCTTTTCAACCATGCTTCAACAGAATTATTTAAAAAAATAAACTCATGGAACAGGCCTGGACAAAAATGATGGTACCCCTAAAAAATACTGAAAATAATGTGACCAAAGGGACATGTTCATTCAAGGTGTGTCCACTAAGTAGCATCACAGGTGTCTACAATCTTGTAATCAGTCAGTGGGCCTATATATAGGGCTCCAGGTCGTCACTGTGTTGTTTGGTGACATGGTATGTACCACACTCAACATGGACCAGAGGAAGCGAAGGAAAGAGTTGTCTAGAGAGTCGAAGAAAATTATAGACAAGCATGTTAAAGTAAGGCTATAAGACCATTTCCAAGCAGCTGTTGTTCTGCTACAGTTGCATATTATTCAGAAATTTAAGATCCATGGGACTGTAGCCAACCTCCCTGGACGTGGCCGCATGAGGAAAATTCATGACAAATCAAAGAGACGGATAATCCCCATGGTAACAAAAGAGGCCAGAAAGACTTCTAAAGAGATCCAAGGTGAACTTCATGCTCAAGGAACATCAGTGTCAGATCGCACCATCCGTCGTTGTTTGAGCCAAAGTGGACTACATGGGAGACGACCAAGGAGGACACCATTGTTGAAAACAAATCATAAAAATATGCCAAACTACATGTTGACAAGCCACAAAGCTTCTGGGAGAATGTCCTATGGACAGATGAGACAAAAATGGAACTTTTTGCCAAGGCACATCAGCTCTATGTTCACAGATGGAAAAATGAAGCATATCAAGAAAAGAACACTGTCCCTACTGTGAAACATGGAGGAGGCTCTGTTATGTTCTGGGGCTGCTTTGCTGCATCTGGCACAGGGTGTCTTGAATCTGTGCAGGGTACAATGAAATCTCAAGACTATCAAGGGATTCTAGAGAGAAATGTGCTGGCCAGTGTCAGAAAGCTGGGTCTCAGTCGCAGGTCATGGGTCTTGCAACAGGACAATGACCCAAAACACACAGCTAAAAACACCCAAGAATGGCTAAGAGGAAAACATTGGACTATTCTAAAGTGGCCTTCTATGAGCCCTGACCTCAATCCTATTGAGCGTCTTTGGAAGGAGCTGAAACATGCTGTCTTTATAAAATATACACACACACACATACACTGTTGTTGTTGTTGTTCTTTCAGCTGCTTCCGGCAAGGGGTCGCCACAGCGGACACTTGGTCCGCACATACAAGCTTGGCACAGGTTTTACGCTGGATGCCCTTCCTGAAACAACCCTCCCATTTTATCTGGGCTTTGGACCGGCACTGTATTCAGTGGCTGGGGTTTGGCACTGGCTGGGAATCGAACCCAGGCCTTTCGCATGGCAGGCGAAACACGTACTATTGGGGGTAGGAGGCTCAGACCAAAACCGTGTGTGTGCGTGCGTGTGTGAGGATTTTTAAAAATAAAGTGAGTATTTGTTTTTCCGCTCTTCATTCTAGTCTCCTGCTGTTTTGTCACATTACCTGGTGAGAGTGTATCAGTAAGTACGTTTTCAGCTAAAAGCGAGAAAATTATTACTGTAAGTGAGTGATGACATGAACAAACTTGTTCACTTAAAAGCATCCGACAATCATTAATAAATGCAATTATTGCTCACGTCCAGCATGACTCTCTCAACTGTACTACAATTCATTACACACGTTTAAAACAACATTCACTTCATCCCCATGCACTAAGTCATAGCGGTAATTTTTTTTTTTTTTTAAAGACTGTAGTGTTGGCCTGTTCTTTTCCCAATCTCTACTCTTCTCCTAGTCTTCACTCATCTGCTATGCGCAAACATTTTTACACGGATCTGACTGTTTTGTGAAAATAGAATGAGCTTAGCAGGCGGTATAAACCGCTCTCATTCATTATACATGATGCTACACAGCGGTAATCTTGTGTGAATTGAGTGGTTGAAAATAATTTCAAATCTCTTTATGCAAACACGGGAAGGGAAGATGGAGTTTAATTTTTTTCTATTTTCTTTTTGTAACAAATGAGCCACCCGGGGCGCGACTTGGTACTAGGACCTGGTTCAGTTTATCCGACTGCTCAATAAAGCAGGCTTTGTAATAAAACAGTGAGTTGCTGAGCTACTGATTGGAAGGTCAGGGTTCGAGCCTCAGCACTGCCAAGTTGCCACTGTTGAGCCCTCGAGCCTGGATAACCCTTTGCTCTGGCCCTGGCTTATTTCACTGTGCTGTAAGGTCCATGTGACAAATAATAATTATTAACAAATGCTATACAGTACTTTAAATAAGAGATAAGTTAGAGATGTTTGGTCAAACGCCATAGATGTGATATCCTGGTCATTGACATTTACAGAAGACGTCAGGCACAGTACAGTGATGAGACTCTTAGCCGCAGTAAAACACTTGAATGGTGCAAAAGGTTTCAAGAAGACCGTACGTCCATGAACGAAGCTCCAGTTAAGGTGACTCGAAGCCCACAGTGAATGCCTGATCCTGGAACGCTATCACCACATCCCCTGTACAGTCCTGACCGACCTCACTCCAAGGAATCTCCGCATGCTTGGGTTATTAAAGGAGTTCCTGGGAGGCCAGCATTTGAGACATGGAGCAGACAGTCCGATCATGGCTTTAGCGTACTGAGAAAACATTCTCTCTTGATGGTATCCAAGCACTAGTGAAACACTTGAAGAAGTGCATTCGTGTAGAAGGGGATTACAGTATATAAAATAATTAAGGGAGTTTTGAACTCTTATAGACGTGTTCTGTTATTCTGCAAAATATTGTTTTTGTTAGTCTTTTACCTACTTCTGTTAAGGGTTCGCCACATTGGACGAACCGATCCGCACAACAACTTGGCACAGGTTTTACGCAGGATGCCCTTCCTGACGCAGCCCTCCCACTCTATTCAGGCTTGCGACTGGTACTGCTTCCAGTAGCTGGGGTCTGGGCATTGGCTGGGAATCAAAGTGTTTGAATTTAAGTTTGCATTTGTCTCATCAAACAAGACATGCTCGTCCTCATAATGCGTCATGCAGTTGCTTTGATGGTGTATGAGGAGCCTTCTGAGAGGGCTTCACCCTCCATCTCAGATAAACACAATCGGCCATCAGACTCATTACATCGTAGAGATTATGCATTATAGATGCTTCATTATTAAAGAGTGTTTCTGTGAGTGAGCCTGAGAGATTCAGTCAGACTCATAAGAGGCTGATGCACTCAAGGCTTGTGATGTTGCCAGCTCTGGACTTTTATATCATGCTAATGGGCTCTTTGATTTGTCATGTCCCACTAATCTGACTCTAAACCAGCTGAGAGGGATTGCGTAGTAACTGGCAACCTGGGGTTTTGAAAGCACTGAATGGTGCTCAGGATGGCCATATGGCAAGGGCTTTTATTGTCAGTTTATTTAACTTTGAAGGAAATTCTCATGCATACCTTTTTGTCATTCAAATGATATCAAAGACTAAATTAAAGCAATAAAAAAGAAGAATTTTCCCCCACCGTAGTCTTTTGCAGTTGTCTGTGGAATTGACTTATTCTAGTATGAAATATTTTCAAACCAAGTACACTTCCTGTCATCCTTACTGTTTTTTTCCACCACCAGGCTAGTTGATTAATCTATGCAATCTGTGTCTTTATCTGACATTTCACACAGGAATACACTTTTCGAGGACTTTTGTGTGTCTTACTAACGATGCTTGTTTCCTGAATATCAACCCTTTCAAAAGGCCAAAGAACAAGACAGTACACAAGAAGGTGGAAAACAACACAGCCGACAGTGAAATAAAGATAAATTCATTCGGACGTGTACATTCGGTAGTATTGTAACTGTCTTTATGACACCTTAATTATAGTTATAATTATTGGAGTTTACAGACTTAAAAAGCAACTACCATCAGCAAAAGCCATCATTCAAGTGAAAATCATAACATGCAAAACACATGACATGCCTGTTGCTGTGCATTTTCTTTATTAGACACTCCCTTAAGAAAGTGATAACAGTAAGTGAGGTTGCAATAGAGAATGACAGAATTTACGTGGAGCGTTCAAGTCAAACTGGGACTTCCGGGATAACTGGGATATAATTTCTCGTGAATGAAGGTGTAAAACCAACAGACATTTACAGATGACGTAAAGCACAATACGGCGATGAGAGTCTTAGTCGCAGTAAAACGTTTGATTGGTATGTCTGTGAATGACCGAGGTGATCTCGGCCGAGGTGCCTTGGAGCCCACTGCAGTCATTCCCGTTAACATTCAGGGACTGGAACGCCTGATCCTTGAAAATTGACTTGTTGGTCAACTTGCGGAAGAGACTGTGGGACCTAAACACAATCATTCACCAACACCACTTGCACATTACAGGAACTCAGCTCGGAGTTCTTGCCCCATCCCTTTTGGGTCCAGACGTCTCTCCAGCCTGATTTCTACCTGTCTGGGCCATTAAATGAGTTCCTGGAATATCATGGTTCTGGTGTACTGTGGGAAACATCTACCTTGATATGCAAGCACTAGTGAAAAGCTGGGATAAGTGCATCAGTGTACCAGGGGGACTGTACAGAGCAATCAAGGGAGTTTTTACTTTGTGTTCTGCACAATCCAATGTCCCGGTTTGACTTGAACAACTCGCAAATGTGGCTTCATACCGTAAATCATAATTTTGTGTCTGGTTTTCGGTTTGGAGCTAAAGATGACAGCCCTTTATTTGTCCACGTGCACATTTGATTGAGTACCTCAGAAGTTTTTTCCTGAACACTTCCCAGGGTTAGTTTTACAGTAGTATCCTCTGAGCCACACTATATGCTATATGTACTTTCCAAGCAATGAGTCTTGATGATGATGACTTCTGTCCTGCGTGTGGGGAACGCTTGGCTCCTGCGGTCTGTCATTATGTCCAATCTGTGGTTAGGATGCCCAACAGAGCACATGCTCTCAGACAGTAGAAAGCAAACAGTGTTTCAGTCCCTGTATATGATTTAAACTATGAATAGGAGGAAACAAACTTGTTCATTCTAAATATTGAGCACCTAAACACCACATGTGTAGATGCTTATCTGAAAGCCTTTAAATTACAAGGGATTTGAACATTCCATAAACTGTAGGCTGGAGTGAAAATGATTGCAGGCTACTGTATACTTTTAGGTTTACTGTACTATTGCCCGAATGTGTATGATGTACAATAATTGACTATTCAGTGGTAAGACTGTTGTGCTACTGTTTTCCTGTTCAGTAAAGAAGAACTTTTTTTTCCAGATGAACCCTGAAAGTGGGGTCATTACTGTTACAGTGGTTAATATGTAGCTGCTGTGCAACCCTGGGCATGTTGGCTATAAATCACAACATCTGTAATGTCTGTGTATACTGTAGCAACACCAAAAGTATTTGAACACGAATACTGTTGTACTTAAATGGATATATTTTTACTGCATTACAAAGCAACATGTCAAATATTTTTTTCACAGGAAGATAGCAAGCCTTTCAAGTAAAACATTTGTCAAAGAATAAATTACAGCATGTTTAAAAATAGTGTTAAGTTTAGTCTTGGTCTTTGTCGTGTGTCAAACGTCCTTATTAGTTTTGTCATGTTGAGTCAACTGGATTCAGTTTCTATTTGAAAGTAATTAGGATTAAAAACGAAAGGGAATACATTAGACACAAATTGCAACAATATTAACGGTCGGACAAAGCATAATAATGTAAAGTGCAAGTAAAACGGTGTGTGTCTCTATCTGTGGCTTGTGTTATTTAAAGTGAAAACGGAAAATCAATCAAAGCAATCTCTTGTGGCCCTCGCATAGGACTTTGTTAATCTTAAGAAAAGCACCTCTTTCTAATGTGACTCTTGCTCTCTTGTGGCGGCCAATTGTCCCCGCTTTAAGCAGAGGCTTGTGAAGCTGGCATTGCCAGGGGTTCTAGCGCCAGAGGTTTCAGAAGTGGAAACACAGTGGAGCTCTGAAAAGACCAAAAATCCATGCCAGATTCACATGGGACAGCCTTTGTATTGGATCTCTTGCTGGATTGAGGACTTAAAGGTCTTTGGCACTGATGGATGACTGGTACTGAAAGGCCTAAATCTAGGCCACTTTGGCAGAGGTGTAGAAATCTCTGAAGCCTGTCTTTATCCAACATCCTCTTCCTCTTAAGTCAACTCCTTTTGCAGTGACACACTGTGAGCAAAGTATTCTTCAGCTTTTCTGAGAGAAGATTCTGAATGTTCTGAATGAGATTTTTTTCTCTTTTGGGATCCCCTGTTCTTCTGTACATTTCTCCATAAGAGCAACGTTTGACTGAGCAGTGTGTAGATGAACCATTTGCTTCAGGTTCAGGAGTATGTGTTCAGTTTTATTATCTTGAGCATTGAAATAACAAGCACTGACTGCACGAAAGGAAGCTGTGAGCTCCTTTTTAGTCCATATTTCCAAGCCAAAGGTTACTTTGTAGACCATGACCAGGCTCCGTATAAATTTTTTACCTTTTCAGTCAGTCTTTCAGTAGATTTTGTCCACTGGGTTTGTAATTTAGCTTTTTTTTCCCCTGGCACAGACAGTCTTTTATCATGTTTTTTTCCATCATCATGATGAAATCCTCATCTTCCTCTTCCCGTGGAGGGAAAACTGTCCGGTCTGTCCGTTGAGCTAATGCCTCGTCTTTGAAATGTTGTTCCTGTGAATCTGGTTTGTACAGTGTGAGAAAAGAAGATGGCCTTTCCTCTTTCCTGGGTGGTTGTTTTACCGTATTATCTGGAATCTATGGCAAGAATAAATATAATGAGGCCTGGACAGGCCACATCAGGACATTTAACTGTTGCACTTTTAGTGAATAATCAAAATAAAACATTTTTTTTGAAGGCAAGGTTATTGCATATTGAATTTGTTTAAATGCCAAACCAAAAAATAGTCCATGGTACGTGAAGGATGGAAAAATGCAACATGTGGAACAATGCATCTGTTATTACAGTAAATCTACAGCTGCTCAAGTGTCTGTGCTGTTTTTATTACTGCAATGTGTATGGCTTTTAGCTGGTTTAGACTGGCAGTTTTTTTTAGACTGAAGCTTAATTGCAGTCTAACCTGTTTTGCAAGTACCAACAACACTGATGAAGGTTAACAGATTATTCTATGTTTTATACCGTACAACGGTTTTCGGGACTTTACATACAACAGGTCAGAACCCCATCTTCTGACGCCAACTTACCTGAGTGTCTTGGTGGTTATCTTAAGTTTTCGTCCTCATAATGTGGAAACTTTTTCCAGATATTTTATAGTCACATTGCTTCCTATCACTTATAGCGAGGCATTTGGTTTTTACGATACTAGTCATTATATTTAAAATGAGACCAAATGTCTAGTTGTCTCTTCCTCTCAATCATAGCTTAGCCTACTGTTTTAAAGTGAACGTTTGAGAAAGTTGCTCTGCCTGTGGTGCACCAGACCTCGCACTGGCATTGATTTAGTGAAATACTGTATTGATTGTAATTTAGGTTTTTTTTTTTTTAAATTGCCTCCTTATTTTTATTGATGAAAAGAAGGATATTTTGGAGAAGGTATTATTATAAAGTCCATTATAGTCAACACTATTGCATGTCTCACTGTATAGTGAGAGAGAGAGAGAGAGAGAGAGAGAGAGTTGCAGGGTGATTTCTGATTTTGTTTTTTTACTCATACACTTTGTGAAACTCCCGCTGAATTTGCTTTTGTTGTTAGCCAGGCACACACACTGGAGAGTGTGATTTTGACCAACTTTGAGACAGCAGACATTTGTTGGAGTTGGAATATGCTTTAGTGATGGGTATGAAAAAAAAAATAAATAAACAGAGTTTCTTCCAAGCTGTACACATTCCTAATCTGAAAAAAAAAAAGAAAAAGTAATTTGTGCAGGACAGTGACACAAAGCCTATTGTATGTTCACATTCACCAGCCAGACTGGACTCAAATCTGAATTTTTACTCTAATATGACTCAAATCTGATGTTTTTTTTTTTTCAGATAGAATCTGAGTCACTTTCAGATTTAGTTCTAGATTCGATAGATATCCAGTATGTATTCATGAGAACCGTAATTCATTTGAGTTTTTGCCTCTGAGCATCCAATAGCTGTTAAAACGGCTAAATCGAGGCGCCTGGCTTTCTTCCTTTCTCTGGACATCAGCAAACACAGGCATATCCGAAATCCCAGGCATATTCTTGCTAAAATCACATCCACTGTTTGAAATTAAAGAGCGCTCGCACAAATATCATGTGTTTTGAACATGAATCCGATCTGACCAAAAAAAAAATCTGAATTGAGCGATATGGCTTGTGATGTGAATGTAGCCAGAAATGTGCAGGGCAGTTGAAAAAACTGAGAGATAAAGGCCATATAGTGATTTTTTTTTTTTTTAACAGAAAGTCTGTCAAAAACTATACTAGCTAGCTAGCCAAGCTAGTTATAGCTAACATTGAGTTCAGCAAGTCACAGTAGCCTGTAATTTTTTTTGTTAGCATAGCAGTGCTGCCTGCTGTTGTTAGCCTTCCCAGCCTAGCCAGCTACTATTTATCACATACCTGTGAAGTTTTCATTTACAAATTTTATAGACATAGTTTCAAAACTTTCACTAAACAATGGCAGAGCGCCATCACTGAGCTCACCAAATTCAAAGATTTCAGGAGAAGTATAGTCAGCATTTCTCATTGTAAATATGGGGTCCAGGGAAGCTCTGAAAAGCTAGCAGTGTAAGGGGGCCTACGAGTACAATTAAATGAAATTAATTGAAGCAAGTTGACTTTTTTGTCTAAGATTTAGAGCACCATGAGTCCCAAGAATGTCATCTAGGACGATAGCAAGAGTCACTTTTGTTTGTAAAGCAGCTGATGCCAATAGGAAGCATAAATTAAGGTCTATTTATTTCATATTTTACTTCCTTTACATGCCTTTTCTAAATGTTTTAATTGTTTTTATACCCATAAATATTATTATAGTGTTGGGAATTAAAAAATATTGATAATATTTTTGGGGTGGCTGGAACGGATTATCTGCATCTGCATATTATTTTCTGTGGGAAAATACATATCACAATACGAAATTTCTGCCTTTAGAGCTCGCCCCTGGAACGGATTACGTTTGTATGCCGAGGTACCACTGTGTATATGCAGCTGTTCTTCCTCCTACTATACTTACTAATTGTACTGTATGATGGAAATACCACAAAGTGGCATATTTTTCACAACCTCTGCAATACCTGGTTGCATTATCGATGCTGTTTGTTAACAACTGTGCAACGCTTAAATTTTTGTGAAAAATTTAGCTAGTAGAGGAACCATGCATGCTCAGATTTAAGAGCTCTGATTTATTTTGCAATCACGTTTTTAAAAAAAAAAACAAGGTGAAGATGAAGGACATCCTTCCTCCATTACACACAGTAAACTGGGTGTGGATGTGTGTGCGCAAGTCATACGCGTATAACACTCGAACTCAATGAGCCACTTCAACAGTGTCACGCCTCCTTATGAAGAGCAAGGCTGTACATTTGTCACGTTAACCTTGGATGGATGAATGAGACATAAACGGTGAATAGAAATCTGTTTGCTTTAATGTCAATTTTGTCTCGGGGATGTGTTCTGTAAAGTACTTGAGACTTGACACACACACATATAGAAACTAATAGAGCTATAAATGCACCTTCATTTCAGGCTCTGGTTTTTATACGCATCCTTATTTTTCATGCCCCTGCAGCTTTCACTTTATTATCTGTTTTTATTTTTCTGTAAACATCAGATTGGTGGGTGAAATTGTACTAGAGAGGGACTTTGCTGGCACTTTCCTGTTATAGAAAAACACAAGTCAGGATTTGGCTTGCTGTCTCCAGACGTCATAAATTCACCAGCCATTTTACTAGGAACATCTGTATATCTGTACATGCACACAGATGTGGCCTTGTTTTGCGTCTCACAGGGACACATCAAGAGATTTACTTAATGTTCACATCAGATAAGAAAAATGGTTGAAATTTACTCAGAATAGTGCAATGATGATCATGTGAGTAAAAACAGCTTTTTGATGTTGATGAGTTCAGAGAATAGACAGATTCTAGCCTACAGCAACTCTTTACGCCTGAAGAGCGGAAAACAATAACATTTCAGGACATGCCCAGTAAAGTCAAGCTATGATTATAGTCCATTTACCTGGTTTCCTCTCTTTGTCCCGATGTGCAGTGTTATGACCAAGAGTCATATATGTGTGTGTATAATGTGTGTATAATGTGTGTGTGTGTATATATATATATATATATATATATATATATATATATATAGTCTTTCATTCTTTGGAGGTGTTGTGTGTTGTGTGAGAATGTGTGTGGGTGGAGTTATAGGAGATCTCCTGTGACTTGCCCATTCGAATAGATTGAAGCAAGCTGATTGGACATGATGGGATCCCATTTTTTTTTAAAAACCCACCGATGGCAGCTGTCCTTCTCTCTCTGCCCTGCCACTCCCAACTAAACCGTTTGTGTGTGAACTCGAACTTGTAAGATGTGATGATAAAATGTGCAAATCTGATCTGTGACCATCATTGAGTAGAAAATGTTGACACTTCAGTTGTATTATTAACTAGAAAAATAATCTCTGTATATATTGAACAATTTGTAGCCTCTGAAGGAGTGAGAAGCCCCTTTTATTTTACCTCTGTATTTTTCTCCTGGTTTTTTTTTTTGTTTAGGAAGTTAGGTTAGACAATTTCGTATTTTATTTTATATTTGATTTTTGACTAGGCAAGCCTAGGGCGCGGTAGAGTATTTTTGTTTGTTGTTTTGGGCATTGCTCAACTCTGAGTCTAAATAAAGACTACATTTACTTTGTTAAACCTAGTGGCTACCTTTACTTGGGAGTGGGAAGGTGGTGAGAGGCTTTATTATGTTATGCCCATTACACCCCTAGGTAGAGGTCATAACAGCAGGTAGAGGAATCGGAGGAATCAATTTATTACCCGCAGTGTGCCCGAACTCAGCTACGATAGCTGGCGATATGATACGATATGATATCCACTTTCAGCTTGTTAGTATTGGACCTTAGCCCGGTTGACGGTTTTGCATCACAGACCAAACACTCCACAAACAATTTAGCTAGCGACAGACTGGTCTTAAAGCAGACTTAAAACACCTTAGACATTCTTAGAACCAGTTTTTCAATGAGCTCATGCCAATGAGCTTAGTGTTGGAACTTGAACAGCCTATACAGTCAACGAGGCACCTGTGGGCTGTGGTAGAACGGACAATCACGGTGAGGTCAACATGGCACAGAATCTCAAACGAATGATTTCAACACCTGGTGGAATTTAAAGCATGTCATGGGATGTGTTTAAAGGCTAACACATATGATGGACAGGGACATATTATTATCAGTTAGACATTTCTAATCCACTGTGATTTCATAGCTGAAGAAGTCTAGTTTTATTCACATGGACCAGTGATGACGCAGGTTTATTTTTCCACTCCACCCAACATCACTCTCTCTCTCGCCTTTATTGTGTTGCAGGTTTTCTAAAGTTAATCTCCTCAGATAAACTGACTTCCTTTGGCAAAGGGACAATAGCTGTCAGATTTTGGCACAGAGACGATTTTACTTCGCTGGAAGTTCGCGAACGTGTCGCTGATGGTGTTGGAATCCATTTGTGCAAATTAGTAGTGATGGAGAGAAAAGGGAAATGAAAGGATACCAAAAAGACAGATACTGTTCATCCTTTTCAACAGGAACATTATTGTCGTGATTGATTGAACTGAGAGATGTTGCATGTCTGGAGGGTTTAGTAAGAAAGTCATTATGGAGGTCATGATTTATCTATTAAAAACCATTAAAATCAGGAGACGTGGAGAAGTGCGTGTGTGTTTTGGACTGTGCTCAGAGTTGACTCTCGTGCATGAAGTGAGGATGTACTGTAATATCAAGCGTATGGAGAATAACATCCCTCACGTTCAGGGAGCACTGGCGGTTTCGGGGCTGTTGGCTCTCAGGGGCAGTTGTGACGTATTTGGGCTTGTTACGTGTAATCTCCTGGAGAGAGTGCGATCGGTTTCCTCAAGCGCCTCTGCATGGCTGCTGGTAGAACTTTTAATTATAGATGTGACCCGTAGCTGTAGAGCGTATTGTGGGTAGTGGTGTTGCTAACAAACCCAGGTGGTTGTTCTGTGATACGAGCAGCTACTGAAACACACTCCTGCTAGCAAGCTCATTAGCAAGATCCTTCGGCTGTGCTTGCGTACACAGTGGCTGTTTTAATATACAGAGTATTGTAAGTAGGTGACAAATGTAATGACAAAAAACGTCTCGAGTCGTTCGATACATCGCTAATGACGTGCTATGAAATATGGCATGAAAAACCTGTTGTAACTAGAAAGCAGTTATCCACAATGAGATCTCGACTCAAGCTGCCAATGCATCTGATTCACTGCTTCAGACTGACAGTTGCGTAATCTGTAACATGACCCTGTTATATGCTCGGACATAAACTGACATCTGCTATGTTTATCCCATGTGCATGACAGTGCTTAGACAGAAGGCTAAGTGTGTGCGTGTGGAGCATCAGGCAGTGATTTTAGCTTGATTTTGATTATGATTATATATATTTCTTTCTTTATTTCTTTCTTTTAATTTTTTTTTTCCATTCCAGCCCTGACTGTCTGTCCATATGACCAGTTTGATCCTTACTTTTGATTCAGTGTGATACAGTGATACAGTGGTATCTCTAATTTAGACATAATAAGGAGTGGATCTTTATATAATCTGTGCCACTCTCAAGAATTTTTAATAGACCTGGTACAGATCCAGATACCCAGGTACAATACTGAGGAAAAATCAGCCAAAAGATGCTGGATCGGATATTTGGGAAGAAAAGAAAAAAAAAAACATCCCTGTCTGTAACATCTGGAAAATGAATTTAAGTTTTGCATATAAAGAGAATTGATTGTGTTTATTATTATTATTATTAAAATAATAATAATAATAACAATAATATTTATACCTTGATTACAAGTGACTATTCATGAGAACGGTACATTTTTCTGTTGGGTTTGTGCTGTGTTTGTGCTTTAGGTAGGAAAAAAAATTGTTAGAGGGAGAGCGAGAAAGACAAGAGGGACGGACAGAGGCAGTAAGAGAAAGAGACAAAGAAGGACATAGTGGACAGACAGTGATCACGAAAGAAAGACTGAGAGATTGAGATAGAGGAAGAGAGCCTGAGAGATAAAGACAACAAGAAATATAGAGAGACAGTCAGAAAGGCAGAGAGATGGTAAGAGTGAGCAAAAGGTAGAAGCAATGAGAGATTGTGAGAGAGACAACCAGATAGCAACAGACAGAGGAAAAGAGAGATAGTTGACAGACAGAGATAGAGAGGAAGACAAAGTGAGACAGAAAGAGAACGATAAGGACAGACAGGGATAGAAAGAGACAGAGAAAGAAAGTGAGAGAGACAGACAGAGATAGCACAATAAATACAGAGAGATATTGAGAGAGAGAGAGAGACAGACAGAGTTACCAAGAGAAAGAGAGACAAAGCATTAGAAAGAAACAGGTGTGTGTGAGAGAGAGATTGAGATGATTTTAATTACACAGAAGATTTAGTCAGACTTCCCAAACTTTAGTGCACACACACACACACACACACACACACACACACACACACACACACACACACACACACACACATATAAGCATATCTGAACGATCACAGAGAGAGAGAGTTACTGAACTACAGCATCAGAGAAGCAATACCTGACACATTAAAGCACTTTGACGTACCGCCGGAAAGAAGACGCGGTAATGCGCGAGTGCAGTGGGATTCACCGAGCGAACGGTTTGCAGGCATGCTGGGGGTGATTAAAAAAAATTATGTCAATTGCATCACATTCAAAGTCTGCTCGTGTGTGTGCGCGCGTGTGTGTGTGGAGAAAATTGTCTCAGCTGTTTTGAGAACGTTCTGCAAAGCCCGCCAGCGACTCCGTGGCCCACAAAATCCTTTTATTAAAGGTTATCTCCCTCTTCTGTTGCTCTCGTTCCTCCGAGCTCGACTTCACACGGCCTAGTTCTTACGGCTTTTAATCAAACTGTAATGTAAGCACATGCGTTTTTTAGTTTCAACTGATCAAAGGATGCTGTTCAATTGCAGGAATTAACATACCTTTATAGTATTTGAAAGGGGGGGGGGGGTGAGAAGAATAAAAGCAGTCTTTTAACGTGGAGCATTTCTGGCACGTCCCTATAAACGGTTTCTTAATTTAATTGCTTATTATTATTATTATTATTATTATTATTTCAGAACCCAGCGATTTGTGATGGGTCTGTTCAGAGCCATGGCCGAATAATCTGAAAGAGAGAGGTCAGATGAAATAGAGAGGAGTGGTTGCCATAGTAACCCTGAGACTTTCAGACCAGGATGAGGAAGGGTCTGTAGACTCGGCTTAAAATGAACCGCAGCGGACGTGCGGAGATCAATCCTCATTTCCACACTGCACAGCAACACTCTGTCATGGGTTTCCCCTTCGGGCCGAGCGCTTCGTGCCCCCGCTCTCATCATACTGCTCATGGTGCCACGCCGAGTATTTCCATATCGGCTGCCATGCCCTTTTATTTATGCCTCGTCTTTTCCCATGCCTCGTCCCATCATTTGCTGTCTCCCTTTACGATCATGATCACATCACGTTCACACGTTTTCAGTTTCCCCCGGATTATTCTGTGATTTTCAGTTCCGTGCGGTAGGCGGGCCTTGTCCCCGCATCTGTTCTTGGTTGTGCGTGTTAACTGTCGCCCATATGTGCTCCTACGTAATGTTTATTGTTAATTTTCCCGATCATGATCATGACGATCACAGATGCAGTTACATCTGCCTGCGCCTCACTGATCTGACTGACATCTGTCTCTGAAAAGGAACTTCAAAAGCAAGCCGAAATAAACCCTAGACAATGAAGAAGTCAGTGCTGCGGTGTGGGGAGCAGCAGGGGCGCAGAAATCGAGGGGAAAATTCATGAGTCATTGACTGAGTCATTCCACTACTGAATCATCAAGCGCACCCGCACTGTAATTCGCGAAACTCTTCAAGCAACCAAGGGAAATTATTTAAAATGTTTTATTATGCGGCGCATCGCAACCTGACTACCGATCAAGACGTATTCAGTGAGGTTGAGGTCAGGATTTTGAGAGTTTTTCCCATTCCAACTTTTGGTGAAATAGATTCGGGCCTTTTAGGACGAATTCACATCAGGGCCCCGGGATCGTTTCTGAAAAATTCTGATCAGCGAGAGCACAATCATTCCGCACTCGAGAGTCCCTCTGGAAAAGGTGCTCTCAAGAACGATATAGCGTACCCAGGCATGGATCAAATCAGATATGGAAGCCAAATGTAACTGAGATCGGATCACTTTTCAACAGTGGCGTCTGTCCCCCCCGAAAACTGTGTGCGCGCGTACATACAGTAGCACGAACCAATCGCTCGGTTGTACCGCTGATAATACCGGGGCCTCAGGAAGTGAAACTGGCACGCACCAACAGAAATCACGTCATAGTATTGAGCTATTGATTGTGCTGCCAGTAAACAGTTAGATGCACCAGACAGGCCCATCAATAAATGTTCAAACTGTGATGACTGGGCGAGTTGGGGGTACGAACATACAGCAAGAGACTCAAACCATGTCTGGGTTCCATCTTACTCTTGTGTCCTTTAAGGGACAGAACAGAAAACCACTGCAGGTTTTGTGGATAGTTAGTGGTGTATCTACTTTTGTTTGAAGCTGCATACGAGGTTCGATTCAGGTTCGGGTTGAAATTAGATATAACTCATGATCAGATATCACATTTGCGATACATCCTAATGCGTACAGTACTGTGCAAAAGTCTTGGGGACATGCCAATAAATACTATTAAACAAGGATGCCTTAAAAATATGTATGTGGGTTTCAACCTAAAATAATATCATCACTGATTTCTACAAACTTTTTACCCGTCAATGATGGCGCCTAAGACTATTTTTAGCTTCAGCCTTTTGCACGGTATGGTATATCATCTGGTCAGAAGTGTGTTCAGATCAACAAGAAAACCTTTATGAGAAGCGCTGATGTAGGGGATCTGGCGATGTGGGAGACACAATTCAAATCAATGTTTTATTTACGGAACTAAATTAACCACCCCATAATCCTGTCTCCTCAGCGTTTTAGATCACCTGGAAAGGACAAAGCAGAGCAAAATCCATAATAAGGCTGTATTTATACCCAGTTATTGATAATAATAATTTCCCCCAGGACAAACGTCGCAACCCGTTCCTTTCCCCCACATTTTGTGTGGTTGTGAAACGCCTCTCGTGCCGGTACTGGTGCTAAGGATTTAGGTCAGGGTGTGCCTCTGGCCCTGCGAACACACTCGCACACTCCGCTTTAATTGACTCCCTAATTTCGTCTGTTACTATAACTATAATCTATCCAGCACTCCTTCACCCCGATGACCTTTATCAGTGCCTAAGAACTAGTCTCACCCCGTTCCAGACGCTCAGAACTGTGTTGTGTTTATGGCAGTTATCTCAGACGTGCTCGGAAACCCGACACTAGGATGTGCTGTTGACTAAAGAGCAATGGAGCTGGAAAAAAAAAGGGAGAAAAAGGAACGACTATTGCCTCTCTGGATCTGCATATGCACTGTGAAATACAGTATGTGACCCTGCTATAGCTAAACTACAAAAACAATGATGAAATATCACTAAAAGCAGCAGGTCCGTGACCGAGCACTGTGGCCTTGAAGAGGCGAATCCTCTTAAATAATAGACAAACAGCCTGTAATGATGGTACAATCCATAGTAGAACTGATTATTTATTGCTAGTTGGAGTTGATCCATTGGGGAAAAGCGAACTATTTAGAGATACATGAATTTTTATGAAAAATGATGTAAGGAACCAACATCGCAACGTTATAAGGAACAAAATTTCATGCAAGGTGCATTTTCCTACCACGTATCTGTGAATACAGCTGATTTATCTTGAGCAAAAATCGACATCAATGTTAAAAGCTAGTTAAACAACTACTAATTGCTATATTTATGTTCTTTTTCCATTCTGACACAACATACATAATAGAGGTGAGAATCACCAGGGGCCGTCCGATATGATATTACCATGATACCCAGGTGCCGGTCCGATTTGTATTGCGATTCTCTATCTTGATATTTATAAACCTACTGATTCACTCACACATTGTCTATACCGCTTTATCCTACTGTATATATAGGGTGGCAGGGGGCCTGGAGCCTATCCCAGGAGACTCCAGGGTACGAGGCGGGGTACACCCTCGAAGGGGTGGCAATCCCTTCCAGGGCTCCTCCTGATTCTTTTTTTTTTTTCTTTACGATTTTGTTGCAACCTAGGATGCTCTGCTGCCTGCCAAGTTGTGAATAGTTTAGAGAGCACTACCTGCAGGACAATAGAGGAACTACAACATGTTACCACTGTCAATGCTAACATACTGTATATAAATGAAATATCAATTTGTAATCAAAATAAATTTTAAAAAATCAGTTTTGGAGTTCTTGTGATGGTACGTGAACAGAACAGACAACAGAATCGTGATGCGTAACTGAATAGATCCCCCCTTTAAATACACACAGTAGTGTAGTGGTTAGCACCGTTGCCTCACCCCTCCAGGATTGAAGGTTCGATTCCCATCTCAGGTTTGTGTGTGTGGAGGTTGTATGTTCTCCCTGTGCTTGGAGGTTTTTCTCCAGATACTGCAGTTTCCTCACACAGTCTGAAGACATGCAAATTAAGCTAATTGGCGTTTTCCAATTGCCCACAGTGGCAGTGAGCGGGTGAGTGTGTGCATGTTTGCATTTGAGCCCGCGACGGGCTGGCACCTCGTCCAGGGTGTACCTCAGTTTCATGAAGTAAATTGTGTTCAGGAAGCACCAAAGCAATGTAGACATCTACTTTAAATACACATGGTGTAAGGTTTTAATAAGAAACATCATATTGATGCACACATTGTATTGATGGAATCAGACAGAATGCGATCACAATGCATTTTTTATGCTTCTCCATTTCCAGTAACATGTAGGAGAGGCTAAAAAATCAGCAAGGAAGTTAACGTAGGTGCCTGATTTATAAGCGCTGGCTGCTGAATTAGTTGAGAGGGTTTGATCTGAGATTCAGTTCTGCTGTAATTTATTACTGCATGTCACAGAGGGTTGATAAGAGGCAATATGTGGGCTGTCGGACAGGATGAAACTGCCAGCAGGTTGGACACTGAGACATTTCCGCATATCCACAGGACACCCGCCTCGTGCCCCAAGTCTCCTGGGATAGAGTCCAGGCCCCCCGTGACCCTGAATACAGGATTAAGCGGTATAGATGATGAGTGAGTGAGAGTGTATAGGTCCTGATCTGGCATGATAGCTTAATAGTTCTACTTTACTTTGTAGTCACTCATAAGTTATATACAAAATAAAACATCAATATGAAGCACTTGGCTTCTATGCATATCACTAAGCTATTTTGTCAGCCTATTGTAACAAATCAACAACCAATGAAACAAGACACCAAGAGCCAGTATGACTGTGTTGTTTCACAGATGTGTGCTGTATAAATCATTCGGGGACGTGTGAGCTGGTATCTGTGTGTGAAATTAAATTTCGTTTAATTCTTTCCAGATCTTTAGTCTGTTACTAACGAGAGACGCACATGCATATTGATATGGTTCAGTTGGTCTTGTTCGCGTCCGCACAAATGCATCTCTCCTGTTTTCGCACTTTTTGTATTTTCCAGCTTCACATGAGAGGAAGAGGAAGAAAGGGAAGGTATGGAGAATGTATACCTTAGTGTAATTTTACACTAGGGGTTGATGGGAATTGATTAGTAGTGTGCAACTACACAATGTAAATAAGTACATTTTACCTAGATTTAGCCGTTAATTACACTTAAACTACACCGTCATCGTCATCATTATTAGCGAAGCTTATCATATTAAATGCCTAAACTAATGGCATGCACACGATTAACTATTGTGTGAAAACTGAACACGTTCACACATTTACATTCTGTACAGCTTTAGCAAAAGCTTTTTTTCTTTAAATAAGGCTTGTGCCTTAACTACACTACATGCATGATAACTGTTTTGCAGTAAAACTCTTTAAGTAAACCGTTCAATGCTTTCATTCCTTTCAGCACATTTTTTTTTCCTTTTTTTTTTCCTCCCTATATCAGTGTGACATAAAACCGCTTATGTAGGTGCATGCCCAGGTGCCATGCATTTCAACTGCCCTGTGGCAGTGTTGCCTAGCAACCGTGGATGTAGGTGCCTGCGGATTTGCCTGACCGGCTATCCACCACGTTACAATGACCATTAGTAGTGCTGATGAGCTTTGGTCCACAGTAAATCCAAAGTAAAAGAGAAACTATGGTTTCATTACGGCCACAAGCTAACCGATTCCTTCGGTTAATGGAACGACTGAGTAGGTGGACAGCTAAATGTTTGTTGTCACATGAGCTAATATGGAGGCATGAGGACAAATAGTTAGTTGAGCTGATTTTGGGCTTCTTAAAGGTGGTTCATCAATTCCTGGTTCTCAGCATCACCAAGCCCAAGTCATACAGTACTCTATATACTGTACAATATAACCCATTATATTTAACTCTCTTAAAATTACAGCTTTTTTACAGTGATGTAAATGAATTAAACAAATAAAACTAAGATAAATAAGACAAATTTTCCCATTGTTAAGTGTCTTCAGTCCTGATCAAAAGTCTTGTGCCTCCCCTCATTTCTTCATATTTAATTAAAAACAATTTTTATGGTGTCCATTAAAGTAAAGAAATGAGAACAATTGTATTCCGGTGACAGGCTGCAAAGTGCCTAAAGATAAAATAAAAAAAGAATACTGTATATGATTTATGTAACAGCCTCAGCAGCAGCCTCATTTCCCCTCTCATCTGTTTCCAACCATTCAGCATCAGCAGGATACCAATCACTGGCCTGATCATCTGTCATCATCTGCACCTGTTTCTCACTCATCATCTATACCGCTTAATCCTGTATTCAGGGTCACAGGGGGGCCTGGAGCCTATCGCAGGAGAATTTAGGGCACACGCCCTGGACATGGTGCCAATCCATCGCAGGGCACACACGCTCACTCATTCACACACTACAGGCAATTTGCGAATGCCAGTTAACCTAACCTACATGTCTTTGGACTGTCGGAGGAAACCCACCAAGCGAATCGAACCTGGACGGAAATCGAACCCGGACCCTGGAGGTGCAAGGCGACAGCGCTAACTGCTACACCACCGTGCCACCATATCTTTTTGGTGGTTTTTTTTTTTTTTTTTGTGCTTGAATGATTCCTACTTTAGGTCACAGTTGTTAAAGTGGAAAAGTCCTTCAGGAAGCCTAGAGAACTATTTCTCAAGACAACTTTAAAACTACAAGAAAGTCAGTCACAAATGTGAAAAAATCAGGGGGTGTTTCAAAACTTTCAACATTACTGTAGGAACCAAAATAATTCAGGTGATAAAAACAAATAGTCATTTTTTTTAGGGGGAAATAACCTGCCACTCTGTGTGTCACTGCTAGTGCCTCAGTACTGACGCGCACACAACGACCTCCTTCAGGCGGCCAGGAGCAGGTGTGCTGATAAGACCAGACGTTTTCTTTAAACAACGTAATGATGCTGTAAAAAGCTTGGTGTTGGGTGACGATCCTAAGTGCCTCTTTGTAAAAAAAAAAAAAAATAAAAAAAAAACTTTAAATGCAAATAATTACAGTCACTCCAGATCGTGTGCCAGATCACGTCTCTGTAACTAAACAGGTTAAGCACGCAGTCTAAATTCGTGCTTATATCAGTGTAAAATCATTTTTTGTAACCAACAAACCTCGACTGCTGCATCTACATTTTTCCACCAGTGGCTGCTCGTAACTGTCCACTCATTTATTTTTTTTTCTTTCTGCGGTTTGATAAATTTTTTACTCCTTTTCCAGCAGTAAAGCTCATCGTGCTATGCTTCAGGATTTTTGTAAAGAATGGCTCAGTATTTGTACTGCTTTACTAATTTAACAGTTGCGCCCAGTTAATGCATAGTGTACTGTAGCTGCTAAAGCAAACCTTTTATTAGCATTAGCCAGTGTACTGATTATTGCCTAATTATAAAACTCCGGTCCTGGTAACATTTTATTTTAACAGATAAAATGATTGTACATGGAAAATCGCTGATCACATGTTAATGCAAAGGAAAAGTCCGTTACTCTCTGCCTGTCTCAGTTTGCTGTCTTTGTCTCTTTGTTAAGCTCCTGCCTACGCGCTGAGCTGACAGTCTATCTCGGCGGCTGCTTCGGCTCCGTCTCCACCGGAATGTGTTCGTCGGGTCTGTGGCCGGGCTTATTAAAACCGAGGCAGGAACTGCGAACTGTCTTCTGAGTCTCTGCTGGCAGCTGATCTCTGCTCTGTGATTAATATGACAGTAATAGACGCGTGTTGAGTAAGATAAACATTTTGATTAGGTTAATAGGCATTTTTCATGTCTTCGTGTCTGCTGTTTAATAGGGAGGTTTAGAGAGTCTGTTGCTTGGGGATAATGGTGTATTAGGTCAGACAAGGTTGTACGAGTTTCCGTAGGCGTCAGGATTTATATCAGTCCTGCTTTAACATGAATTTCTCAGACGTCCAGTACCAGTCGAAAGTTTGGACACACTTTCTAATTCCAGGGCAATGCTGAAAGCATCCAAAATATGTAATAATCACATTTGAACAGTTCATATAGCCATGTTAATTGGAGATTTTTGACGATGGCGGGTAATTGAGTGGTTAAGGTGCTGGGCTGCCACCTTTGGACCCATAATCAAGGTCCTTCACCCCAAGAGCTCAGATACAATCGGCTGTCAAGCTGTGGAGAGTGTTCATCACTCGATGTGCCAGATGGCACATAGACAGACCCTTCCTTTTCAACTCTAAATGAACTTTCCTGGGAAGGTCTTCATGAGATCCAGTTTCATCATAGTGGCAACAACGACACAAAGTGATCACGACACCTAGGTGCCAGTTTGATTTGTATTGCGATTCAATGAGTATTAACTTTTTTAGAAATATCCTGATTTGAAATTTAATTTCTTTTTTCGATTGCAGGGGTCCAAAAAATGGCTAAACAACCATAGCTGATATTTTTTAAGTCAGATGAGAGGGTCGCTATTTACATTTTCTCCAAAATAGGTGGCTGGCGAACACACTGTCACCTGATGCATCAGAGGATATAAATACAGCGGACCCTTCGATTGAACCCAAAGATTTTTTTTTATATAAATTTTGACTTGAAAAACGAGCAAGTCTTGGTTTACGAATACCAAGTATCATGTAGCATGCATGCACTTCTTGTTTTGACGCCGAATGTCACGTGATCACAACTGAGCCAGTGGTTTTTCTTTCGCATGCTGTGGAATTGTGGGTAATTGTCTCCCCTGCTCGGTCTTATTAGAGAAGTTAAAAATGTGTGTGAAACTCAAATAAGAGAGGAGGAAGTTTTCTGTGTAAGACGAGAAGAGGGAGAGGGGAGGAGCTCATTTTCCTCTCCTGTTATTTTAGCTTCACACACACACACACACACACACACACACACACACACACAGCACCTGCGCGCATAAACGGAAACACTTATCTGTCTGGATTTTTTTAATTACCTTTTTTTAATGCAAAGTGCAGATTAATTTGTTTTATTTTTACTTTATATTTTGTATTAATTATTTTTGTGTGTTTATTTTTTTGGGCTGTGGAACGAATAAAGTTTCCATTATTTCTTATAGGAAAATTCACAAGCCCGCTTCCTGAACAAATTATGCTCACAGTCCAAGGTTCCACTGTACATAACTGTACTTGCATATGGAACAGTTATACTTAAGGGAAAGATGTGGAGATGGGAGGGGGCAGCAATTGTATCCGGGCACGTTATGAATCAGTCGTGCCTAGAGTAAAAGCCGCCTAAGATTACTGAGCTTAATTTTCAATAACGGCCCTGGATTTAATTGGTCTTTCGAGCGCATTTAAGCTTAGCATGCACACGACAAAGTCAGACATGTACTAAAAATCATGTGTCCTAAAGGTAGATTTTCCTGGAAATGAAGATCCTTTAAAGGTGCTATTACTGAGGCACTCAAGATTCTCCTGAGAGCAAGTCAAGAAGGAAAATATTTATAGGGAAATTATTCTAGGAATAATAACTGAATGACCTGAGCAGCAGTGAGGATATGGCCAGCATTCACATTTTTTCCCGTTGACTCTGTGATTGTTGTAAATACAAATAAGTAGCACAGCTGTGACGAAGTGGTGGGAAGAAAATGCTAAATGTTGCCCTAATTTTGGCTTCTGTCAACCAAATGTATCATTCTTAACCTTTAAGACAGAGAGAAAGGATGTACTACACTACAGTGCAGGCTTGATCAAAAAATCGCTCGTTACGTTGCTGTATTCACCATCAGATCCTTACGAGCCCAGTGAGGGAAGAGTTTGTCATGTTGCTGCATGTTGAGGGAGTCTCGGTGTTAGGAGCGTGGACTGGGTCCACATTCTGGAAAGCATCAAGCTTTTTTATGGCTGTTGATCTTCAGACCCTGTCAGTTTGAAAGCAGCCATGAGGAGAAAGCGAGAGAGAGTGAGATAGAGCAGGTGTATTACAGTATTTTAGAAGACGATGGTTTATGTTTTTATTTATTAAAGGGGCCGACAGGGAAATGGAACAGAGTCGAGATGGGTGTGTGTGTGTCTGTGTATGTGTGTGTGGGGGGGATTTCAAAGGAACGTATATTGTAGATGCAGCGTAGTGTCCAAGTTTTTTTTTTCTAGTTATTCCCATTTTCATTAGTGGTTCATCAGAGCGTCTAGCAGAAGCTTTACAAAACTCATCTTTCCATTTTTATTATTTATGAGCATCCAGCTTATGATCTGTCCAGCAAATCAACAAATCTCTCTGCACAAGTCCTAATTTCGGAGACATCATGTTGTATGCAGTAACGTGTTGAAGGGGAAAGCTAAAACCTCTGGGGAGCCTGTTTAATAGGCAACTAATAATTATTATCTTCTTACAGAATAGTGCAGAGGAGGGGAAAAAAGCAGTTAATTCGAGATTTATATAAATTTATGGATTATTTATATTAAAATGTTCGCTGCTCTTGTACATTAATTACGTACTTCAACTTAGTTTCAACTTAAACAAAATACAAAACAGTAAATAAGATTGATTTAATAAAATCTTTAGATGCAATGTTTTTTAAAGTCAAACTGGGACTTGTGATGAAATGGCTCCTGAATGAACATGTAAAATCGATGCTCATGCTGGTGTACTGAAAAAACGTTCTACCTAGATGGTATCCAAGCACCATAGACGAATAAAGGTTCGTTATATAGACGAATAAAGGTTAAATAAAATGTTTTTTTTTACCAAAAACACATAAATGTGTTGTGTTATTCTGCAGAATCAAAAGTCTTGTTTTGATATGAACGCCCCTCTTAGAAGAATTAAGGCATTATTCTTAACCCTGGCAGTTGTGAATAAAACAGTGCCAAGTTATTCAAACTGATTTGTTCCTTCAGGCTTCTGAATGCCAAAACTCTGAAGTGTTAAGCTGCTTTTAATGATTAAACGACTTGGCCTTGGTTAGAGTTGGACAGTATTATAAATGAAGAGTGGACCTGATTCTGACCTTCATGTTTTATTAATGGGGAAGACTCAGGGATGTAATCTCTTACGCATTCTCAATTTCATTACACACACAGATATCCGAGCACTTGTTCTGGATCTGTACTGCACATACGCATCTGTGTGCTTTTAAATATTTACAGTACTTGTATGCGCTAATGATGATTCTAAGTTCAGAGTACAGATGCTTCCCAACTTATAATGATAAGCACTTACAATGGAGTGAATGTGATTTGCTTTCTCTAGTTCTTTTATGTTGATATTTTCCTGTGATAGTGATATGAGGTATGGTACTCACCTCCGAGTGAGCCACTCTACCACACGGGTAAACAACCAATATTCTACGGTATACTGTGTTGGATATTTTATTATCGATTTAGTTTATATTGGATATTCACCCAACTTTAGGCTAATGTAGGTGTTCTGAGCATGTTTAAGGCAAGCTAGGCTAAGCTATGGTATTTTACGTTAGGAGTACATGAGTGTATATAAAGGTATTTAAAACATACAACCTGTTCCCAATATGTAACCTCATCTTAATTAAGGAACCATCTGTATAGACACAATTAACTGGATGTTCATAATGGCAGGGTCATGACCGAAAGGACAAGATCGCGGATACAAGCGGTCGGAATGGGTTTTCTCAGTAGGGTAGCTGGCTTTTCTTTTAGAGATGGGATGAGAAGCTCAGTCATCTGTGAGAAACTCAGAGATGAACCGCTGCTCCTTTGTGTGGAAAGGAGTCAACAGAGGTGGTTCAGGTAAGGTAAGGATGCCAACAGGACACCTATCGAGGGAGGTGTTCTTGGCACGTCCAGCTGGGAGAACTAGGTGGAGAGATTATATCTGCACACTGGGCTGGGAACATCTCGGATCCCCCAGTCAGGCTTAGCTGAGGTGGGAAATTTGGGGTTCCCTGCTGGAACTGCAACCCCAGCGACCCGACTTCTGACAAGCGATTAAAGATGTAGGGATGGATACTTACAGGAAGGGATGGAGATAATGCCTAAATTAATATTAAAACCCTGTGGGGTAATACCAAGCCCAGGAAGAAACCTGTTTGATTTTCAAAATACAAGTAGCTAAAGTAAAGAGAATCGATTGGATATTCACTAACTCCAGGATCTGTAGCACACATTTTTATTTAACATAAAGGCATGGAGCCACCCTTCATTACTTCATTTTAAATTAAATTAAATGATGTAGAGGTGGCACGGTGGTGTAGTGGTTACCCTTGCACCTCCAGGGTCTAGGTTCCATATCCCCGGCCAGGTTCGATTCCCATCTCTGTGTGCGTGGAGTTTGCATGTTCTCCCCGTGCTTGGTGGGTTTCCTCCGGGTACTCCGGTTTCCTCCCACAGTCCAAAGACATGTAGGTTAGGTTAATTGGCGTTCCCAAATTGGCCGTAGTGTGTGTATGTGTGTGTGCCCTGCGATGGATTGGCGCCCTGTCCAGGGTGAATCCCGCCTTGTGCTCTAGTCTCCTGGGATAGACGCTGAATACAGGATTAAGCGGTATAGATGATGATGAGTAAGTGAGTAAATGATGTAGATCACGTTAAAGAAATGGGAACAAATACTTACAAAGATACAATTTTTCAAAATTTCTTGTTTATATAACAACCTCAGCAGCAACCTCATTTCCCCTGTTCCAACCACTTAGCATTCAGCATAGGATCGCCAGTATATTCATAGATCACTGTGTGTCTTAATAAACAAAAATCATTCCTTCAAAACTGCTCTGGACTGAAAAGGAGAGACAAAAAGGAAGCCTGAAGAATTATTTCTCAAGACTAGATAAAAAAATTTTTTTTTTTAAAAAGATAGTCCATCTCTTTGAAAGCAAAATATGAAGAAACAGTACGGTACGCAAACTTCTACTTTTCTACAAAGCAGAACTTTGGCACCACGTGAGTCATGGACAAATGTATGATGTTTTAATAGACATTTAAGACTAGAAATCAATACAGGCTGCATTCTAAATGGGTAAAGACTCTACATTAATTTGTCAATAATTCTGAGTATAGATTATTTAAAGCAGTGATTAAATGCTCCACCATTCCACTAAGAAAGAAAAAGGCCGAAGCATCCCAATTGAATTCCGCTTTCATAGTTTCTGGGGAAACAGTTTCTCTGTAAAACTTTAATCCATTCCACAGAGACCAAATGTACAGTATATCCAATTACGTAAACCATATCATGGCATTCTTACATGTCCTACATGTCTACTGTGTAAAATGAGGCTGACACCTGTATTTAAACGTGGTGTCACATTCAGGCCTTCGATGAAGACATTATTTTTAAATTAAAACTATAAAACCTTTTTCATATTTAACAAACTTTACAGTCTGTTGTTGGTGAAATTTACCTGAAGATCAACAGTTTATAAAATAAAATGACATGGTGTTGGATTTACTGTATTTAAAGCCAAGGATCACTGGTGTGATTGTGCCACTGCCATCGTCATTCAGAAGCATGAATTTCAATAACAAAAGAAACTCCAAGATGAGATCTCATGTTAACCTCTTCTTTGTCTCCTAGACAGAAATGAGCCGTCTTTGAGACTTGGGGGAGATTTAGGCGTTTTCTGCATCTTCTCAAAGGTGTCGCAAATGTGGCTCATTACCATTAAATCTCAGGGATAGTTTGTATTTGTCTTGTGTGCGACTCCCACATGCAGAAATGAGCCATCTTTGAGACTTAAATGAGATTTTGGCAGTTTTCTCAATCTTCTCATATATGGCTCATTACCTCTAAATCTCATATATAGTTTTTAAGTAAACAGTGGCAATAATCATTATATTTAATTAGCATTTACTGTTTTTTTTTTCTTTTGATTCTTAATCAATATTTCTTACCGGGGCTCACGTATGAGTGACGCATGACTGTGCATGCACGATTATTGCAGGACTTGTAAAACCTACACAAGTTTTAATTGCTGTTACCTTTGTTTAGTCTTTCTTTTTTTTTTTATTACTGAACATTAGATAGTATTAGAGTAACAATCACTGCAGCAGTTGAGGGAGGAGAGCATGCTGGAGAATCTAGGAGAGCATAGATACTGTACATTTCTAAATCTTTGATAAAGGTCAGATATTCTATAGTTAGAGTACAATATCGGTTCAGTTGCATGGTATTTGGTTTGTCTGGGGGGATCTCACTGTTCTGGAGCTCACTCAATCCCCAAATCTGACAGGCATTATGAGGAAACGTGACACAGACAGTACACACAGCTTTCTGATCAATATCTGATTCCACCTGAGCATCTCTGCATTTCCTTCATTCTGTGTGTGTGTGTGTGTGTGTGTGTGTTTTTAAGAGAGAGAGAGAGAAACAAAGCTATTATCACAGAGCAGACTCAAGTCAAAGCATTTGTTTGAAAGTGGAGCTATCAATCTAAATGTCAAAAAGAGATCGAAGTTATTTAAGACAAGTTGGGTACAAGGAAGTGGACAAAGCACATGTACAGAAACTCAGTGACCACAGAAGTGCATAAAGTCTGATCAAAGATGAGAGTAAAGATGAAAGAATAGATAGCTCACTAGTTTTGCCTAGTTAGGCGGCCTTGCTTCTTCGCACACCTGCAGTGTGCACCTAGGCCGCCTACCTAGTGAGTGAGGAGTGAGTGAGGAGCAATATTGATTTGGGCACACGCCCATCTCAGGCGCACACCGTGACACAAGTATACATTTACTTTGCTTAAATTTGAAGCAAACAAGAAACGGCTATATGTATTACTATAATTTTAGTACTGTGATTTGTATTTTATAAGGTTTTGCCAGCGGTCATTATTTATTAAAGACAATTATGATGATCATAACAGCGTACTGCATTTCATTCTCATAATACCGCAAAAACACAAGCGGGGTTGAATGACAACGACATCTGCTTACGCAGTAGCACATCCTGACAATGTTTTAATTTTATAGTCATTTAGTTTAATTTATTTCTGTATTATCTACAACAAATTTAAAGAACACAACATTTAAGATGACCCAAAACCCTACACTGTAAACCCGATTAAGTTGTTTCCAATTTTAAGTAACAGAACTATCAATATTTGAGTTTGTTGAACAAATTTTAAAAAAAATTGTTGCAGACCATCCAGCACGGGAATCGAACCCGGGCTTTCCGCATGGCAGGCGAGACACTGCGTAACCACTGCGCCACGAGAGGTGTATAGAGTTTACAGTGGTGGGAGTTTTACTTAAGTTATTGTTACTTACGTACTCAAACAGTACTCAATGTGTTTAATTACTTTGAGCATTAGGGTTTACAGTGTAGTGTACTTGTTTTAATGTTCAACTTCAATTTTTTTTTACTCATTATTGTACAGCAAATATCAATAGCTCTGATTCAGATTTTTCATGCTTGTTGTATAAAATACACAGATGTGGAAATTACCATTACTGTAGTATTTATTCGATACAGCATATTGTTTTGACTTTTTTATGACTTAATTATTCTTTAAAACCGAGATGACGGAAAATGGCACTTTGCTCACTTGGCGGTCATTTCACAAATTACCTTGAAATGCAACTGATTTATTTTGGCCGCTGTCGTTTTGTCGCAGCGGTGAGCGCGACGGTAATAGACATTCCCCTCTTCACACCTCTGTAAAACATGACCGAGGTTAAATTTCTGTATACCATAAAACTGTGGAGGAAAAAAAAAGAGAAGTTCCCTGATCCCCATTATAAAGAGATGATTAACAGGTATCACAGACATGAAACTTTCATGTTAACTATAGAACTAAATGTCTCTTGTTGTACAGGGATGGTTCGGATTTTCAAAATTGAGGTAGGTCTTGGTTGTTACAATGCTTTGACCATCAACTATGAAGTTTCTCACCTCGAACGCAAGTACAATGTAAATAATTAGGATGACAAATTCTACAACCCTCGTTCCATGCAATAATGCATTCTCAAGTTCGACTGAGACTCATACGAAGCTTCTTGCAGTCACACTGAGCTAAATCGAGTTTGTACCTTTTAAAGTTACACTGTATTTGGTAGAAATTTAGCTCCCTGGAAAAAGACGTTCCCATGCCAATCTTTGGCGGAGGAATCCAGAGATGTATCTAAGTACTACCGTGTCAGAAATGCAATTTAAGCCAATATTTTTATAGGACATTTAACTTGACAAGACATTATCGAATTATGTAAAAACAAAATATAAGCATCATTCTTGCAGCCATATTGGTACATAAAGGCAAATAAATAAATAAATAAAGTCAATAGACATAACTGGTACTACAATACCGTAATATGCCCCTTGCAATAGAGTAATATTTGCTTCGACAAAGTCGAGTCAAATACTGGATGTTTCTGGTACATTAGATCTTATGTGAGCTGCTGACTCTAATGTATTGTGATATGGTCTTCTAGCAACAATATCACCCACAAACACAATTATTCCGCGTCAATTTATGGAAAAAAAAAACAAAAAAAAAACCCAGAGACCCTATATTTTATTACATTTACCTCCTCGTCAGCTGTTGTTAGTTGAACTGGTGATGGCACAGTCCATAAGCTGCAGTCTGGCCTCTCACCCTGCGTAAATCACATTGGCTTTGTGCCCCAGCTGCATTTCTGAGCAGCCGGACTATTTATCACAATGACAATAGGTAATGGTTTAGCACATTAGCATACCGCGTGAACTCTTGATGTGGCCTTGTGTAGCAAACATGGCCGATATTGCTATTGTAGGTAAAATTTGACAACACACAGTCTTGATGATTAATGATGCTCAGTATTCAGTTATCAGGCCCGTGATGGTGGCGCAAGGAGCGAGACACACCTGGGGTTTTGTTGGGGGGGTTGGTTTGTTGTTGTTGTACTTAAATGCACGACTTTTGGGGTTTTTCAGATATTTTTTTTTTCCTTTTCTAAATTTCCACATTCTTGCACTGTTATAATGTAGAAATTAAATGAGTTCAACTGAGATTCTGATTATAGTTGAATAATAGTAATGCATGAACATGCGTTTGTGACTTCAAGAAAAATGATCTTTCTCATACTCCCAGTGCAAATCATTATCTTCCTCAGCTCATTCACAGTCAGTCAGAACTACGATGCGTTTGGAGAATTGACCATGAACAGCGCTGTGTCAGGAAAGTTCCCGATAGGCTTCAGTCATCCTCTCTCTATTCTTTCTTTAGACCATTAACTGGCTACTTCTTCCTCTGGGTATTTTAAGCTGTAATAGACTCTGAATGGAATGCCAGTCTATTACAGTGCACCATACGCAGGCACACACACACTTCACACTCTCATGTGTATCCAGATGCATTTTTAATATAACCAGTCCACCAAAAGACATGCTAATAAAACCAGTCCACTTAAAGGCTGTGCTGCCTGCCGGGGTGTGAATAGTTCAGAGCGCACCACCAGCAGGACTATAAAGGAACTACAACATTTGACCACCTCAATTGCAAACATTTATACATTTAAGTTGTACTGTATGTCATGTCATGTCATGTCAGTCATGTTTAGGTGGTTGTTTATAATCTAATCTATTATAATCTAATCTAATCTATTCAATATTGACTGCTAACCAATTAGCTGTGAGCCTGTGACCACTGTCGACTCAGGATTCTGTACAAAGGAACAAAGTGTGGTCTTCCTGTAGTTCTCGCCTGCCTCTCCCGCTGAGATGATAACATTACATCCTTGGAGAGCAGAAAAGCATATCATATCTTCCTGTCGCACCAGTCTGTCTATTCTCCTTTGTCTTTTGGAAATACTCCGACCAGTCCATTTTGCACCAACCATTATCCCACAAAAAACATTTTCCCCATTCTTTAAACATGGACATAAAGTGCAGCTCTTGATCTGTATGTGCAGGATTCTGTTCGTTGCGCTGATGCCACATGATTGACCATTGGAGAATTGCAAAAATTTGCATAGATGAAGTGGGTTTAATATATTTTATAGCTGCCTTGGGTCCAGCCGGTCCCAAGCCCGGATAAAATGAGAGGGTTGGGTCAGGAAGGGCATCCGGGATAAAACCTGTGCCAAGCTTGTATGTGTGGACCGGATGGTCCACTGTGGCGACCCCTTGCCGGGAGCAGACAGAAGACTAACAACATGTACAAATATACAGAATTTGCAGTTGGACTTGGATCCTGGTGTAAACTGGTACTGTCAGAAAGAAGCAAGTATTGCACAAATAATAATAATAATAATAATAATAATAATAATATAGTCCTGGATGTAAAGTGTTCAGTGCATAAGCACTCTTCGGTGTAATACAGGCTACAGTTCTGGGGAAGAAGCTGTTCCTCAGTCTTTTAGTGTGTGTCCTGATTGTCCAGTATCTTTTGGTTGTTCAGTCTATGACCTGGATGGGTTGAATCCTTGATGATGGTATTAGCTCTTGTGTAGACTGCTAGCATAAACTATGTCCAGATTGGGGCGGTTGGTTCCTACAATGCTTTGTGCAGTCCTAACTATTCGAGCCTGGTCTCCCCGGTTCTGTGCAGTACAGCTGGTGTACCACACTGTGACGCACTGGCAGAGAACGCTCTCTATTGTGATCCTGTCGAAATTCACTAAGACTTGAGAGGTTACTTTGGCCTTCTTGAGCTTTCTCTGGGAAAAAAAAGCCTCTGCTGAGCTTTCTTCAGTGTTAATGCTTCATGTTAAATCTTTTGTGATGTGCAGAACCAGGAATTTTTTGTCGTTACCCATTTCAACCTCAACACCAATTATAGGGGTCGATTTTCTGGTTGTCCTGTAATGTACCAGGACCGAGGCAGTGGTACTGTACTGTAGATTTGTAGAGTAGTGATTTTTATGGGAACTTTATTGATATTAGGCATTATAGAAATGTCAGGGGGTGTGTTTACACACATCAGCCATTTACATGATCAATTATATACCAGTAAACTGGTGACATGATCATGGGCACACAAGGCTCAGGGGTAGGGCCAGCTCGTCTGGTCCGATCCCACAGAAAAGCCAATGCAGTCAGGATAGAAAGGCATCAGAACAACCTGTGCAACAGCTCGCCACACACGGGGCCGAGCAGGCAAAGACCCGAAGGCCACTGACCCGACCTGCAAACTCCACAGATCCCAATTCCAATCCCATTCCCCATGTAAACAAACAAACAAACAAACACAAAAGCCCCACACTGCAATCCACAGCACCCAGGTCCAAGGGGAACCTACACAATACTGAGCATGATTGAGCTGCATTGTAATTTTACCGCTGATCGATGTTTGTGGCGTGTTATTGATAGTAATGTATGAGGAGTTTGGGGTTGTGCTTTGTATTTCTATGGTCTGATCACTTGTGTTGTCTTCTTTCTTAAAATTCTAACAGCATGACCTCATGCTCACCCATAGAATTTTTATTTGTCATGAATGTTTTTTTTTTTTTTTTTTTTGCTGTGAAAACTTGCTTCAAGCTGTTGAAATACAAGACAAAAGCCATTGCAGCCAGAAGTGAAAAGTCCTGTGGAGACGTACCCAGTAGACAGAGATGAAAAACCTGAGAGTATCAGAGAGGGCAGTGTTGCTTTTAGCATGCTGTATTAGGTGTATGGCATAACCAAGAGTTACGGTGGTGCACGCCCGTGCAAAAGTGGTTAGAAAACACAATGATATCCTTCAAGATAGAGATTCTGTTAGTTTATCTTTGTCTATAAACATTTGTAGTCTGTTAAGTAGCCTGGTGGGTTTACACATTGTGTTGTTAGCCGTTTTCATCATTTTCACAATGATAAATATTGAGAGTTCCCGTAGACTTGTCCACTCTGAGCATCCTTCACTCGCATCAATCAACAACATTTGTTTCCCCCCTTTGCCGCATCGTTCTATGTAAACACAACAGAATCTTGTGCCCCAAGATCAGCGGTTTCTGAAATCCCAAAACCAGACCGTCTGGCACCAGCGTCGTCCACATTCAGAATTCCTGTTTAGATTTATGCTGGTCGTTGTGTATCGGTTTTGCGAATCAGTTTTGCGCAGCGTGCCATTCAAATGAAGATCAACAAAAATAATGCCGTCTAGAGCCAACGTGTCCACTGAATGAGCACACGGATTCTGTTTTTTTTTTTTTTTTAAACATCAGGATGTGCGATTTCATTCCTAAGATACACAGCGATACAAAAGACTGACGTGCTCCATCCACCATGGCAGTCACAGTCATTAACGGCAAGATGTTTTTTCGGTATAAAACATCCTTTGCAGTGATCGGCTTAACGAACCTGAGGAGAGCTATTTAAATGTGAAATATTAATAGCCGTAATTAGCATTCCAAGAAAATATGATGTTTACATACCGGCCCTGCACCTCCAGGTAGCTGATACGAGGCAGGCAGTGATGTAGGCATGTAAAGCTTTTTCAAAAATGAAAGGTTTAAATGATGCATCAGTGCAGCAAGCTGCAGGTTTTGTCATCACTTCTATTGATTTGTTGTGTTGTGTTGCGTTTTGTTCTGTGCTCTATTTCCTCCCAGTAGTTTCACCTAATGAGTTGTAGACAGCATCAGGGATGTGTGTGTGTTAGTAAGCGTAATAGCTAGTCTCTGTCTTAGCACATGAGCACATGTGAGGTTTTCACTGGAGTCTTGAATGGGAGTGTAGAATTCTCTACCTTAGTGATATCTGAGCAGATCTTCCTGCCATGGACCTGAACACATAATTAGAAACTCATTCGTCTCACTCCTGCATAAATCCTTTTAGCATCCAGGATCCAAATTACACCAGTTTGCCCTCTTAAATCCTCTTATAAGCCTTATATAATTCTTTTTTTCCATATCCATCAATCCATTTTCTGGCTCTAATCCATTTAGCCGTATAGTCCTTGAGTATATTTCTGTTTGGTAGCTGTGAACGTAGCAAACCTGATACATCGTTATTTATGGAACGTCACGTAATCAATGGAGTCACTAAAATAAAACTAATGTCATTGGATTGATATACAGAGATGAGGAATTACCTGTTCTGACTTGGTATCAGTATCCCTCTCATCCTTGTAGGTCCCAGGTGGGCTCAATACGGGTATGAACACTGTTCTGACGTTTGATGTAAAATGAATAAAAATGTGCGTGAACAACATGTCTGATGTGCTTCACTGCACTGCTGCAATATGATTGACTGAGTGTTCCTTTTAAACCTGCCAGTAATGCGTGTTGGTGCACAGTTGATTTTAGAGGAATGACAGACGTACAGTATATAAAACTCAATAACATCTATTCACATCTGCATAAGTGTTGGCCGTGATACAAAGAAAAATCAGTCAGTGCTTTGAAAAAATCTGATGCTAGCCACACAGTACAACATGTGCCTGCTATGCAATGGGACCCAGTAATATATTTAAAATATATATATATATTTGGGGGTCAGAGTGCAGGGTGATCAAAGTTACAGCACCCCTGGAGCAGATAGAGTTCAGGGCCCTGTTCAACTGGGTTGTCCTGGGGCTCGAACCCTGACCTTCCAATCAGTAATCCATAGCCTTAACCGTTTGAGCCACCACTGCCCAAAGAAAAGAGCTAAAAACTGTTGACCCCTTGGCCTCCAAACTCCCCAGATCCCAATCCGATCAGGGATTCATGGGATGCGCAGGACAAACAAGTCCGATCCAAACAGGCCCCCACCCCACAACCCACCGTCTCATAATGTTTAGGTGGTTTTAAAAATTTAAACCATCTAGGCTTTGGGCCACCCTAAGGGTGTGGGGTCCAGAGGCGGTGGCTAGATGGTTTTAATGGTTTAATGGCTAGATGGTTTTAATGTTTGTTTTTAATGTTTGTTTTTACTGTTATGGCTGATATATATTTTTATAATTTGAGAGCAAAGTGTGACAAACTCCATTTTCGACTACTCATTTTGGCACATTGTTATTCTCATACACACAGGGTTGTCTGTAACAAAATGCTTAATGTAAAAAGAAAAACTCTATATAACCTAACTTAAGAAGCTTTAAACTTTCAGATCAGATTCAACAAATATATCTTTAGTATAAAATAGTACACAAAGCACCAAGGCTTTCATGGTTTGGGATGATGAAGGAGCTGGAGGCTTGAGACAGCACACCAGTGGATTTAATCTTCTCTTTCTCTCTCTCTTTGCTCTATGCACCGTTTTTTCTTTTTTCTTTCTTTTTCTGGCCCTCCTTCTCTGCCAACACAAAGAACAGAAACACATAAATAACCACAGGTGGACATCATTACGCATTACCTGCTGGTTCCACCTGCTGCTCCACACTCACAGCTGACACCTGACCACGCCCACTTGCCACATACTGACTCTGGCCCAATTTTAAATGGCTGAAGATATCCACGTGTGATCTTTCATGCAATGAAGCGTGGCGTGATCAGAACACAGAGTGAATGGGCGCCCAGAGTAGATACCAGAGGGTAGAAACTTAATGGAAACTTGAAAGCCTGCCTCCACTGGACTGGATCTGCCACACCTTGGTTTGGTTAGGTCAGTTACTGAGCTGGTGACATTCGAATATTTAGGTATAAACAATTTATGATGGCTGGCCAGCGCTTAAAACCATCTTTGGGTTGTCCACTGTAAGTCAGGCCACTCCAGTAGGTTGGCGATAGAGATCTTTTAGACAGCAAGCTGAGCTGAGACTGAGAAGCGTGACAGTAGGTTGGCCGCCCACTAAGATTCAGGCCCAACATTTCGTCAGGACACGCAAACAGCTATAAGCCTTTGGCTCATCCTGCAGACCCATCTTTATGAGCAGGATGTGGTACCCTTGACAGTGCTGCTTTTTTTGATGGACCACCCCCTCAGACTGCATCAAGTTCCTGAGCATCTGAGCTTGTAACAGGACCTGGACTCACCCTTGCTGCTTGGTTCACAGGAGGGGAAGCTTTAGATGGCCCTTGTGCATGATGGTGAGGGTCTTGATGAGATCAGCAGAGAATGAGAACTTCAGGGTAATGTATCTTTCCTCAATCCCAGGGTGTCCCAATCGCCACTAGTGTAACGCTTCCATGGTTTGGGTCAATGAAGGAGCTGCAAGGTTTAGACAACATACTCTCTCTCTCTCTCTCTCATGTCCACACACACATTGGATTGTTATCCAACGCATAAAAATAAATTAGACAATACGCCACAGGTGGAGATCTTTCCACGTTCCCTGGTGATTGCCCCTGCCAATCCTCACTCAGAACTGACTCTCAATCTTAAAAATAGACATGGAAACTAAGCTTCTCGGGTGTCACCATGTTTGTTTGCATTATGCAAAACTGTCTGATTGAATTCTTTGGTGTGCCACCTGCTGGAATCCTCCGGTAACACGCATAGTATATAGGCACGTATATGAACAAATATGCGTACCGGTTCACATGTTGAAACAGCAAGTATATTTCTACTCTAACAGACGACTAATGAAGATATGACGTGGGTAGCGTGCACCACAACAACTCAACACAGATATAAACAAAGCATCAATCAATCAGTGATTGATTAGCTTGATGAGGTTTTCCACAGATGACCATAAAATACAGATCTTGCCCATTGCACGATTTTTGGCTCTTCTTCACTCTGCCATTTCTGATGTGGTTTAAGGATGTTATTTGCACAGCAGCGGTGTAGTGAGCGGAGTCGGGTTTGGAACAGAGCCCAGAGGTATTCACTAGAGGTCTGACTCACTCAGACTGGAGCAGTGCGCTCTGAACACAACACCGACTCTCATCAGCACAGCAGCTTCTACCAGAGCTGATTCCTTCTGCTGATAGCTTCTGCTTTCTCTGTCGATGGTTATACGAGCCGTCTGTCTCTTCACCGGCTCTGGGTGATCTGCTCTGTTTCACTTTCTGTAAGATACAATCGAGCCTGTGTGTGCAGTCGAACAAACAGCTGCTTAAATGCTTAAAAGAATTCGCTTTTTAGGTAGGGGAGTAGGACCGAGATCAAATCAGTTGTGAGTTCTGTGTGCTCCGTTATCAGGTTTTACAAAAATATGTGATGAAATGCTGGCGGTTTAATGATCCCTTTGATGAAGTAAATGGTGCACATTAAAACATCATCAACTATTTCTGGTATGATACTATGTTCTTAAAGGTTGTCTGGAGGATTTTTGCTGCCACGGCAGTTTTTATGCCTTAATGCTGACAGAGGCAGATACGTTCCCTGTACCGCAGCCTTGTTAGCACAGATAAGAGCATTTGTGTCATGGCAAGATGTCACACACTGTCTTACTGACATGTTAAACACGTCTTACTGCATAATACATCAGACAGGCGATGTCACTATATAATACCAATATCTTGTGATTGATTCTGGTACGGCACAAGTACACCATTAGCAGGTCGCGGTGGTACTAATTACGTGCGGTGTTCAAATCATACCTGGACGTTTCATTTTGCAGACTAGCAGAACACATTTATGAGAGTAAAAACTTATGGAAATCTGGAGGAAACAAACGAGAGAGAAACTAACCATAAGAAGTGTTGCTACAGTATACAGTATAAGGAGTGAGGAGGAAAACCAGGAACAATGAAAGAAATGGCTAATGAAAATTTAGAATCATTACTAGTGATGCATTCGTTAGTCGAAGATTCACCTCTTTTTTTTTTGTGGGGGGGGTATTTTTCCCCGATTTTCTCTCTAATTTAGTCGTATCCAACTGCACACACTGTGGACGTTCTGCAAAAACTTCATTTTGAGGTGTTAAAGCATCCTCCCTATAGTCCTGATCTCTCTCCATCATACTTCATCATTGCCTGTTTGGTCCGCTGAAAGCAGCACTATGAAGACAAAGATTCATTTCTGATGACGAAGTGAAGACAGCGGTGCATTCGTGGCTCTCTGCTCAGCATAAAACATCTTTTAATCAAGGAATACCGAAGCTTGTTGACAGATTCACAGTATTCGTCTTTTAAAATGTTCAATAAGAAATCATTTCTACAGCCAGAGTGCGGATAATTTTCGAATCAACCTTGTGTAAACAGCACATTTTTGTTATTTGATGCACTTTCACATTTATACACCTTATGTCATATGAATAGAGGCAACATGCTCTCGTATTGTCGATAAAAAAAAAATACGAGAGAAACCAGGAGTCACTCAAAAAGATGACCTGAAAGCAGCAGGAACAATAGCTACACGAGTGATTAGATGTGCGGAAAGTGTATTAAATATCAAAGGGGAAAAGTCTCTGAATACGTATTTCCCCTGAGCTTCTGTACTTAATTCCACACACTAGAGCTATTCAACTTGCCATCCTCTCTATGCCTTGTACACACAAAAGATCCTTTCTCTGTCCCCCTTTTTTTTTTGTCAAAGAAAGAATTTAGCTTGTTTAAATGTGTTTACTGACCAGCATTGAAAATTACTGCAGACTTTGAGACCTCATTCTTTAAGACAATTTAATAAATACCCCAAAACGTATCCTGCAGCACCATAGAATCAAACTGAATGCATTAATAGTTTTAATTAGAAAACTAGTCTGCCATGGCCGTGATGAAATTCCTAGTGCAGACGTTTTCATTAAAATGTATGAATCCTGGCTAATTAGGGGGGTCGGGGCACTTCTAAAAGAAAAGAAAGATTATATTTGAAAAAAAAAAGTGATCCGAAGCATTTTTTTTTTTTTTGAGCCTTTGCCCATCTATATTCCCTAGATCCGTCTGGCTTCCGTCAAACATTTTTTGTGACCGGCTTTGCTCCTTGGCACGATACCCTCACTTTGTTGTCAGTTCACAAACAAATTAAATTTCTATTATGTCTGCATTTTATTAAATCAAAACAATAAAATTCAACAAGATGCTGTTTTTTGTGGGAAAGTTTGGCTCTGCGCAGTCTGTTATTAACTGTGATGTGCAAGTCAGCTTTTGGCCAACAGAGAAGCCGTCTCCGGAGAAAAGGAGACAAACACTTTAGAAACTGCTTAATCTCCAACCCTGTCAGGATGCATTACTCACTGCGTTACATCACGCCATGGGACGGGCTTTAAACAGAGGAGACGCCGCATATTACATCCAGCTTCTTCTGGGAAATATTGGGGGACAAACATGCAAATTATAGGGCTGATTTTTCTGGGGTTTTTTTGTTGTTGTTTTTTTCACTGACACTGGTGATGCATCTCTGGAGAGGAGAATGCTTTAAAATATATAGCACTGGTTTACTTTTTGAACTGGTATTTTTAAATCAGTAGAAGAGGAAATGACCGAGTGGATGTTTCAACCTTGTGTATCGTACCTGATAATCTTCCTGAATGTTTTTACACGGACACATCTTTCAGCGAAACCCCTCTATTATTATTATTATTATTATTATTATAGTATCCACGAGTTCAGCACTTTTTAAAGGGGTCCTATTATGCAAATCATACTTTTATATCATTCTTTTATAGACATTCCATAGATGGAGCTCTAGTGTACAAAACAATATGAGGGGGAAAAAAAATCTTATTCGTGTCCTTTTTCCATTTTTCTGTTGGCCAGGGTTCAAACAGGCCACTTACATTTTGTGACCTCATATAAGAGGATACTCATCCCTTCCTGCTTTTCTCACGCACACACGCGCACACGCACGCACGCACCTTATCGGAGCTCTGAGAGCTGTATTAACCTGGTATGGAAATACAGCGTGGGTGAAGACTAACTAGGCATTAAAAATTGGTAATAAAGTCCATATTTCTAATACAAATTTACTGAAAGAAATTCCACATGCATTTTATTACATAGGAAAATTAAAGCAAATCTTAAAATTTCAACTTGGGTACAGGTGGCGTACTTGAGTACTAGTTTCCTCAAACAGCCTGGGACGGAATGCACAGTTTTCTGAAGGAAGTCGTTTGTGATATTGCTGAGAACCTCCCGAATCCATGCCTCCTGTACACCTCCCCTACTCCTTTGTGTAGCCCCACCGGAAAAAAATCACATGGAGTGAGATCTGGTCTTCTCGGAGGTCATTCATGAGGTCTGTATCACCCAGTCAACGTCCGGGGAAAATGGTCTAACCACACACACACACTAAGAGAAGAATGGAGCGGTGCACCAATGATCCAACAACATGGGGCCTTTAAGCAATAAATAGCAAGACTAATATCGTTTGATTGAAACTGATTGTTTGATTGTTGACTGAATAATTTTAGTGACTTACAAAACTAATAAAGATGGATCATATGGTGAGGCATTATTAGAAACAAAACCACTCTTTTTGTCTTAATGAAAGTATTAATGTTGGTGCGGTTTAAAAGAGGCAGAAAAGAGAACGCTGACCAAGCTCGATACCGGCTGAGTGTGTTATTCAGTAATTTCCAATAAATATAGTAATTGGAAGTGAAAGTTATAGTTATAATAAATGACTGAGACGTGCAGGTGATTAATCTTCTGTTTGATTGGTTCTGTGATGGACGATGAAAAGGAAACCTGATTTTGTTGCGCAGTGTTGAGTTCCTAAATGTAAACTCAATAAACCATTATGGCTGCAGCCATCAGTCAAATCAAACGGCACTTGTAATGGACTTTTCTCGCGAGTGAAGGAGTAAAACCGACTGATTTGTACATAAGACTTCATGCACAGTATGGTGACGAGACTCTTAAAAAGTAAAAAGATTTCAGTGGTGCAAACATGGTAAAGGAAAGTGTACATCCGTGAATGACGATCCCAGCTGAGGTGGCTCAGAGCTCACCGTAGTCGTTAACCGTATAAATGTTCGGCGAGTGGAACGCCTGGTCCTTGAAAATCAATGAATAGCTTGCAGAAGAGATGCATCTGTCTGTGGGAACTGTACACACAATCATTCATAACTTAGTTGGGAACTCCGTTGGGAGTCGTTGCCACATTCTCCGTAAAAAGTCCTGACCTCACTCCGAGCCATTCCCTCATATTTGGGTTATTAAAGGAGTTCCTGTGAGGCTAGTGTTTCAGACACACCCGATCATGGCCCTGGTGTACTGTGAAAACTTCCTCCCTTACTGGTGTCGAAGCACAACTGTAGCAGGAGATTATATAGAAAAATTAAGGGAGTTTTTACTGTGTTTTGTTATTCTGTGTAAATCCCACTTTGACTTGAACACCCCTTATGCACCTGCAGTAGGCTAATCATAAACAGAACTACATTTCATTTCGAACTTGGGTTTGTGCATCAGTGTCGAGGCGAAGACGAGGAAGGCAGAGGTGGTGATTTAGCGATGCTGGGCTCTACCGTGACTGATTAGCAGACGAATCCAATCACCTGACGGCGTGTAACTCGTGTCACGACTTCACTCATCTGACAGGTTAAGCATGATTGATGTGCGAGGAAGTCAGAGGAAAGAGCAATCACCGTCAGCTTTTGGCAGTCTGTGGAAACTGATTAATATTCACGTGAGCACCATGTGCATTTCCATAAGTGTTTTTAAATCACTGGGGGAAAGTAAGGAACCTGGATATTCCAGTTTACACTGGTTACACTTCAGTATTTTATACCTGAGGATTGGCCGTCATCCCTTTTAAAGGTTTCATTAACATTAACAATTGTTTTTGTATCCACTGTATCTTGGATTATATGCAAAGTGGTAGTGGTGCTGATTAGAGGTGAGGGCTTATGCATTTATGTAAACAAAAAATAACTGCTCTGCTGATCTTGAACACCCGACTATAAAGTACAGTACATGCCCTTTTATCTACCATATTCACATGCGTTGTTGTGATAGACTGTATGACCTGCCTGATGCTAACGCTAGCACGGCAGTGAAAGAACTATAAAGCGCTGCTATTAAGTCTGCAGACAGTGTATCCTGAGGGAGCCTTTATCATCGCTGGGGATTTTAATCACTAAAACTTTAGATTTGTTCTGCCAAAATTCCAGCAGCATGTGCCCTGCAAAACCCTGGGGACACAAAACCCTGGATCATGTAACACAAGTGTTGCTGATGCTTACGGAGTCACACCCCTCCCCCACATTCGACAGTCTGACCGTCTTTCATTGTTTCTGCTGCCCTCCAGTCATCAAACGTGTGAAACCTACAATCAGGACTGTTAAAGTCTGACTGGATAGGGCTTACTCTGCTCCCCAAGAGTTTTAACATAAACACTGGAGCGAATTTGCTGCGGATACCAATTTCAAATACCAACATTAACATATACACCAACTCAGCCTTGTGGATTGGAACATTATAGCATTCATCCAATCAGCAGCCCAGGATGAACCAGGAGGCCCACCTTCTACTTAAAGCGTGCAACACAGCCAGCCTACAGGTCTGGAGACCGGAAGGCCTACATCGTTACCAGAGCCTGAGGAACTGATGAGGCGGAATCTGCAAAGCCCAAACATGTACACAAGCAGCGGATTGAAGAGCACTTTAACCGTGCTGACCCCCCCTCCCATGCATTTGGCAATGGATTCAGGCCATCACTGACATCAAACCACCCAGCAGGGCACCTCCAACCAGGTCCGTCTCACCCCCCAACGATCTCAACTTCTTCTACCCCCATTTTGAAAAGGGAAGCATAGAGCCCATCCTTAAAGCTATGACTATTTGAGCACCCACTTAACTTTCTCTACCTTTGAAGTGTGTGCTACCCTGAGCTGAGTGAAAGCAAAGACCACACTGGTGGCATCTCATAGTGCTTTGAAAGTTTGGTCTTCATCCACCCTAAAGCCTGTATGCCAGACAATTTGGACCCATACTGCACCAGTTTGTACATCACCTCAGTAGGTCAGCAGAGAATGCCATTTCCTTGGTGCTCCATTCTGCCTTGACTGACATGTACTGTACAATCCCCAATATGATTGCCAGGATGTGTTTTGTCGATTTTAGCTTAGCTTTCAATACAGTCAGCCCTTCCAGGCTAATTGTGAAGCTAAAACAGCTTGGCATCAGCACAACACTTTGTAAGGGGACCCTGGACTTTGTTACAAACAAACCACAGTCTGTTTAACTGGACAGTCTTGCCTCCTCCAGTCTCACACACAACACTGGAGCTCCTAATTGAAGCGTATTTTCCCCTCGCTTATATTCCCTTTTCAGTCACGATTGCGTACCTGCCTATGCCTTGAACAGCATTATAACGTATGCAGACGATAATTTGATGAGGCCTGTTTTTTTAAATCACAGGTACTGTAATTATGAGGACATTTACTTACTGGGAGGACATACAGCATCTAGTAGCTTGGTGTGAGGACAATAACCTGGACCTTAACACCAAAGAGACGAATGAAGTCATTGTGGATTTAAGACGAGCTGGCAATCACACTTCATACCAACTGAGCTGTTGTTGAATGTATACCCAGTTCCTTGGAGTCCACATCTCTAAAGACCTCACCTGGTCACTGAATTCTTCTCTCCTGATTAGAAAAGCACAACAGCATCTGTATTTTTTTAAGGAGACTTAAAAATCCCATCTGATACTGGAGAGCTTTGACCATTGAACCTATTGAGAGCAACCGCAAAAAAAGGCAACTGCACTGCTTCGGACCGCGTCAGAGAGTGGTGAAAACCACTCAAAGAATCATTTTGGTATTCAGAACCCACCATGGAGGATATTTACAAGAAACTCTGTCTGCAAAGGCCGAGAGGCATTATCAAAGATGACCATCAACCTAATCATGGAGTATATACCTTTTTCCCAACGGGCAGGCATTACAGGTGCCCCAGCGCGCACACAAACAGACTGAAAAATAGCTTTTCCCCTGTGGCTGTTACCACACTGAACAGCTGATCATATTCCCCAATAATTTAACAAATACACAACTGTACTTTCTCTTTCAGTCTATCCTCCTGTAGCTTTATCTACTATGGATCTTTGCACCATCCATAATTTATGTTGATCATTGCAGTACTGTATAGTATATTCCACACCATATTGACTCTGTATATACTGTATCATACAGATGTTATACAATCTTCTCAATGTGTGCACCCTTTTACCCAAGACTCGCATCCCTGTACATACAGTATGGATCTTTACTCTCATTTACCACATTGTTATATATGGTAAATAAGCTAATTATGCACTTCTGGTTAGATGTTAAGTGCATTCCATTGGCCTTGACCTTGTAATTTGCACAGTGACACTAATGTTAAATATTATCTAATTTACTCTAATCTAATTATGCAAGTCCAAATAAATAACTAAATAAACAAAACAATAAACCAGTTATTGATACTAAATTGCATATTTAAATAGGAAAAAAAAAAGTATATATATATATATATATATATATATATATATATTTTTTTTTACAAAAACATTTTTGATATGCGATTGATTGTTACTAAAAGAAACCAAAAAGAAGTTATTTATAATGTTGTCACATTATAAACTCATGGAATTATATCTACAAAGGAATAGAAGGACATACAGTACACATCTGTCCTTATAATTATGTACAGTGCATTTTAAAGGTCTAGAATTGTGGACAAAATGTTCCATCTTCATCTCTTTGGCCTATGGCACATTTTGCGACATCTGTATATGCATTTTAGACATCAATTATTAACATGGAATGAACGCTGCATTTCATTTGTTTACTCCACTTGTGGATTGTGACTTGTATTTCTTTCTCTTTTTTTTTTCTTTTTTTTTTTTTACCTGTTCCATATGCTCTCTCCGCTTCACATATACACATTCACATTTGACGTTTAACAGCGCAGACAGAAAGTGCAGTAAGTGCATGCCCTTGTCATGACCTTGTTAAATGCTACTGACGGAAATCACATTTTGATATGCATGAAGAAGCAGCTATACAGAATCTGTAATTATAATTAGAGGATGGTAATGAGGGTGATGAAAGGCTGTGGTAAGAGAAATTGTAAATTGGACCTTTGAATGCTTTTGTTTTTAATAAATCAGGAGAGACAGTGCTGTTGAGGAAAATCACTTGAGCATAAGGTAAGCTGGATTCGAAAAAAAAAAAATACTGCTTCTTTAGTTCTTTAGTTGACCTTGGACATTTACAGGTAGAGAATACGTATTTGAGCTTTAGATATTGTGTGGGGGAAAGAAATTCGGCTGATGTTTATCCTGACATTATTTTTACATTATTATCAGTGCAGTGCTTTCAAATACTGTAGCATTGTGATGCACCGATCAGCCAAAACATTAAAACCACGGTCTAAGCTGTCAAATGAGATGAACAGGATGTCCGAAGGTCTGCTGTGGATCGTTTAATTTAAACCCAAATTCAATCCTAAACGAAGACGAAATCCTAGAAATCCATCAGAGTTTATTGCGGCCCACCATGGTTCTGGAGAATACTCTAAGTGGTCCGCACACTTTCATACAGTAGGTGGTTTGTGCCTGGATGTGGACACATTGTAAGCGCTTTCATCAGTGGTCCGGGGGCATGTTGTTTATGTTTCTCATGATCTTCAGAAGTCTTTGTTTTTAAAAAGATTTTTATCTAGCATCCAAACCTTAACACTTTTTTCCTTGGTGCAATTTGCTGACAAGGTCTCACAAAAAAATGTTTGTTTAATTTTTTTAATCCAACCACTATTGATACCGAAATGCAAATTACTCTTCAGAAATTTTTGCATTTGTCCTTTCTAACGCCCTTGTGACTCAAAGAAACATGCACAACATATTATTAGTTCGCAATACTTCATATACTAATACATACTAATACTGCAATACTATCTTCAATGTACAGATATGCCAACTTTACAGTTTTATTATATTTAATATTTATTTTATTATATGCATAGATAAAAATGCTCAGAATTTTTTTTTAAATTATTTTTCTCTTACTGCAACTTGTAAGTTACCAAATGTTGTTATTTCCCCAAAGTTTATTATTATTATTATTATTATTATTATTATTATTATTATTATTATTATTATTATCATCAAACTGCCAAAATGTAGTTATTTATCCACATCTAATCACTACTAATCGATTATATCTAGGCATAACTGTTAGTACAGAAACCTTCATTCTGCTACAGGGACAATTTAAAATGTGATATATTTACATTTCAAAAATGATAAATGCATAATAAATTCATTACACAGTAATGTGAATGAGAAATGTAGTAATTGTGACTGTAAGATGTGTCGATTTTGTCAGCACCACACCCTCTATCCAAACCTCCCTGTTGTACAGAGCTGCATTTAAACATATTAATGTATTTAATGAAGTGTGTTGGAGCAGTTACACATGGTGCTCTGTTCATGAGTTCCTCTGGTTTCAGCACATCATAATGTGGTTTCATTTTTAAAAAGAAAACAACCAAGGTCATTTTTGGTTGAATGCAAATATGTTGTAAACATGATGTACTTCAGGTCATTAAGGTCCGCTCTGGTTAACTTCAGTAATGACAGTTCCTGCTGAGTGACCATGGCAACATCAGCCAAGACTCTGTAAGTGATGCCAAACCCAAACTGATGTGTTTTCATCATTTTTAGCTCCATTTTTCAACCGGCTACAGAATATAAAATATATCAGTGTATGGAACTTCTGCCATGGATTCCTTCGAATTTTCAGCCAAGAAAACAACAGTATGAAAGGTCTTTCCGGATTAGACGTACTCTTGATAGCTTTTAGATGCTCAGACCGTACGCCGCACACTGCATCAAATTGCTCTGCATGGTTGTCGTCCTAGAAGGAAGCCTGTTCTAAAGATTTGCTGCAGACATGCAAACTAAGGACCAGGATTACTGGAACCATGTCCTGTGGTCTGATGAGACCAAGATAAACCTATTTGGTTCAGATGGTGTCAGATGATGTGTGGCGGCAACCAGGTGAGGAGTACAGAGACAATTGTGTCTTGCCTACCGTCAAACATGGTGGTGGGAGTGTCATGATCTGGGACTGCATGAGTGCTGCTGGCATTGGGGAGCTACAGCTCATGGAGGGAAACATGAATTCTAACATGTACTGTGACGTACTGAAGCAGAGCATGATCCCCTCCCTCCGGAAACTAGGCCACAGAGCAGCGTTCCAGCATGATAATGACCCCAAACACACCACCAAGATGACCACTGGACTGCTAAAGGTGGTGGACTGGCCAAGCATGTCTCCAGACCTAAACTCCACAGAACACCTCTGAAAAGGAAGGTGGAGGAGCACAAGGTTTCAAATGTCCACCACCTCCGTGATGTTGTGATGGAGGAGTGGAAGAGGATTCCAGTGGCAACCTGTGAAGCTCTGGTGAACTCCATGGCGAAGAGGATTCAAGCCGTGCTGGAAAATGGTGGTGGCCACACAAAATATCGACATTTCACATTTTCACTTTTGTTGCCAGGGGTTCAGCTATTACTGGCTGTATTTTTAGTTATTTTGAGGGGACAATGAATTTACTCTGCTATACAAACTTTACACTGACTACTTTTCATTGTGTCAAAGAGTCATTTATGCGGTTTTGTCCTATGACAAGATATAACTAAATATTTGCAGAGATGTGAGGGGTGTACTCACTTTTGTGAAACCAGATTTTTTTAAATAGTTGGAAGACAAATCTTTTTTTTCTTTACTGTCAAACATTAAATCAGATTAAACTTTTTCTGTTTTAGATCAATAAATAATAACATATTTTTTGCATTTGTTAAATGTCAGAATCGAGCGAGGGAGAATTATTTTATTTTTATTATTTTTTTACTTTCATCTGTCAAAAATTTACATACACTTTCTTATCATTTGGTAGAATTGCCCCTAAACTATTTCACTTGGGCCAAACATTTCTGGTATCCTTCCACAAGCTTTCTACAATAGTCTGCTGGAATTTTGTCCCACTCCTCTTGACAGAACTGGTGTAACAGGGTCAGGTTTGTAGGCCTTCTTGCTCGCACTCGCCTCTTCAGTTCTGCCCACAAATGTTCTACTGTATGCGATTGAGATCATTGCTTTGTGATGGACGCTTCAATACCTTGACTTTGTTTTCCTTAAGCCACTTAACTACTGTAATTTGGAGGTATGCTTGGGGTCATTGTCCATTTGGAAGACCCATTTGCACCCAAGCTTTAACTTCCTGGCTGATGTCTTCAGATGTCGCTTCAATATATCCACATCATTTTCTTTTCTCATGATGCCATCTATGCCCCAGTCCCTTCTACAGCAAAGCAGCCCCACAACATTATACTACCCTCACATGCTTCACAGTTGGGATGGTGTTCTGAGGCTTCAAAGCTTCGCCCTTTTTCCAAATATACCGTTTATCATTATGCCCGAATTTTTGTTTCAGGACGTGTCTCCCATTTTTGTTCCCACGTGCAGTTGGAAACTGTAGTCTGGCTTTATTATGGTGGTTTTGAAGTCATGTCTTTCTCCTCCCAGAGTAATTTTCAGCTCATGGTGGTACAGGACTCGTTTCTCTGTGGATAATGACACTGTCTTACTAGTTTCAGCCAGCATCTTCACAAGGTCTTTTGCTGTTGTCCTGGGGTTGATTCGCACATTTCTCACCAAAAAGCGTTCATCTTTGGACTCGGAATCCTTCTCCTTCCTGAGCGGTATGATGGCTGACCATTCCCATGTTTTCTATACTTGCGGATTATTGTCTGAACGGATGAACGTGGGACCTTCAGGCACCTGGAAATTGCACCTAAGGATAAGCCACACTCGTGGAGGTCCACAATTGTTTTCCTGATGTCTTGGTTGATTTCTCTTGATGTCAAAGAAAGAGGCTCTGTGTTTGAGGTGTGGCTTTATATGCATCCATAGGTGTGCCAGGAGTTAAACTCAAATGGACTCAATGAATCTATCTGAAGCTTCTTAAGCTCAGAACGGAATCATCTGGAGTTTTCTTTTTGTTTAAAGACACAATAAACTTAGTGTACAGTATGTATACCTCAGGCGTTGATGAAACTGATAAAAAGATTCAATTCTGACATCTAACAAATGCAAAAAAAAATGTGAATTTTTTCCTATTAAAATAAAAATAATTTAATTAAATTAAAAAAAAAATCTAGATCCTGGGAAAAACTCAGCTGTTGGGTTGTTTTTAGGTGACAATAAAATAAGTTAATAAAAATTCGCTCATCCTTCACATATTTATTAAAAACTTTTTGAATTGGAAACACCTGAGGTCAGTTATCTACCCAGAAGTGAAGCTTTTTCAGCTTCAGATTGGAGACTTCTACCAACATTTACTCCCCATTGTATTAGAGGGTTTTTTTTTTTTGTTTTTTTTTTTGATAGAACTGCTCACATTTTGACCTGAACACTTCAAAAAAGGAAATGCTATTTCTGCTTTTCTCCTGACTCTCATTATTCACCCCCTATCCTCTCTCTCTCTCTCACACACACACACACACACACACACACACACACACACACACACACACACACACATACCGAGACAAATCCCCCCCCCCCCATTTTTTTTTTTTTTTTTTGGAGGGGGGGGGGGCAACCCTTTACTGATAAACAGCATGTTGCTCTGTGGACACACACTCGCTGTGTGCGAAGTAGGAAAAGAGCCAGACAAACGGACGCCCACGCTGAGACGAGAGAGGAGTTTGGAGTTTTTCGCCGAAACTGAAACACGCTGGTTATTATTAGATAGAGGAAGATCTCTTTAGCAGACAAAAATGAGAGCGGATGCAGGGAAATAGGAAAGCAGCGTAGAACAAATGATTTGCATATTAAAAGGTTTTGAAATACCTGAAACAGATGGGTAATGAAATCGAACTGCTGTTTGTGTTCTTGATATTCCTGGTATGGCTGTTTGTGCTTGAAAATGAGAGTCCTGCATTTTAGGGCCCGCATTTTATCCACTAGTGATTTTAATTGTGTTTCGCCACGCTGATGGTCTCACAGGATACGAGGAAGGTGCTTTTGTATACAGAGGCGAGATGCTGAGATGGTGTGTTTGTGTATATCTAAATAGCAGACTTATTTCCCTGATGTGTGCTGCTCATTCTCCTGCATCGATTATATCTGTGCTGCTGTGCTGCTAGAATATATTATTTGTTAATTAGGCTGATGGATGTGATCAACCTCCATATCCTTTCTTGTTTTTATGCAATACACACTCACTCACTTGTTGTCTATACCGCTTTATCCTGTATATTATATCTCAGGAGACTTTGGGCACGAGGTGCAGTAGACCCTGGATGGGGTGCCAATCCATTGCAGAGCACACACACATACGACAGGAAATTTTGAGAACGCCAATCCGTACTAATCTGCATGTCTTTGGACTGTGGGAGGAAACCGGAGTACCCAAAGGAAACCCACCAAGCATGGATGCAAACTCTATGCACACAGACGTGAGGCGGGAATCGAACCAGTAACCTGGAGGTGCAAGGCAACAGTGCTAACCACCACAGCATTGCAAAGGAGTGTATGGCTTTTGGATTATGCAGGTTTTTTTTGTTGTTGTTGTTGCTTTTTTGCACTACAAATCTGCTTTGATTATAAGGTCTTATACTTCACAGTGCGAGCTGTGGAGACGGAGGAACTCTCAGTAGACTTCCATGTTCAAATTGTGTTGAGAAGTTCAGTTAAGCCTTAACTTATCACATATACGTTAATGCACAGTGACATTCTTTCTCCCCATATGCCAGCTTGGGGACCGGTGTCAGAGCGCAGGGTCACCCGTACTACGACACCCCCGGAGTGGGCAGGGTTAAGGCTTTTGCTCAAGGGCCCAGCAGTGGCAGCTCGGTGGAGCTGGGGCATGAACCGCGATCATCTGATGAGTTACCCAGAGCCTTAACATGCTGAGCTGCCGCCTTTCCTAGGGAATAGATAGATAAAGGCAAGGGGTATTAAACAACTTCAATGCTTTGAACATTCCAAGGAGCACAGTGAGCTTGTCGTCATTGTGAAACTGAAGATATTTGTAACCGACAAGTCTCCTGGGAACACAAACCTGGGATACTATACGTCAGGGAGGTGACGAAGAGCGCTTTGGCTATTCTAACAGGACTACAGAAGTCCTTCATGGAGATGGGAGGATCTGCCAAATATTTCAATAATCATATCATCAGTATCACTAGATGGAATTCACTCCTGAGTGAGAAACATATGGAAGGCACTTAAACACTCTCTGGAGTCCCCAAAAGATTTTCTGATCTGATGAGTCCAAAGATTTGACCATTTGGACTGAACGTCAAGTGCCGCATATGGCAAAAACAGATACTGCTTATAAAACCATGCCGAAAAAATTATAAAAAATCAGAAACGGCCAAATAATTTTCCACAGCAGTGTGCATTTAATTCATTTAAAATGTAAAATATAACACAAAAACCCTCTGCATGTGAAGACGGGGCTCAGGTGTTTGTCCTCTCGCAGTTTCAGTGACACATACTCAGGGGGTGAATGGACTTCCTTTTTCTCCTCTGTGCTCAGCGGCAAACTGGTGACCGTTATACTGTTGGTGTCACCGGGTCAAACTGTGCACTTGCTCTTTTTTGACCTTTATGTTGATTTTGTCTTCCAGGATGAGCCATCAAATCGAATTTTTTTAGCTGTCTTGTTAACAAACGTGTGTATATTTGCTTGACTTTGTATTTTTTCTGTGTATTAAATCGTGTGTTTTTTAAATTTTTTTTGTTTGTTTGTTTTTTGTTTTGGAGACTTTAGGATTATAGTACTTCACCTCAAAATCACACTATATAAACCACTCCAGATCTTATATTATATGCATTTGAGAGGAAAATGTGTGTTTTGCTGGGTTAAGTTGCTGCTAAAAGTCCTTGTTAGTTAGAAATAGTGTGGCAAAAAGAAATTAAAACAAAAAAAAAAGGCATTTTATTTAATTCTGTTAATTTGTGCATAAAGCTTGGGCATTGATGGGTGTGATGCTCCTTGGATATAATCCCTGTTATAAGTGCTGATGTAGAATCTAATGACCAGCTCTGGCACAAAGCCAAGTCCATCAATTTTCACAACACATTAAAGAAGATTAAGGACCCGCATTTTTATGTTCATGAGCATACGCTAAGGATCAGAGTCTAGCTGAAGGATGCAGTTTTAAACACGTTCCGGCTTATCTGTTGATATTTGTAGATCCTCGTTTTTTATTATGTCATATTCAAATTTTATTTGTCACATACACAGTCATATATATGATATGCAGTCAATTAAAATCAAGAGTATCAATGAGAAATAAATTATGGGATAGAATAAGAATAAAATATAGACAAACTTCGCTGTAGAACAAAATATATATTATATAATGTATTGATATAGAATTTAAATAGAAATGTCCAGGGAGTGTGCAAATATGCAATGCAAGAATATGAAGATGTAATGGCCATAAATGTGCAAAAGTGTGCAAAATGAAATGAAGTAGAAATGTCCGGTCATGTCTTTTCAGCATTTTCCTTCCCAGCAAAACACTCCTACATAATATTACGCATAATACTATTTATTTATATATATATATATATATATATATATATATATATGTGGACAAAATTGTTGGTCCCTTCGGTCAATGAAAGAAAAACCCACAATGGTCACAGAAATAACTTTAATCTGACAAAGTAATAATAAATAAGAATTCTATGAATGTTAACCAATGAAAGTCAGACATTGCTTTTCAACCATGCTTCAACAGAATTATTAAAAAAAAATAATAAACTCATGGAACAGGCCTGGACAAAAATGATGGTACCCCTAACTTAATAGTTTGTTGCACAACCTTTTGAGGCAATCACTGCAATCAAACGATTCCTGTAACTGTCAATGAGACTTCTGCACCTCTCTGCAGGTATTTTGGCCCACTCCTCATGAGCAAGCTGCTCCAGTTGTTTCCGGTTTGAAGGGTGCCTTTTCCAGACAGCATGTTTCAGCTCCTTCCAAAGATGCTCAATAGGATTGAGGTCAGGGCTCATAGAAGGCCACTTTAGAATAGTCCAATGTTTTCCTCTTAGCCATTCTTGGGTGTTTTTAGCTGTGTGTTTTGGGTCATTGTCCTGTTGCAAGACCCATGACCTGCGACTGAGACCCAGCTTTCTGACACTGGCCAGCACATTTCTCTCTAGAATCCCTTGATAGTCTTGAGATTTCATTGTACCCTGCACAGATTCAAGACACCCTGTGCCAGATGCAGCAAAGCAGCCCCAGAACATAACAGAGCCTCCTCCATGTTTCACAGTAGGGACAGTGTTCTTTTCTTCATATGCTTCATTTTTCCGTCTGTGAACATAGAGCTGATGTGCCTTGGCAAAAAGTTCCATTTTTGTCTCATCTGTCCATAGGACATTCTCCCAGAAGCTTTGTGGCTTGTCAACATGTAGTTTGGCATATTCCAGTCTGGCTTTTTTCTGATTTGTTTTCAACAATGGTGTCCTCCTTGGTCGTCTCCCATGTAGTCCACTTTGGCTCAAACAACGACGGATGGTGCGATCTGACACTGATGTTCCTTGAGCATGAAGTTCACCTTGGATCTCTTTAGAAGTCTTTCTGGGCTCTTTTGTTACCATTCGGATTATCCGTCTCTTTGATTTGTCATGAATTTTCCTCGTGCGGCCACGTCCAGGGAGGTTGGCTACAGTCCCATGGATCTTAAATTTCTGAATAATATGTGCAACTGTAGTCACAGGAACATCTAGCTGCTTGGAAATGGTCTTATAGCCTTTACCTTTAACATGCTTGTCTATAATTTTCTTTCGAATCTCCTGAGACAACTCTTTCCTTCGCTTCCTCTGGTCCATGTTGAGTGTGGTACATACCATGTCACCAAACAACACAGTGACTACCTGGAGCCCTATATATAGGCCCACTGACTGATTACAAGATTGTAGACACCTGTGATGCTAATTAGTGGACACACCTTGAATTAACATGTCCCTTTGGTCACATTATTTTCAGTATTTTCTAGGGGTACCATCATTTTTGTCCAGGCCTGTTCCATGAGTTTATTTTTTAAATAATTCTGTTGAAGCATGGTTGAAAAGCAATGTCTGACTTTCATTGGTTAACATTCATAGAATTCTTATTTATTATTACTTTTGTCAGATTAAAGTTATTTCTGTGACCATTGTGAGTTTTTCTTTCATTGACCGAAGGGAACCAACAATTTTGTCCACGTATATATATATAATATATATATATATATATATATATATATATATATATATATTATATATATATATATATATATATATATACATGTGTGTGTATATGTAACATTACTGTAGATGTCCAGACTTTCCGTGAGGTTGTCAATTCCTATATCTTTATTCTGTACATATAATAAAACTGTAAAGTTAGAAGATATTTGCGAAAAAAATAATTTGGGGGAACATAAGATGAGTAATAGGACACATCAAGCTGGTTTTTGGAAGTTTTGTCTCTGTCTGTGCGTGCAAAAACTACTGAACAAGTTTGAATGGGGTTTTCACATGCTTATGTGGTTGAGCTTGAGGTAACATACAGTATAGACTTTTTTTCATCGTCCACGGGAAGAGAAGACATGCTAATTAGAATTTTAAATGGATAACACTCGTCCATCATTAAAAAATCGATCTTGGAACAATCATTAGTTCATCTCAAAATTCAACACATGGCGCTGTACGTACATTCCTTTAAATACACGCTTATGAGTGTTCAATTGAAATCTGTTTAATAAACGCAATCTCACTTCGCGTTAACATGAAGTTTTTTTGTTAGTTCCGAGGTTCAACAGATGGCGCTGTACATTTTTTAAAACACAGTGTGCAGTTAAATTCCATGCGAACAAAGTCGTGGGCACATCTAGTGTAAATTAAATCTTAGAAGTTTGTAAGTATCAGTAAGAATTTAAACCTAATTTCACCCCTGTTAATTACACTAACTGTTGGGCACCGGCTCCACCAGTTTTGAAAATTGTACAGTAAATTATAAGTTCCGCCAGTCGTGGATGGTGGAACAAAATAACAGGTTAAATAAACGAACAGATCCTAATCTGTTAAATAAATGGTGTTTGTAAACTGTTGTATGACAGCAATATCACGCTCAAGGCTGTGCTGTTGTACTGAATATCAGCACGGTTGCTATATCTTCCACACAAAACGGTTTCAATATTTCAGTATTTCCATTTTTTTTTTTATATATATATATTTTGGATTGTGTATTATAAATGTTTTTCACCCATCATCAATGTCAAAAAACCAAACAAACTGGTCGTGAGTGTATTTGCATTTTTATTATACAGGAATTTGTGACGTCCAGAGCTTAGTACCTGGTTGTACCTGCTCATCTTCCTCAACCATCAGCATTAGCAGGAAATCCTATTTAAATGACTTCACTGTAATCAGGCCTAATTATCTGATCTCAGGATTACTGATTCTGCTCCCTATGAACTGTAATAGGATTTCAGGGATGGACTAGATCAACCGGATCAGATTAGGCAATTAGCGTTTTTCTGTTTCCTAAGATCTAATAATTCACTCTGTCCTGCTATATCATTTCCTGGTTGTGTGCTGTGAAAGACGGCTTATACACCCTTACATAGGGAGAGAGAGAGTGAGCAGGGTCAGTTCAAAATGTGCTGCTTGGATTAAAAAATAAAAATAAAAAAAAACTTTATTTTATATTATTGTATTTAAATGAACAGTACACAGGACTATACATACACACAGTATATATAAGTGCAGGCAAAATAATAACAGTAAAGACCTCAATACAGAATCCGACACATCTGACCGACACATACGCAGAACCCACAGCGGTGTCCTGATGTGATGTGTGTGTAGAGTTGGAAAAAATGGCATGATGATGCTTTCTTTGTGTGCTAGAGGTCAGGGGCTTCGAGATAATTAACATCAAACTAGAGAGGAACATTTTCTGAAGAAAATGTGACTGGTGCTTGTCGTAGCAAAACTCGGGCCCCCGATATGTCTATGACAATGAGATCCACAGTTAGGTTCAGTTCCTATGTCATAAGTTCCTATGTAGGTCATAAGTTCCTATGTAAGTTACCGTAGCAGGGAATGCGACTGTGAGCACTTCCTGTTTTTAATGGGGAGTACCTTCCCCATTATACAGAATGTGGGGCAAATTAGGGCACCTCTTACAACTAATACCCTCTTACGGGGTATGTTCTGACACAGCTTGGTAGCCTCTTCAAATGTGGTAAATTTGATGTTTTTACGAAATTCTTGCTCTGCGCCAAAATCCAGAAAGTTGGACTCAGTGTTAAGTCTATCGGATTTTTGGGAGGGATTTTCCCTGAAAAAAAAAAAAAAAAGTCATAGCACCCCATTCCTCTACGGCAAACAGTACAGGACTAGTTACGCGCTAAACTTTTATATGCTAGAATAAATAGCTTGTGAGACAATAATAGTATAGTAGTGCTCTGTATGGTACTGTAGATGCATTTAGTAAACCCGTACGAATTTGGTTTACTGTATCATCGTAAGCAGGTGTCTTCGCTGTTCGTTTAGTCTCCTGACCCTTCGCATGCCATTATAAAGAAAGTTCTGGCTGTATGTTTAAGTCAACATAACGAATCTATTATGTTTTTTCCGTGGGCTAATAAACGTGGTTTATGTACAGTATAAAGCAGTAATGTTAAGGCGTGTTTACTTTACAGGCGCGTGAAGCTAACCGCATGTCTGCTGAGACCGTTTACAGAAACGCGAGTGAAATCCGTCGCTCCTAGACTAAACATTCCACTACTAAGAGAATGGCTCGAGTGCCTAAGTGCCACAGATCGACACAGTCTAAAGCTATTTTGTAACGATATAAAATTATACTATACAATAAATTTTTTTTCCATTCAGCAATTGCCTTGCTGTGATTGTCTGGGCCCTAAATAAAGCGAAGTATATATTAGATTCTGAGTGCAGCCGCTGGATTTATTCCCCCTATTTGCTTTAGTAATTGTTCTCTTCCCGTTTTTCATTCTTATTCATATCCTCTCTTCGACTGTGGCTCTAAGTGAGGGCCTGTCTGCAGCGCTCCTTTCTGTGCTCCGAAATTGAAATAGTGGAGGTGCTGCTGTCAGGTGTGCTGTGAATCACTTATGTAGATAACTCTGCCGCTGCAGTGAATAGCAATGCGAGAGCAGGCTTCGAGCTCGATATTGTCAAGGGAAGCTTTGCTATTCTGCCAGATGTATAAGATTCATAGAGGTGAGCAGTGCAGATTTAAAGGCACGGGCATGGTAACTTATTAAATAGAAGTCGCAGTTTGGAGTTTAGAGTTTTGTGTTCTGTTATGTTCGGGTGAGAACTTGGAATTAAAGTTTTATGATTTTATTGATATTATATTATGCCATGGATTTATCTCAAAGCCAAAGCTAAATGTACACATCACATAGAGTGGTAGAACCTCTCTAGTACTGGGTTGAACCCCTTTTTTGCCATCAGAACTGCCTTAATCCTTCGTGGCATAGATGTCACAAGGTGATGGAAACATTCCTTAGATATTTCGGTCCATGCTGACATGATAGCATCACACTGTTGCTGCAGAATGTGCTCCTGTTCCACCTCATCCCAAAAGTGCTCTAATGGATTAAGATTCTTGAGACTCATTGTCATGTTCAAGAAACCAGTTTGAGAGCTTTGTGACATGGAGTGGCCATTAAGGGATGAACCTGGTCAGCAACAGTACTCATGTAGACAGTGTCTTTTAAACCAGTAGCAGCCTGAACCATTGATACAAAGCAGGATGGACGTTTCTCCAATTGTCCAGTCTTGGTGTGTCCATGAAAATCATAGCCTCAGTTCTTAGCTGACAGGAATGGTACCTGGTGTGGTCTTTTGCTGCTGTAGCCCATCTGCTTGAAGGTTTGGTGTGTGTTCAGAGATGCTCTTCTATATACCTCGGTTGTAACAAGATGTTATTGAGGTACTGTTGCCTTTCGAACCAGTTTGTCCATTCTCCTCTGACTTGTTGCATGAATAAGGATTTTTGGTTACCTGGATATTTTCTTCTCCTTCTTTTTTTTTTTTTTTCAGACCATTCTCTGTAAACCCTAGAGATGGTTGTACATGAAAACCCAACTAGATTAGGAATTCCAGAAATACTCACCAACCCAACAACCAGGCCATGCTCAAAGTCACTTAAATCACATTTCTTTCCCATTCTGATCCTCATTTTGACCTTCAGTAGATTGCCTTGACCGTGTCTACATGCCAAAATGCATTGAGGTGCTGCCATATGATTGGCTGGTTATATATTTGCGTTACATGCTGTTGAACAGGTGTACCTAATGAAGTGACCAGTGCATATTCATTGCATAAAGGTTCAGATTATTCATCAGACTTCTTGCACCACATGAACTCGCATATGAACACCTGGCCGTCACACCCACGTAGTTCTTCCCTGAAAAAAGTGAAAAAAGTTGGAAGCACACTAAAATCTCTTTGTATGCCCAAGATTTCCCTTTCCTTGCAGCTAAGGGATCTAACCCAGTTTTGTTCCAGCATGTCGGTGGCCCTGTGCACAGAGACATGGTTTTGCAATGTCGGAGTGAAATAACCCGAGTTGCCTGCACAGATCCCTGACCTTAACCCCATTGATCACCTCTGGGATGGATTTGAACGCCACTAGCTTATCAAGCATTCTCATCTGACATCAATGTCTGACCTCTCTAAAGCTTTTATGCCTGAATGGACACAAATCCCCACAGACTTACTCGAAAGTCTAGTGGAAAGATGGGAGGCGTTTATCGCAGCAATGATGGGACCCGCTCCATCTCTGGAATGGAATATTCAACAAACACACTGGGGTGTACATACTTTTGGCGAGTAAATTTCCCTTCAGGGGGCACTTTGTATCCAGACACCATGATATCTCCTTTTCAAACATAGCTTTGCAGTGGTCACCAACGTGGTTTAGTGCAATAAATGTTTGTTGAGGGTCGAGTTTAACTGCTAAGGATTTATATTTCCATGTGAATCTTAGAGCTGCAAAGTCCATTTGGCAACTTGTTTTTCAGTGTCCTGATGGATACTATTTAGATGCAAGTATTAGCAGTTAGAAATCCTCAATGCAATGCATTTTTTATTGAAATCAAACCACAGATCTCTGTTTTACTTCTTTTTTTTTTTTTTACGAACGTGGTCTGATTCTGAACTATATGTAGCAATATTTAAAGGTTTTCCTACCATGCACGACTGAAATCCCAAAAGGAGTTCAGCCCGCAGATCTACCATTCAAAGATCCATAATGTATTCATTATTGATCAGAGATCTAAAGCAATGTAGACACCTCGGTGTGCACCAGCTCTCTCCAGCCTGAGCAGCACAACAGACATTATCACACGGCATAATGCATGTGCAGCACTCGCCGCCAAGCAAGTGGTTGATCTCCTGATCTACAGCCTGCCGAAGCTGGCTGGTAAAGACGTTCTAGCAGATTGTATGGCAGAAACATCTCAGTCTGGTGGCTGGCAAATTCAGAGCTTCATGTTAAAATGCACCAGACTGGACGGAGCGATTTCTTCATTTTATTTATGTCAAGCTACTGTACTGCTGCAGATTAAGAAAAGCAGTTTTTTTTTTTTTTTGGGGGGGGGGGTGTAATTTTATGATTTTATGATGTGACCCAGGAGAACTTGGGCTGACAACCATGCAAGTGACTGAGATCGCATTCTTTTCCCCACCAGTGTTTGGTGTGTAGCTCTTTTCCTGTATCTGTGTGATGCATCATGATTGACTGATTGGATAATTGACTAAATGATCAGGTTTACAGGTTTCCCTATTCTACGTGGCCATTGATTGTATACTGTATATCCATAATTATTTCTGATTTGCTTTTCCTCTTTCTTATCTCCTGTAGGTAAGTCTGATATGCACACCGAAAGCATTTTCTAACATCAGGTGGGTAAGTACGTTCACGAGATGTTTTTTCAGTAACCATCTGAGCATCTGTCTGCACTTCATCATACTTTGCTTAGAAATTCAGATTTCTTCATTTCTCTTCAGCCTATTGGTTTTCACTTCTCTGCTGCGAGACCCGGGTCGATGATGCTCTCATGGTTTTATTTTAATCCTGTAGGATGTAGGTTCTGGACAATGAAGCCAGTGTTTCAGAGTTCTTAGACTTGAGCATGCAGTAGGAGCCGCATTCTGTGAAGCTGTGCTTTAAAAGAGTATTTGACATTTGCTTTTAAAGGATATTCAGTATTGACTATCTTTGTAGCTCTAGAGTAAAAGGATTTCCATACTGGATCACAGGGCGGATTTTATGTGAAGAAAAGCAAAGGCAGATATGTGCTTCCATATTAATTTACTCCAGGGCTTTTTATTCTGAACTCTCCACTTAACGCTTACCTTATTTGTACACTTTTTTTATTATCACGTTTAAATGACCTGTTTTGCTTTTAAGTGGCCTGAAATAATAACCATGGCAACCTTAATGAAAGTTCATAGTAATCTCCATTATGGTCGTATGCAAACAATGTACGTATATGAGATCTACCCAGAGCTCGTTTTACCCAGAAACCATGAACATAAGGATCCATGCTAAGGAATAATGTTATGGTACGATTGGGGCACATGACTTGTTAGGCTTGATTTTGATAATTCAGTAATTCAGTTTCCGGCGATACAGCTCTGTGCAAACATAACCTGGTTACACACAGTGTCAGGAGCAGCTGAAATAACTGCTATTTTGGTCAGGTTATTAGTGAGACAGGATGCATGTGCTTGTGATCTAATTAAGGGGCGTAACGAGCTTTTGTTCTCTGCCCCACTTATGCATCAGTCATTTACAGTACAGAGCCTAATGCCAATCATCAGTCACAGATAAAACTATGAGCAAAAATAAGGTCTATTTATTCAATTAATTTCATCAGCACTACCACTAACAACAACAACAACAAAAACCACCACTGCCATCACCACAAACAGCACAGTACCGGCATTACCACTGGCAACAACAACAAAACCAACAGCAACATCACTACCACTACCAACACCAAAACCAGTAACACCATCACCTCCAACAGCAACACCAAAACCACCCAGCATTACCAATAGCAACAAAACCAGTAACACCGTCACCACCAACAGCACCAGCACTACCACCAGCAAGAACCCCAAAACTAAAACCAATACAACAATATGTACTAAGAACATGAAAACCAAAACCACCAACAGGACCAGTACTACTACTACTACCAACAACGTCAAAACCAACACCATTACCTCCAAAAACACCAGCACTATCGCTAGCAGAAACAAAAAAAAAAAAACAAACACCATACAACACTGACACAATATACAACAAGACCAATAGTTTGGTCTTAGTGTTTTCATTCATCATCATCGTCTTCCTTCATATCGAACACATGCGAGACTGATGTGCCATTAAAATATTAAATACAATAATACTTTCAACAACTTAAACACCATCAGTCTGCTCACGAAGCATGGCCTTTACAATCAATAGGCACAGAATCAATTCAATTCAATTTTTATTTATATAGCGCTTTTAACAATGGTCATTGTCTCAAAGCAGCTTCACAAAATGAAAAGAAAATGTATGGAAATTTGTATGGATGAGAAAGAATGTGTTTAGATAATAATGAGATTGGCCCTGATGAGCAAGCCGAAGGGTGTCGGCGACGGTGGCAAGGAAAACCTCCCTGAGATGGCAAAAGGAAGAAACCTTGAGAGGAACCCATCCTCATTTGGGTGATAATGGATAATAGGAATTATATAAAGAAATCGTGTGTGTAAGGCTGCTGGAAGTTCAGTATAACAGAAGTTGTCCAAGATATCATGGAGTCCAGTTCAGCACAGGGATGAGTCAGCAGGTGCAGAGGACAGAGGGGGGGCCTGGATCACCGGGAGCTCAGGAGCAGCATGTGTAGCTTTCTACCATCATGAAGCAGAATCCAGCTGGACCTGGTCCTTCTCTGGATGCTTCAAGATCTCCGCAGGGTTGGCCTCGGTCTACTGAAGCTGGAACAATCTCCAGACGCCTCGGGTAGATGGGTAGAAAAAGAATTAGCGTAGATGCCGTTCAGAATATCAGCAGCACTAGATAGGAGTGTGCATTTATATGTACTGGAGTACGAGGTTATGGAATGAATTATGCGTATGCCAGATTAAGGAGATGTGTCTTGAGTCTACTTCTAAACTGGTAGACTGTGTCTCAGCCCTGAACACTATCTGGAAGGCTATTCCAAAGCTTAGGAGCTAAATATAAGAACGCTCTACCCCATTTTGTACATTTTGATATTCTGGGAACTACTGTACCAGAAGTCCGGAGTTTAGCGATCTTAAGGAGCATGGTGGACTGTAATGTGTCAGAAGACCGACTAGATATGTGTGAGCTAAACCATATAGAACCTTATACGTAAGTAATGCTAGTTTGTAATTAATTCTAAACTGAACAGGGTTCCAGTGCAGGGATGATAGTATTGGTGTTATATGATCATATTTCCTGGGTCTAGTGAGAACCCTGGCGGCTGCATTTTGGACTAACTGTAGCTTGTTTATTGTGGATGCAGGACAACCACCTAGTAATGCATTACAATAGTCCAGTCTGGAGGTCATGAACCAGCTTTTCTGCATCAGATGGATAGAATGTTTCTAAGCTTGGCAATATTTCTAAGGAGGAAAAAGGCTGTTTTTGTAATATTGGAAATATGATTTTCAAAGAATAAATTACTGCCTAATATTACGTCCAGGTCTTTCACTGAATTGTGAGAGCTGGTGTGTACTGGTTTTTGGGCCAATAAGTAATATATCTGTCTTATATGAATTTAGTAAGAAAAAAATATCTGTCACCCAATCTTTTATATCCTGGACACACTCAGTTAATCAAGACAACTTGGGTATTTCATCTGGTTTCGTTGAGATGTATAACTGGGTATCATCAGTATATCAATGGAAACTAATCCCATGTCTTCTAATGATGTTGCCCATGGGAAGCATGTATATGGAGAACAGCAGAGGTCCTAAAACTGACCCTTGTGGGATCCCATATTTTACTAGCATTACACCAGACTGTTCTTCATTCAGATCTACAAAATGGTGTGGATCTATATCATGGAGTCTATAATGGTATAATTTGGTTTTTCTCCACTTTTGCTCAAGGTTACGGATTGCTTTCTTGAGGGTGTCCGTATGACTATTGAACCATGGTGCCGGTGTTTTTTCTCTGACCTTTTTTAATCTGATGGGAGCAACAGTGTCTAATGTGCTGGTAAAAACAATTTATTTAGCCGATCTGCATTTAGGGGTCTAGTAATGTGTTGGGACAGATCCGGCAGATTACTTGTGAATCTGTCTTTGGTGGTCAGATTAACATTTCTACTAAATCGATATCGTGGGGAGACACAGCTAATCTGTTCTACAGGTAGAGTATATGCAGTACTGTGTAATAGAAAATCAAGATTATAGCCGAACTTAAACGATATATTTTAGGTGAATGACGGGTTTAAATTCTCTCCTGGCATATCATAGTCCGCTCAGTTAGGAAGTTTTTCCTGCTGATCACGTTTAGCTCAGACCTGTCTCGTCATTCTCAATGCTCAAATGGCATCCATGCCTGCAGACTCTCCGCTTCCAAGACATGAGTAGGAGCCTGAGGCAATAGGCTTTTTCTGGGATGTCGTTCTGACCTGTCTGGCACTGGTGCAGCTAAATATTTTCCCTGGGAGTAAGAGTAAATATTAGTTACACAGCCCACACAGAATCCTTTTCACTAATGTTTATTTGTTAATAAATATCAAATGTTCATCTGGAGTACAAATTAATACACACATTGTGAAGCTGAAGCAGTACTACCCACCACACCCCCCCACACACTTCTTTAACCTTTAACGAGAAGCCCAGAGGCTGAAACGTGTCTCCATGATGTTTCCACCAACATATTTTACTGGTGCAATGGTGTTACAAAAATGCACACATTTACTTTCATTTGGTGCTTGTCTGAGCAGCAGTTTATTTCTAGCCACGCCTCCTACAGTATATAGTTCTCAATCATGTAGCGCTCTTGAAATGCTTTTCTGGTCCAACTTCTTCAGTGCAGTCTCAGAACCTGAAGAATTTTGAATGGACTTCTCAAACTTAATTAAAAAAAAATCACTAATAACAAAAACACCATCACCACCAAAATGCCACCAACGGCACTAGCACCAACACCAAACACAACACCATAATCACACCCACCAACAATAAACTCCAACACCTGCAAGACAAACCCATTATTACATTCTATTATATTATAGCTTTACTTGTAAGAAAGCAGCAATTAAAGAGCGAAGCTGATACTATTGATAAATACCTTCTATGTAAGGAATGATGCCGGTAGAGCAGGAATGATGCAATGGTCATGGAGAAAAGACATTGTTTTTTTCGCTGATGCGTCATAAAACTACTGCATACACCGATCAGCCATAACATTAACACATTGTCATTGACATCAATTCTATACCAGTAAACTGGTGACAGGATCATGAGCACCCACGGCTCATTCATGCCCGGGGCACCAAAAGCCAGCCTGTCTGGTGCAATCCGACAGAAAAGCCAATGCAGCACAACTCACCGAAAAAGTCAATGCTAGACATGATAGAAAGACACCAGAACACCCAGTGCATCACAACACGCCTAGGGCCCAGCAGGCACAGAGCCCAAGACCGATGACGGTTTCCAGTTCCCACTCCAATTGAGCATGGATCGTCTGCTGGCAACATCACGACACCACAGCACACTTCCAGAGGTTTGATCGAGTCATGTCCTGAGGGGACCTAATAAAAAAAAAGAAAAAAAAAAGAAGGAGTTAAATTAGGTGTTTGGACATTTGGACACTGCAAATCTTTATCTGAAAAGGTCCAACAAATAATTTTAAAGATAATAAAGTTTAAAAGTAATTAAACGCTGTATTTCCTTGGCTCTCAAAAGCAGCAGACCAACAGTAGTATTAGTATTTGCTAATCTGTTTTATATGTATTTAATTATGTAATAAGGTCTTACTTTATTTATTTATTAAGTAGCTGTAGAGGAGGTTAGCACTGTCGCTTTGCACCTTCAGGGTCGAGGGTTCGATTCCCACCTCTGGTCTTTGCACGTGGAGTTTCCTTTCTAAACTCCCCATAATGTATGAGTGAGTGTGTGTGTGTGTGTGTGTGCCCTGTGATAGATTGGCACCCCTTCCATGGTGTCTCCTGGGATAGGCTTCAGGCCCCTCTGCGACCCTGTGTACAGAATAAAGAGGTTTAAACAGCACATGTCAGATATGTGTATAAATAAGATTGCTGGTCCTATAGCTTTCTGTAATCTCCTCCATCACACTCCTTAGTAACTGTATTTAGTAATCATCGCTCAGTGGAGAGGAGAGACTTGACCCTGTCTATCTGATGCCCAGGTCCCGCACTGAACCGTCAGTAGCCATTAGCGCTAAGTAACATCGCTCTCTGGCTATGCACTGATTTAGTTACCGGAGTCTGGTTCCTGTGCTGATGGTGGCGTGAGACGTGTGTGTGTGTGTGTGTCTCTCTCGGCTGGTAGTTCTTCTCCTCTATCTCCCACAAACACAATAGAATCAGCGGAATAAGCAAATGACATTCAGAGCAGAACAAAAGCTTCTTTATTGGAAAATTCAGCACAGCGTCTCATTTGTACAGTCCTCGCTAGACTGAATAGGCGGAAAAGAAAAGATTAATTGTGTCGTGGTGAGCAGAGCGGAATTATGAAGGACAGTGAAGGTTAACTGTGGTTTATGTGCTCGCTAGTTTCTTCTCTAGTCTTAAGGGATCTGTTTCTGAAAGGCAGTGTTAAATTAGTGAGTCAGACGGCGTACATACAGTGGTGTCGGTTACCCGCAGCAAAAGTTCAAGAACCACCTGAGTCCCAAACAGTCTTTATGTCCAGGCCCAAAGATAAATATCATGAAAAACATACAGTAACGGTACCTGCATTTTAAAACGCAGCTATGTTGTCACTTCCTCTAGACGCCTAGGCTTCATATTCTGGCTTCTGATTTTTTTTTTGTACAGTAAATGATATACTGGAGCAGAACACAGGAGGTTACTTGTTAAACACTGCTTATGAACATACAGTATTTGGTATGTATTGTTGTTTCCTTTTATATTTAAGGAGCTAGTTTTGTTACTAGTGGTGAAAGGTTGTTACTGTTATGCAGTTAATATCTACATTAAGCTAGTTTGTTAGAATTTTTTAGAAGTGTTATTATACAGTAGGATTGTTACATAGTACACAGGAGGAGTGTTCAAGTCAAATGGGGACTTCGATACAATGTCCCGTGAATGAAGCCGGAAAATCTTGGTTGCAGAAGACTTTAAACAAAGTACAGTGATGAGACAAACGTTGCACTAAAACTTCTGGATAGTGCAAACATTTTAAAGAATGCCGAAACCACTTGCATGTTCCATTCATCCAAGCAATTTCTACATGTTTGTGCCATTTAAGGAGTTCCTGGGAGACCAGTGTTTCAGACGTTAAACAGGCAGTCTGATCATGACGCCGGTGTACTGAGAAAACGTTCTACCTTGATGCTGTTCAAGCACTAGAGAAACACTGGGATAAGTGCATTAGTGTAGCAGGAGATTATATAGAGAAATAAAGAGGGTTTTTCTCAAATCTGTGATCTGTTATTCTGCAAAATCAAAAGTCCCGGTTTGACTCGAACACCCCTCATATGAACAAAATCTCACCAGCTACGAAAGCATACGCAAGTAGAAAGTAAAGCGCTAATGCTGTGCCTTGCATATCAATTTCACCGTCTCTGTTCCTCTAAAGCAGCACCACAGAAATAAAGACATCGTTCATGTAAACGCAACCCCCTCCTTGTCTTGATTGCAGAACAGATGGTCTTGTCACTCTGATACGTGTTTATAGATAGACATCCACCTGGACTCGGGTGTCCTCACTGAGACACTTTGTTCACTGAAGAAAAGATCAGGCTCAGAGCCACGCACTACCCCGGTCTCGCCTCGAGCCAAGAGAACTCACAAGACTTCATAAACTACAGGCGGTCCATCATACGTTTGATCGCATTATACCCTCATGGTTAACAGATTTGACTGAATCACTCCTCTCTTCGGTAGCGTCCTTTCAGACGCACTGTAATTCACGTCAGAAAACTTCATCCTCGGGTCTTCGTCCCGCGTCTGGAAAAGCTTGGCTCCTGCAGTCTGTCATTATTTCCAATCTGTGGTCAGCATTTGGCTGATGGACCAGCTCTTCCTGGACAAAAAAAAAAAAAAAAAAAGAAAGACAAAATGGCATTCAGTGCCTTTTAACCATAAATGGCATAAGGTCGTCTGACAGCACAGTCGTGTGCTAGAGCGCATGTGAAGATGACTAGCGAATGTGAAATGCGAACAGAATTGAACCGAACTAGGAAATATTTCAAATGAATGTTTGTAGACTGTAAAGCAAAGAGCGCCGTCATCAAAAACTCACATTGAACATTAACTGGTTTGTGTAAATGTGTATAAAGTAATGCATTGTATGGTTAAACCTGTGGATGCCATTCCTTCTTCTAATGCGCACTTTCCTCTTTATGCGCACAAGACCCTTTTACATTACAGTTATAGTGATTATTAATAACTGTTGATGTTTCTGCTTCTGCAGTATAGCCTGAGGCATGTTGGGTAAAAAACACGGCATAGCAGGTTATGCAAAACGACTGAATTCATTAAGGCTAAATGGTTATTTTAAAGTCAGAGACTAATTAGTTAATTTTGGGTAATGCAGCAGTTTATCCGAGGGCTAAAATGCCAAGCAATAAACACTGTGTGGATCTGATGGAGTTTTTTTGGTTGACAATACCAAACATATACATTTTTATATGAGAAATACATTTTAAAAAATCACTTTTTTTACTGAAAGTGTTCACCGTCACATACAGTATCCACCACAGACTTGTTTTTCTTGTGAAAATAACAACCTTCATCGGAAAAGGACAAGATGCCATGCACGCAATCACTTTTTCCCATTTTGTTTCTGGAAAAAAAAACTGGATTTTTTTATAGGGCACATTGATTTGACAATATGACTTTTTATTTTTTAAGACAAAGACATGGTGTAATTATCGAACATACCTATATACTAAATACATGGCAAAAAGCCATCAGTATATATATATATATATATATATATATATATATATATATATATTTTTTTTTTTTCTTTTTTTTTTTTTTATTCAGAAATCATTATATAAAAATATTAGATATTCCTATTTGTTACATTACTGCAATGGATAAGGAATAAAAGATATGAGGGGTGTTCAAGTCAAAGCTGGATTTTGATTATGCAGAATAACTCCCTTTATCTCTCTCTTTATAATCCCCTGATCCACTAATGCACTTATCCCAGTGTTTCACTAGTTTTCTCAGTACAGCAGGCGATCGGACCGCCTGCTCCACGTCTGGAACGCTGGGACTCCTTTAATGACCAAACGTGAAAATGGCTGGAGCGAGGTCAGGTCTGTATGGGGGATGTTGCATAAACTCCCAGCTGAGTCCGTTTAATGTCAAAGTGCTGTTGGTAATGATGGCGTGTACAGTTCCCACAGACAGATGCGCCTCTACTGCAATTTGGCGACAAGTTATCCGTCGATTTTCAGTGATCACACGTTCGTCTCGCCGAATGTCCATGGGGAAAAACGACTGCAGCGGCCTCTGAGCCTCCTCAGCCGGGAACTTCATTAATGGACGCCCGGGCTTCTTTAAAGCGCTTGCACCATTCAGATGTTTTACTGCGGCTTAGAGTCTCATCACTGTATTGTGCATGAAATCACGAGAAACCGTAGTATAGAAGAAGCGATAACGTATCAGAATGAGAGTGTTTTTCTGAACTTGGGATTTGCCTTGCAGGCACAAAGAGAAATGTGGGTTAAGCAATTTAGCTCAACCTACATTTCTTTACGTTATTTTAAGTAATTTATGTCACAGATGTTGACATGGATAAGAGTAGACAGTTGATTTAAAATGAACGCTATTAGTAAAGTGAATTCTACAGAGGATCTGAAAAGACGTGAGTAAAAAACCATATATATATATAATTTTTTTTTTTTTGCAGCTGTACCCCATCCACCTTACCCAAGATTAAGCATGTTGTGTGTTTTTCGAGATGCTTTTCCTTCTAGCCTCCATTTGTCCATTCAAGTCACCGTCATGTCTTCCTGTCAGCTTCCTTTCATACATCTCTCTTATAAACTTGTGAACTTGTGTATAAACTCGAGAGACTGCTGTGTGTGAAAATCCCAAGAGATCAGCAGTTTGGGAAACCATTCACCCCGGCCCGTCTGGCACGAGCGTCCGTGCCAGATCACACTGAGATCACATTTTTTCCCCCGTTCTGATGCTCGACGTGAACATTAACTGAAGATCTTGACACTGCTGACACACGACTGGCTAAAAGGATTATTCTAGTCTGTAGCTGAGAACACCTCAAGCGTACATTATATCTGAAAATCTCAGTTAAATCATCTTCATGTCCTGAAAGACGTTAATGAGGTTGTGGTGTAAAGCGTGGGTTTCTGTAATTTAATGAAATCCTGTCCAGTAAAAATCTTAAATATATACTTTCAGGAATTTTTTTGAATGAAATGAGAGCACTTGTGTGTCTCTGTAGTAAACCAGTTAGCGCTTAGATTAAATACAATCTGTGATACTGTTGGTAATATTATCACCAATTAGTACAGTATGTGTGAGACGCCTTCAGTTAGTTCATGTAGAGTTTTTTTTTCTGATAAGCTGAGCGTTTGCATGCTACATTTTGCGCAGGCATAGTTTACGGCACAACCAATCACACACGCACACACTTTTTTCATACACCTTGCCTATTTTTATCGTGGGCGTCGCCACATTGGATCATTAGCTGCACAAATCTGGCACAGGTTTAACGCTGGATCCTCTTTCTGTCACAACCCTTCCAGTTTCTGACCAGGCTTGAGATCGGCACTGCATGCAATGTGTGGATTGTATGGCGTGTAGGGTTATGGGTCCTGCCCCAGAGACCCTACAGTTTCAATTCAATTAAAAAATAATAATAATAATTTATCCCCATGGAGCAGTTTAAGGCATGGAGAGTAGTTAAAAAAAAAAATGCATTCGAAACCCCTAAGCCTTTGATCAGCAACCTTCAACGACCTGAGCCATCACTACCCTTTACAAACACGCACACACACACGCACACACACACGCACACACACACGCACACACACACGCACACACACACACACACACACACACACACACACACACACACACACACACACACACACACACAATCACAAACACACACACACACACACGCACCGTCGGGTAAAACACTGATTTAAAGTTATACATATAGTACAGAAAATGTGTAAGCCAAAGAAGCTACATCTGAAGTTTATGCAACATGGAAGTGACTAACACTAAGTTGCTAATGCCAGCCGTTTTTTGGCCGTTTTAATAATTTGCTAATTATTAATATTTCTATATGAGTATTGATACTAAAAAAAAAAAAGCTTTCACAAGAAAATAGGTGGAAAATTGTTGCTTAAATTGCGAAATAACAGTTTTGCATTTTAGAATCATAAAGTTTTTCAGGTTCATATCTTTTCATGCACAATCTGAATGACAAGATCATTAATAGGTTTGAATAAAACAAAAAAACGCTAGACACTACATGAAAGGGCGTGAAAATGTATTTAGCAAATGTGTTTAGTTTTATTTGATTAAAATATAAATGTGTATGCATAATGTATTTACAAAAAAACGAAGGATGATAAACTAAGTGTTGTTGGTGTTGTTGGTGTTGGTAAATGGTGTTGTTTGATCCTATCTGAAAATTCACTTTTTCCTCTAGACGAGACACTTTTTAGCACCGGCACCATGTTTTTGGCAAAGTATTATTATTATTATTTTGTAGAGAAATGCATCAGTACTAGAAGTGTATTCCATTAAAAAATATATACAATTAATAATAATAATAATAATAATAATAACATCCATGCAGGATTGTCTTCGTTCTGCATTCGTGGCTGCGTTCATCGCTATATTGTTACAGATGAATGGGCCTCATGCACCTAAACGGCGCTTTTAATTAACGGCGAGAAACGAAAGCCGTAATTTATTCCGACACTGAGGAGCAGCTGTACTGCCGTTCTGGGTTATAAAAGTCCCCATGAAATCATAATTGATGTTTAGAGCATTTTTAGGAGTCTCTTTGTGCTGTAGGTACAAGTGTACCAGAAAATGACCATTTGGGTTTGTTTGTGGTTATTCACTGATTGCACAGCATTTCCACAAGAAAATCATTTCAAACGAATCTCTATACAGAGTCTCTGGAAGTGTCACCCAGCACCTGGGATTAAGTCACATTTTGGGTGGTTTGAGTTATGCATTTTTTTTTTTTTTTTTTTTTTTTTCCCCAGATTCCCGGTTCAGTTCTATTTCGATAGCAGGTCTATTACTGTATCATGTTCGGTGGCTGAGATAGGGCCAGTGCCAAGAAGTTGAAATCTTATTTGTAGGAAATTGAAATGAGGCGTCTGTGACAGTAAGGAAGAGGGAAACCTCGGCCTCATTTTGACACCAGGATTTTTCTGCTACCCCTAAAAATACCTTCACCAGCAGCACGGTTTATAGCGCTAACCATGCTTTTCCATCACAACTGGAGTAAGCAGCTTGGATAGTGTTCATTAAAGTGCTTTAAACTGGTATTAAAACCCGGATAAAAGCTTTCTCAATTCTACTAAAAGATTAAAAAGAGAAGATATTTCTCAGCCACTTTCTGCCAAAATTGAAAACTTGATCAATTTCATCTACTGCACATTATCGCCCATAGCACAGAACTAACCTGTCAGTTGACATATGAGAGAAAGTGGTTTTACTATAAACGTCCCACAGGAAGAATAAACACACAATGATCTGCCTATTTATCTTTAAATAATTTAAGTTTTCATGTCCATTTGTTTTTTCAGTTTTATTTTATTTATTTATTTATTATTTATTTATTTATTTATTTATTTATTTTCTTCAGGTACAGTACAGACCAAAAGTTTGGACACACCTTCTCATTCAAAGAGTTTTCTTTATTGTGTTCTTTATTGTGTTCTTTAGCCCAAACGCGTCTCTTCTGCTTGTTGTCTGTCCTTAGCAGTGGTTTCCTAGCAGATATTCTAGCATGAAGGCCTGATTCACACAGTCTCCTCTTAACAGTTGTTCTAGAGATGTGTCTGCTGCTAGAACTCTGTGTGGCATTGACCTGCTCTCTGATCTGAGCTGCTGTTAACCTGCCATTTCTGAGGCTGGTGACTCGGATGAACTTATCCTCCGCAGCAGAGGCGACTCTCGGTCTTCCTTTCCTGGGGCGGTCCGCATGTGAGCCAGTTTCTTTGTAACGCTTGATGGTTTTTGTGCCTGCACTTGGGGACACTTTCAAAGTTTTCCCAATTTTTCAGACTGACTGACTTTCATTTCTTAAAGTAATAATACATTTATTTATAATATATTTAATAAAATATAAAATGTTTAAAATAAATACAATTTTACTTTATGACTTTAGCATCCTGAAAACGTACTGAACCTTGACTTTGAATCCAAGATACGGTGTGTACCAAACTGTGACTGTTACACCCTTAAATTTGATTAGATCATTACTGCAACTGTACATCAAGAAAACAACGTACTGGTTTAGGAAAAACACTGCCCTATTGAATGAGAAAAAAGAAGAGGAAAGGTACCATACTGTGAAAAAGTATTTGCCCCTTTTCTGAATTTTTTTTTCTTCATATTTTTTATACTTAAATGATTGAGATCATCAATCTAATTTCAATATTTACTCAAAGATAATCAGAGTAAATACAAAATGCATTTTTGTATTTGTATTAATATTTTTATTTGTATTAAATCTATATTGAATAAATTTAAATAATTTAATGTAATCATCAAGTACTTGGGTGGTCAATTACTTGTTTCTCCAAAAAGTGTTTTTTTTTTTTTTTTTTTCAATTTCTTTAGATTAGTGTTACCTTTTGAGATCTTTTAGCATGCTCGACTCAGTCAGGAAGGTCCCATTTAATTTCTTGATTCAACAGGTCTGGCAGTAATCAGGCCTGGATGTGGAAATTTAACGCAGCTATTCAAAATTAACCATGCTTTAACAGGGGGCAATTACTTTTTCACATAGCACTCTTTCACGGAAATGTATGGTAAATGCAAAATGAATTCAGGATTTGAATTAAGTTTTATGTTGGGTATAAGAGATGCATCCACATCCTGTTTATCCTCATACTGTGTTTGAACTGAAACACTTCACAGATAAAGAATAAATCTAACAAAATCAGTCCAAGAAAAGGAAAAGACTTTTTTCCTTTCTCAAAGTTCAATCTCGATCTTTGCAATCTGTACAGGATCTGATCTCTTTTTAGTGGTATTGACCCGATATTGATATTGATATTGATACCGATCAGATCAGGGTCTAGTACGCACACATACATGGAGTAGATTAGACTCGACTGAAGCCCATGAACACAGAGGATCCTAAAGCGGGGGTCACTCACCCCATTACAAAGAAATGTTCCAGAAGCAGGGGCTGTTCTGCTTTCACAGCACTTTTTAGGTAGTGTGCACACACACACACACACACACACACACACACACACACACACATAATGATGGTGTCAGTTTTGTCACAATCCAGTTTAAAGGCACGTAATAAAAATTAATCGTCACATCTTACTGTGTGTGTGTGTGTGTGTGTGTGTGTGTGTGTGTGTGTGTGTGTGTGTGCGTGTGCGTGCGTGCGTGCGTGTGTGTGTGTTAGAGAGCGAGAGAGATGGAAGGCATTCTTTAGGGGCTAATCACAGAGGGAGGAATAAATTGATGAGATGTGCTGGATTTACACAAACACACACACACATACACACACACACGTGCTTGGGGCTATATTCACTTAATTTACTTTAGGGATTATGGTGCTCCTTAATTGTAAACACATTCATTTAGGCTTGTTAATAAGCGTTCATGCCGCTGGTGTGAGTGATGCAGAAGCTGCCTTTTCTCTTGTCCTCAGTGGTGGCGTATGTTTATCCACACACACACAGACGAGTAAGCGTCAGAGACCCGCCAAGCTGCAGAGACATAGCAGCACACACATCCTCTCAGCATCCACCGAGTGTATCTATCTATCTATCCATTAAATAAAAGCTGTAATTACAAGTTAGCGCAACATACACAACGGTGAGAAATTACCTTTTCCTACAACAAATGAAAACATGTAAATGTGTGCACACACACACACACACACACACACACACACACAGTTCTTGCCTTTGTATTAACTATGCTTTTTGGCTCTGTATTTGCCATGATGACACACTGTGCAGAGTACACTGAGCGCGCACACACACACACACACACACACACACACACACACACACACACACACACACACACACACACACACACACACTTGGTGGGATCCACACGTCCCTGCTGTGTTTGGAGTTAAAGAGAGAACTTGAGAGCTGGTGGTGTTGTGCTCTGCAGCGAGATTGATGTCTGACCACTGATGGTTTTTAGTGAAAAGGGGGTGAGAGTACGGAGTGTTCCAGTGTATTGCTTTCCAGCTTCGTCTCTGTAAGATAATCAGTAAATCGAGAGGTGCGGCTGCCGTATAGCATCTCTTTTCCTGTTCAGTTTACAGAGAAGGTTTCCATGGTTACCTGTAAACAAACTCTGCCTAACTATAAGGGCTGCATTATAATAAGTGTGTGTGTAAGTAAAATACTTTGAAGTGTTCAATTCTGTAATTTGGAGTGAGGATGATGATGATGATGATGATGATGAAGGTGTAAATTCTGTTCAGTTTGCAAAAAGAGGAGGGTCAGATGAAATAGAAGGGAGCAGTTGCCATGCCAACATGGCTGCATGCTCAAGCTGGTACACAGGGATGAGATGAGAACAAGTTTTAGCTTAAAAAAAAAAAAATACATTGAAGGAAATGGTGTTTTAATCGGGGAATGTTTGTTACAATTGTGTTCCATTCTAAAACAGGCAATATATTCACAGCAACGTATTAGAGTTACAGCGGTATCTCGGCATGCAAATTTAATCCATTCCAGAGGTGAGCACTTACGGCGACATCTCGTATTGCAGAATGCATTTTCCCCATAGGAAATAATGTCAAAAAGACACAAAAATATGTAAACTCGCTTTGCTTGGCTTTTTTGAACTGCTGGGTAGCACTCTCGCCTCACACCTCCAGGGTCTGTGTGCATAGGAGTTTGCATGTCTCCATGTTTGGTGGGTTTCCTCCGGGTATTCTGGTTTCCTCCCACAGTCCAAAGACCTGCATATTAGGCTATTTGACGTTGACAGGCGTCACACACCCCCCGGCACCCTGTATAAAGTGGTATAGATGATGAGTCTTGTGCTCCAAATGAATGCAATCCTTTTGAATCAAATCTCTGATTGCTTTTTAAAATGTTTATTTGATTTTGATAAACAAAGGGAAGTATTTGATGCTGGCAAGAAATACACAGTAGGTTCTTACTCATTTTATAATTTTCCTCAAGTCACCAAATTTTCTCAGTTTCTCATTCACATAAAAAAGAAGAACGATGGAATGTTAAACATTAAACACTTAACACAGAGGTGTGCATTATTTATTGTGGTCGCCATTTCGCCATTTTCTTTGTTGTTCGCGGAAAAGAAAAATGCATAATTAAATTAGTGACGAGAGGCATTCAAGTCAAACAGGGATTTGTGATGACGTTCTGGTAAAGGAAGACGTAAGCAAGGCACGGTTTCAACCTTGATGGTATCCAAGCACTAGTGTAATGCTGAGGTAAGTGAAAAGTCCCTGTTTGACATGAACGCCCATCATATTTCCTATTTCTCAAATGATGCTTTCACAGGGACAAGGTCAGTACTTGACTGATCTTTAAACGCATTAATACATTAATTAAAGCTTAAAATAGGATTGGCGTGTCTTTGAAATCAGTTGTGCATTTACACACACTGGAAAACATAATAGCAAATACAGCATTCTGAATTTTCTAATTATAATTGGAATTCTTAAGCCTGAGCTCAGCCATGGAGACCCAAACTCTTTAATGGTCGTCATTTGTCGTCGGCTTCATTATGGAAAAGCATCTCAGGATTCAATCATTTTAAATAACCTCATAGATGAAAGACAGGTGCGGTGTTTAATGTCCCGATTCTAGGTAGCTAGCAGACGTCAGTGTCAGGAGGTGTGTCAGACCTTTGGTGTAAAGATAAGAAGCCTAACACCTGCTCTCGTGGCATGCTGCCTGTAGCTGAAGCGTGTCCTTGGCGTATTAGTGCGCTCACAGCCAGTTTGAGATGAGGAGACAGGAAATGTGCAGTTGCTCTGTCATAGTGAGGGAATATAATTAAATCAGACTGAGAAGTAATGAATATTAATTAAGTGATATGTGAGTGTGTGTAGTGTGGCGCTGCGATGACAACGTATCTCTGGCAGATTTTTTCAAAATTGCAGAGTAAATTCAGCACGTTTAACTCAAAATTTTACTTTTTAACTGAACTGATGCCGTCAGAATCCTGGTCTGATTTTTATGTGGGCTGCAGCACTTCATGGGAATGAGCTCTCTACAGCAGACCCACATCCAAGGTTAGCCTTTTGCTAATAGGGTAGGACAAACATGCTAATGGGAGCTGTTAGTCTGTCTTGTTAGTGTACACACAGCTGTGGTTCCTCTTTACTATGCTCCTGCCAGGACGGGTAATTAGAGTCAGGATGTAGACGCTGGATGATTTGGTAATACATTTGGTTTGTATAGGAATCAGTGTAGTCAACAAAATAGAAGACAGACACTACTGAGAATGAAGCAGACACAGACGCAGAGAATTAACTGTGCTTGTGATAACTGAACTTGAAAGAGCGGTGTCATGTCGCCTGTGCTTACTCTAACTGTGCTTGTGATCGAACTGCTTAATGTAACTGTGCTTACTCTAACTGTGCTTGTGATCGAACTGCTTAAAGTACCTGTGCCTGTGTTAACTGTGCTTGCTCTAACTGTGCTTGTGACAGAACTATGTTTGTGTTAACTGTGCTTGTGTTAACTGTGCTTACTCTAACTGTGCTTCTGTTAACTGTGCTTACTCCAACTGTGCTTGTGATAGAACGATTTGTGTTAACTGTGCTTGTGTTAACTGTGCTTACTCTAACTGAGCTTGTGATCGAACTGCTTAAAGTAACAGTGCTTGTGTTAACTGTGCTTGTGTTAACTGTGCTTGTGTTAACAGTGCTTGTGTTAACAGCGTGTGTGTTATCCGTGCCTGTGTTAACTGTGCTTACTCTAACTGTGCTTGTGATTATAACTGCTTATTGTAACTGTGCTTGTGTTAACTCTGCTTATTGTGGCTACGCTTGCGGTGGCTGTGATTATGGTGACTGTACTTGGAGTAAGCATCCTGTGTTCTCTGTGTCAATGTTAACTGTGCCTATAGTGACTGTGCTCATGTGAATGGTGCTTATGGTAACTGTGCTTATTGTGGCTGTGCTTCTCTTAACAGTGGTTGTGTTAATTGTGCTTTTGGTAAACATGCCTGTGTTAGGGAGGAGCATGTTATACTAATAAGTAGGTTTCAATGGTTGGATGATTTGTTTGTGTGTCTGCATTAGACTGAAAACCTTTCAGTATGGAAGCCATGCAGTGGCAGACAGACGAGTCCAATTTTATCCACTGCAGATGTTGCACTAGAGTACATTTATAGCTAGATTTTGTGTTTTAAGTTCCAAAAGTCTACTGTGCACAGTTCAGTGTGTAACCTTTATCAGCTTTTTTTTCAAATCGAGTGTTAAGCTCCCTTTTTTTATCTGTACATTTTAAGTTTGGTGACACAAAGGGCACAACGGGAGTGAGAGGTAGTATTTAGGAATTTTAATAATGCTGGCACAAATTACTTTAAGTGCTTTGTGTGCTTCTCTCTCACTGTGCTGCTGGATTACTCTTGCTCATTATCAGCCTCCCATCATCCATGACCTTGCCCTGCTGTGTGTGCAGCATTACCTACACCATTACACCTCATCTGATGAGGGCAGCAGTTACAAACCAGCCCTACTCCAACTATTCTTTCCAAAATAACATATTTGTCAACTCACTTTTGTAAATCTGTCTTTTGTAAATCTGAAAAATATTCTTCTGTTTACATTTTCTTATGATTTTTCACAAGTATTCTGTTTCTTCTATTTTGTGCTTGAGAGAGCTGATAAGTATGCGCACCTCTACACCCGTATGCCTCTATATTGGCATTAGAGCAGACATGGATCAAAGTTCACATCCATTTGAGGGATAATAGGCAGAGACCAAAGCTCTCAAAATTACTGCTATCAATGTACACTTTCTCTTTCCATTATCTGGATTACTCCACACACTGTGTCGTTTTAGTCCATGAGAAGTGGATTGGTTTTGTGTACGTTTTATGTGGCAACATGTTCAAATGGAGATAAAGTTCAGTGAAAGAACCTAAGTGGTAAGAAGTTATTCCTATTCCTAGACTTATCCAGAGTGACTTACAGAAGTGCTTTGAAGTTTCCATCATTGGATAGATCTCTACACTGGGTTACTAGGTTACTAACTAGAGTCACCCAGTTATTTCCCTTCATTTGAAGCACCTAGTACAGCGCTACCATCAGCCAGTAAAGCATCCTGAGACCATTCATGTGCGGGGTCGCTTGTCCGTTAAGGAACTGAGCTCACTCACGCAATGTCACCTAAGAACGCAGCCATATAAAGAATGGTACAAAAACATCCAACCAGATAGAATCAGCATCTCCCAATCATCCAAGAACAGTTTGGTGACGAACAATGCCTTTTCCAGCATTGTGGAGCAACTTGCCATAAGGCAAAAGTGATAAGTGACTCGGGGAACAAAACATCTAATCTTAATCCCATTGAGAACTTGTGGTCAATCCTCAAAAGGCAGGTGAACAAACAAAAACCCTGCCAAACTCCAAGCACTGATTATGCAAGAATGGGCTGCCATCAGTCAGTGGGCCAGAAGTGGATTGACGGGAGGAATTGCAGGATTTGAAGAAGAAGGGTCAACACTGCAAATATTGACCCTTTGCATAAACTTAACGTAATTGTCAATAAAAGCCTTTGCGGACACCTGACCAGCTCGCTGATTTTTATTTTTATTTTTTGGTTTACACAACTGTATATAATATTTTTGGCTTCTGTTATACTACAATTGTCCTTCACTGGAACTAAAGGGCTGAAACCTGTTCCAGCTTGATGATCTGCACAGAAGGTCTACAAAGCCATGGTTTGAAAGAGGATAGTGAAAGAACTCCAGTATCACTTATTGACTGATTCTTGTACATAAAACTGTAGACCTTAATCACTTGGCCAGTAACATATACTGTAATATATCATCTCCACTTGCTCCCACATCTGCACTAGTACAGTATCTCGGCCTTCATTAGGTATGGTATTTACAAAAAAAAAATGCTTCTATAGCTACAGTATAGTGCTATGTTTCTACAGTAGGTGATATTATCAAGGGGAAATAATACAGCAAAATACTTAACAGTCAAACAGTGCTGTGAGATTTATTCCCTTTTTCCACTCTACTAGATGTCAGTGGATGTGTGAAAATAAACACCTTTCTAATGTGCGTTTTTCAACACCGTTATTTAAAGATGTTGCTTACTTACGTAACCTCAGTGCACATGTGCTCTTCCTGCTCTGCCTCAGTAACGTCCAAAGGGATGTGCTTGTATTTCCTGGGGCTTGTTCTTTGGTCAGAAGTGTTTATGTATTTAATTATCACCAGTATAATAAGGTCCTTAGTTTACACTCTTATTCTTTGTTGAACGCCCACACAGCCATGGCACATGGCAATTAGCAGATGTTGTGTGAGTCAGAGAGCATGCAATAAAATCTACTTTGAGCTTGAACATTTTTTTTTTTTCTCTCTAAAAAAGTGCAGCGTTACGATGTTAACCGCCACTGTGCTGAAAGAGTATACGAACGCTGCTTGTCGTGCTCAAAACTGTTATTTTTACTTTTGTTGCAAAGAGTAATGACAGAAACGGTTGATGTCTGGTGCAAAAACAGGTCTGACTAAAGGGCAATGACGCTGATAACTATGAGACAATGGATATGCACTAGAGTGTGATCTGAAGCTCATGACCTTCACGTGGTGCCTGTTACCATCTTAGCAAGTCAAATATTTTGATCACGTCAACTGTATCTAGTCCTGTCTAAGATTATGAACCTCATTTAAATTTGTTGTCAACGTTTTCTTATTCTATTTGCAGATATAAATTTGTGCATCTTTCTAGAAATAAATAAAACAAAAAATGTGATTATCTAAATCAATTAACAAAAGAACAATATTAATTCATGCTTGAAATTTGTTTTAAAATATAACATTTTTCATTTCTTCATGCAATTAAATGACATGATATAGGTTAAATTTAAAAAGAATTCCCATTTCCTTTGGTGCGACAGGCTGAAAATGTCTAAAGATACAATTTAAAAAACAGTTGTTTATGTAACAGCCTCAGCAGCAGCCTCGTTTCCTCTCTCGTCTGTCCCGACCACTCAGCACTCAGCATCAACTAATCACCGGCCTGATCATCTGTCATCATCTGCGCCTGTTTCTCACTGGTTCATGCCTTAAGCTAGATATTTGAATGCTTGAATAATTCATAGTTAAGAAACAAAAATCATTCCCCTGAAACTGTTCATGTAAAAAAAAAAAAGAAAAAAAGAAAAAGAACTCTTTCTCAAGACTATCCCAGGAGACTTAGGGCATGAAGCGAGGTACACACTGGACAGGGTGCCAATCCATCTCAGTGCATATTAACTGTATACCACTCCAAAGACCATAAGAAGTACGGATGGTCCTTTCAGTTCTATGAATATACTTGTATAAGGGTTTTTTTTTTCCCCAAAGCATGGGGTTTATCTATTGTTCCTGTTCATTTTTCTTTTTACTGTCTGTTCTTCCATTGAAGTGAAAATAAAACCTGGCTATTGTTGATCCTTAATTTACAGTAGGTGTGTGTTCTGCCTTTCTAGTATATAATAACAATTAGATTGTTTTGTTTTGTTTTGTTTTTTTACTTCCCTCCATATTATTAAGGGATCGTGTACATGTTAGGGGAAATGAGTGAAAATACATGGTCGGTGCTCGTGAATGTGACCTTGGGCTCAGGTGGACTTTCTGTTTCACCAAATAGAGGATGGAGACGGAGGCACAGGGAGGGAGTACCGAGAGAAAAAGCAAGCAGTATGAGGTAAATGGACCAACGCTGAGCTCAGCGGGTAAGGTGATACATCATCATCGGGCCCAGCAGGTCACCGGGTCAAAATCTGGACACGTTTTTGACCTTCATGTGGTATAACCACGTACTGTACATCTTATGGATTTCTTAAGGAAATAAAAAACATACTTTATTGCTTTAAAGTTTATCCTAAATATTGACTGAAGCAGTAGAGCTTTACGAAAGGGCTCGAGTCATTCTGTGTGGAGGTGGAGAGAGAGAGAGAGAGAAGCTTGAGAGGACAATGGGAAAGTGTTTATCAAGCAAGAAAAAGCATTCCACGAACACTATGTGTAGAAATAAGTCAAGCTTATATAAGAAGTAGCAGATGTTATGAAGGAGAAATCATAAAGATCTGCTGGTTGAGGTGAAATGATAAGGAAAGGTAGATCCATCATCTAAAAATCATACCAGGATTCTGGACTGTGTGACTGACGAGTGAAGCAAAACGGATCTCTGTACTCGTAGGAATGTAATTCACATTCGTCATACAAGGTTCATACAGAAACAGATGTCTGTATGAAAAAAGAGAAGTAACATTATATGCCATCAGTATAGCATACAGTAGCAGCAATAGGAAAAGCCATGAGACATGATCTCGGCCCGGTGATTTGGATAGAAGGAAAACAATAGGGACTCTAGGAGTGAAGCTGTGAGGTGATGAATCTAAAGCTCTCTAAGCTATTTATAGGAGTGATCATATGATTAGGACAGGGTTAGAGTGCAGGTCCCAGTCCCATTACTGGGATTACTACACTCTTGTACTTTCATATGGTGATCATTCATTGCACTAGTGTGTTTGAGTTGATGGATGATACCAAAAGTTGCCCTTATTTTCAACAGTTAATGCTCTGGGTTACTGCGTTAATGCGCTGCCGCTATGTCCCTTAACCATATCTGCTCCTGGAATGCTACGGTATATCGTACCTGAGCCTGCGTCCTAACAAGCTCTGAAATGTGTACTGTAACACAAGTTGTGCATGTATGTAGGACAATCTAAAATTCAAATGAACTAAAAAGACAAACATAAATGTTTTTGAGACAAAGAATTTCTTCAAGTGCTTTGAGTAAAGTTCACATGTCAGGGGTTTACATGGAAATGTCCTTATGTTGATTGGACAGGTCAATGAGAATGAGAACTAAAGACATACAGTACAGGTCTCTCACAGACTTATGAATACAAGGGTGGCCATTTCTAAATGAAAATCCAATGGCTTGCACATGACTAGAACTATTCTAGATTTGAAGAAGGTATATGCGGTAGTGCCAGCGGACAGATATGGAAAAAATAACCACACTGGAGCACTGTAGACCCTGATGCTGAAAGTAATTAACCATATCGAGTGCTGTTAACTTTAATTACAATTACTTCAAATTAATCGACCTTGATGAGTATTTAGAACTTTTTGGTATTTGAGTTTTCAAGTTCACTGAACTAATTGGATATTTGAAGTAACTGTAAGTACTTAACAATAAATGTCACCTTAAAGTTCCATCAACTTAAAATCTTTCAGACTAGCGACTTTGTGTCTGACATCATCAGGGCGATATGATGATCACTGGTGGCTCCGTGGTAGGTGTTTCGCCTGCCATGTGAAAGGCCCGGGTTCGATTCCCAACAACTGGATGAAGTGTCTGTCCCAAGCCCAGATAAAATGGGAGGGTTGTGTCAGGAAGGGCATCTGGTGTAAAACCTGTGCCAAGCTTGTGTGTGGACCGACCGGATCGTCTGTGTGGCGACCCGTTGCTGGGAGCAGCCGAAAAAACAGTAACAATTTATTTGATTTGCAACAACTAAAAAAAAGTATAATTGCTATTAAATAGTGCGAGTTAGGCTACTCAACTATGCAAGTAAAGAACGATTAATATGAATGAGTACAATAAACTCAAAAACTGATAGTTCTGTTTACTTAAAAATGGAAACATCATTAGTTTTTTTTTTTTTAATTATGCAACTGATTACCTCGAATTTTTTGAGTTTTGCCAACTTATTTGGGTTTACAGAAAAGAATGTGGGTGTGGACAGGTTTTAAAGGTTGGATTGAGAGTAAAAGAAGAAGCTGAGGTGGGCGAGTTGCTGAGCATCAGTCATGTAATTCTAAATGGTCTGATGTGTGAAGAGGAGGTACCATGGTGGAGTTCTTAGTAAGATGGACTGAGATGGTCCTGAAGGTCATGGCGGTGATTGTCGATTTACATGCGTAATCGATATGAAGTTCCATTTCCAGCATTGTGCAGACGCACTTATGTAATGAAGTCGACTTTGTGCGGAGCTGGAACTGGACCTTCTTGTCTTCTTGCTATTATACATAGATGTGGATTTGAATGCAACTGCTCTGAAATTTTGTTGAGACCAAACAAAATATTATGTTTGACAAAGCTCATACACAGCTTTACGAACAGTTTACTACAGTGAGTTTACTCCCGTGCATCGCCAGTCAGTCATTCTATGTGCACGGTGAGGTGGAGAGAAATGCGCTATAGAGAGAAAGAATAAGAAAAAAGGGAAGAGAAGAGAAAAAAACGGGGCCGTCTAGAGATTTGTGGCCCCGATCATTGAACCTGATTTGGATTTCACATGCCGGAGTGTGACATTGCAGCGATCTAATCTTTGGTCACAACATTCATTTTAGTCGCTGTTCCTATATACTGTATGTACTGTAGTGTACACATGCACACACACCCTGCTTCCTTGCCATATGGAACATTCGCAGTCATTTGAAAAAGCAATTAGCACTAAAGCATGGCAAGAATGTCAGTTTCCTCTCCGTGTGCATGTGTATACTGTATATATCTGTGTGTGCATGTGTGCCACCCTCCTGACTTGATCACAGCTGTTTAACATTGCCAGCAAAATGTTTCCTCATGTACAGTACATATGCTGCAGTGTAAATTGTGAATGTTATTATTTACTCATAGATCAGATTCGACATTGCGTGCTGCTTGTAATCCGAATTCCACTTTTCATTCGTGACAGCGCTCATTCATTGCAGCGATCCGGAGACCCAGAGAACCCTTGTGAATTAATATGCATTTAAAGCAGTTTGAGGTTTTTAACTAAACCTCCTGCTCTCCGTTATCGGCTTTCCCCGTTATTGATGGCCGTTGTTTTTTTTTTTCCTCTCCGTCTCTCCGTCCATCTGCCCTTGAGGACGCCGCGAGAGGCCCGCGGTAATAAATGTGTTCCTGACTGACCTACTTATGTTAATAAAACAGGAAGATGTGCTCGGGCCATTAGGACCTGCTCTGTAAATAACAGCCTCTAAATGGACATCCAGGCATGAACTCATTTGTTTATGAGTTAAATAAAAGGCAAACATGAACGTTAATGAAGATGCCAGGATTATATTATACTTTACTGTAGCTAAGCTGCAGAAACATACTACAGAGTGAACCTAATGAATAATCACGATCTTTGACCTTCACTTTTGATGATGATGATGATGATGATGAGTGTATTGATATTCCTAGTACATAATAACGTGGGTCATAAGCCCCTTCTCAGTCCGTCATCTTTTGGAATTTTAGAATATCGTGCAGCTTGTTTTTTAAAGGCTGTTTTGGTTGATGGCTGATTTCAGGGTATTAAATGGGCTGGTATAATTTAACGGTAATGGCCGTGTGCTGAGGATACCCTAGAGATTCTTTTCTTCTGAACACAGTCATTTTCTCATGCCTGGTGTACAAACAGCTTATAAATGCGTCATACTGCATTGCCCCGAACCTCAAATTTCCATAAGCTTTATGGTACGAAAAACAATTAGTCCAAGATGAAAGTAAATAAAAAGCAATAAATATTCAAAAACCTTATATAATAATGTAATATTATAATGTTTTTATTTAAGGCTCTCACCAGAGACTTCATTAGATGGGTTGGACCTCCTTTTAGCCTTTAGAGCTGCCTTAATTCTTCATGGCGTAGATTCAACAAGGCACTGGAAGCATTCCTTACTCCATATTAATGTGATACCTGCAGCAGTTCTGTGATACTTCGTCGGCCGCACGTGCGTGATGTGAATCTGCCGTTTAACCGCCCCCCCCTCCCCCGGCGCACACACACACCATTAAACCAACACCACCAACAACATCTGAACTGCTGATACTGGGCAGGATGGATCCTACCATCCGAATGTCACAGCAGAAATCAGACTAGGCAACATTTGTTGTCCAATTTTGGTGAGCCCACTTGAATTGAAGCCTCAGTTTCCTTTTATTTGTTAACAGGAGTGGCACCCGGTGTGATCTGCTGCTGCTTTAACCCATCTGCTTCAAGGTTTGACCTGTCGTACAATCGGAGATGATCTTCAGCATACCTCGGTTGTAATGAGATGTTATTTGAGTTACTCTTGCCTTTCCATCAGCTCGAACCAGTCTGGCCATTCTCCTCTGTCCCCTGGCATCACCAAGGTATTTTTGCCCAGAGAACTGCCACTCACTGAATATTTTCTCTTTTTTCGACCATTGTGTGCGGAACCTAGAGATGATTGTGTGTGAAAATCCCAGTAGATGAGCAGTTTCAGCACCAAAAACTATGCCACAACCAAGTCACTTAAATCACATTTCTACCAGCAGATCATCTTGACCATGTACAGTATAATATATGCTTAAATGTATTGAGTTGCTGCCATGTGATTGGCTGATTAGATGGTTGCGTTAAAGCGCAGTTGAACATAAAAATAAACACAAAGTGTGAATTCATAAGCGTAAACTAAGATATATTTCAGAAGAGTGAAAATGTTCCATAAACTTCCCCAGGTGGAACATAGCTCTTAGCCTAAGACAAGCCTTATCATGAAGAAGAAAAAGAAGCAGGTGACTATCATATAATAATGTTGGATAGCTAATTATTAATTGCTTTGTACTGTACTGTGTATTCTCATTAATAATACGTGCTTACCGTTCACCGAGTTGAACACAGTGAGACTAGAAGCCTTAAGCTACAGTCTGATCTTTCTCACAGCACATTGGCTTTGTGCCCTGTACCTGACCCTCAACACAAAACGATTTATCACAATGGCATGTGCTAATGATTTACTGCTTTCCATACTGTGCCTGCTGTGCGTACGGCCTTGCATAACATATATGTTCAGTACATCCGGACAAAATCTGATGACACACACCCTTAAATTGGTCCCTGTCTCCCCGGTGATTGATGACGATCAATATTCAATTATCAGTTCCCATTGTTATTGGTTCCAGGCTCTGAGGGGAAAATCTAAAAGGAGAAGCATTCCGGATATACAGTATATGGCCAATCCCTGCAGTCTAAACTTGTTTTCTTAGTCCTTTAGTTTTGGCGATTTTGATCTATTTGGTGCCAAAGATAATTTGTGTCTAATGTCTCTTTGGAACAAATGTTGTATCTGTAATATCATAAACAGAGTACACACATCCTGTCCTTGAGGAAAAGTAGAGATTCCCTAGGACAAATATGAATTAAGTAAAAGTAGAAGTCCTCCATTTACATGTGTACATGAGTAAAAGTACAGAGGTACGCACATTAATACAAGCTCTTGTATTAACTCACAGTAACTTTTTCCATAGTAAAAAACAAAACAAAAAAATCTCTTTTTTTTCATCATTGTCTGCAACCAGCTCTGCTTCTGGTTTCAAACTCCTGGTACGTTATTAGGCATGTCTCAAAGGAAAGGCCATGTGGGAGGCCCAATTTCAAATCCAACCCAAGGCCCAAAGAGTGCCGGTCTCAAGGCCGGATAAAATGGAAGGGTTTCTTCAGGAAGGCCATCCAGAGTAACACCTGTGACACGTCGTGTACGGATCGGATGGTCCGTTATGGCAGGATGGGAGCAGCCCGAAAGTCCAACAACAACTGCGATTGTGTTACACAATACCATGCAGAAATGTAGTTAAGTAGAAGTATAGATATTTCTGGTAGGATTAAGTGGAGTAAAAATATCCTCTCATCAAACTACTCAAGGAAAGTACAGATATTTGTCGAAACTGTTCACTTAAAGATTTGAAGTTGGAAAAAAAATCAACAGTAGAAATCAGTAAAAGTTAAATTAAGAATGTGATGAGACCTCATAGCTACTGTACTGTATGTGGCCATAGTCTGAAAGGTCATGTGATCTGATGAGTTCAGACTGACTCTATTCCAGAGTGATAGGGTGTGTCAGGGTGAGAAGGGAAGCGCATGAAATGATGCACTCATTCTGAATTGTGTACAAGCCTCTGGAGACAGTGTGCTGATCTGGGGTTGCTTCAGTTGCTCAGGTCTAGACTCGGCAGCGTTATGTGGCAATAAAATAATGTCATCTACCGACCTGAGTGTACTGAATGACCAGATTGTCACATCTATGCAGTTTCTTCTGCCTTTCCAGGAGTCGATTTGTGAAAGATTTGTTCTGAGAGCATGAGGAATCATTTTCACACATGAACTGGCCACCACATTGTGCGCCGTAATCAAAGCTAAGGGGGGGTTGAATGAAATATTAGAGTGTATGACTTTTTTTGTATGATAATCATGTAATGGATTTTTACTGACTGAGAAATTGAAAATTTAGGTCATTACATACAATCAGGAAATCAGATTTTAATTTATTAGTAATGATTACGTGTTCACAAAAGGCGGGAGGTGATCACTGATCAATAGAGACATCAATCTCTTCCACGATAAAGCCCGGGAATCTCATTCATACAAGATGTGAGTATAAGACTTAATACTAATGTGTTGTTTGTGTGGTTATTTCCTAAAAAAGTTCTAATGAACAATTAAGAAAATGTCCACATGTATGAAAACATGGTTCCCTATTGTTTTTTTTTTTTTTTTTTTTTAATATCCTTGAAAATTTATTTCAGCGGTGACTAAGAATGTGAACTTTTAAACCAATATAGGTGCATTTCCATCCATATGACATATGGTCCATATTCAAGATGTATGTAAATGTGCTGATATTGATGTCGACCTTTTGAGTAGTTTTAATAAAAGCTTAATTAGAATTTTTTCAAATGTCCTCCTTTCATCCTTCCTCATGCACAGTCGAGCCTAGAAAAGCAGAAAATGCGCTCCAGAGTGAGTTCACACAAGTAAATGAAAACCACTGCTGCTTAACGGAGTTATGTTCTTGAGTTATATTCTTTCTGTGTCAAAGCATAATTCCGCCAGTGTACTGGACTCCTGAGAGACTCTCCCCAGTTAAACAATTGACCAATTAACCACCTGATCTCAATGTGGCATAAATTAGTATCTCAATTAACGTAATGCGACTGGGGCAAGTTCAAACAGAGTTCAGAAGCATTAACTGTACTCCAGCGTCCTTCACTCCAGCGTCCTTCAGGCATTCATGTGAATTTAAGCAGGCAGAGTCTTCGATTTCATCGATGACTGAAAGACGGTACTTATGTGTGCTTTTGGTGCATGAGAGAGATGTGTGGAGCCAAATAGGGCAGCACAGGCTCTGCAACAGCGCATGACATTGACATTGCCCAAGCTGTGAGTGCCAGAAACCAACACCAAGCACACCACGTATAAATCCACATTAAGTCATTCTGCCCTGTTGGAGACGAGAAGGCGTCCATTAACCTTCTCGTTAATCTGGATTAAAAATATTAATCCTATTCTATGCAAAGCCTACAAAATTTTTTATTAAATTAAGATTCAGTTATTTGTAACATGTTGCTTAAAGTACAGAATTATATATATATATATTATAATGGGATATAAAATATTCCAGTTATGAGCTGGGGTCAGAGCGACCTTAGGGTTACAGAGTGGCTGTGGGGTCTTGGTCAAGGGCGCAATCAACAGTAGCAGCTTGGCAGTGCTGGGACTTGAACCCCCAACCTTCTGATCAGGCCTTCACTGCTCCCAAAATGTTATTAATAAACTTCCATACCAGGGTTGGTCCCTTTTTGTACTATGATTACTGAATATCGAATAAGGCATGAAGGGGTTTCTTGCTAAAAATCAAAATCACAGATTTCAGTTTCTGGATTGTCTACTTACATTTGTCTTGCAAGCCATGGTGGTTGCTCAAAGAAATACAGTGTTAGTGAATTATTGTTACCTTTGGGGTCTGTTATATATTGGTGCATATGTGCATAGGTGTTGTTGGTTGTAACCGGTTGTAGCAATAAATGCTTCTTTCATTTGATGTTTTGCTTATAACTATATAAAACCATAAATCAGGGTATTAGTTATGTTTCAAATTAAACTTTAAAAAATGCAAAAGCCACATATAGAGTTTAATGATCTTTAATGTTTACATTTTAAATCTTAAATTAAAGACAAAGTTTGTTTTTGAAAAGTAAAACTCCTCTAAATAGCCAAAATATAAATAAATAAATAAATAAATAAAAAAGCTAAACAATTGATGTACTCATTATATTGGATGGCATCTGTTATAGTGGCTGCTTGTTGTGGAGTGCATGGGGCATTTCTTTTTTTGAATGAACTCACTTATGCTGACTTGGCTCTTTCTAAAATAAATAAATAAATAAATATATATAACAGCATTTGAGTATGCAAAATACAGCATTTTAACAATAATTGCAGATATTGCTAGTTGATGGAGAAGGAACAGCCAATCAGAAGTAGTGTGTGGAAGTCTGTGATTGGCTGGTTTTGTGGCAGTTTTGTAACACTGGACAAAGTTGAGCGCGCACAGAAAATAAATGTTGCTTGCGCGTGAAGGCAGATTCGAGCGCGCACAGAATCGAGAAGTCGCGCGCGGAGAACATGTTGCGCGAGCAGGGGAGCGCGCACAGAATCGAGAAATTGCGCATGCGCGGAAAACATGTTGCGCGAGCAGGGGAGACATTGCACACACAGAATCGAGCTGTTGAGCGCATAGAGTGCTTTGTCTGCTCTCAAAATGTCAAATTGTGGCAGGAATATAACGCCATAAACGCGCGCGCTTTTTCCTGCAGACGCTTCTGTAACCTTCATTGCGCGAGCGGCTGTGTATCTTCGTGCATCTTGTGATCGCGCTCCTCAATAACGTGAGCAGTCCAACTAATCGATAACGGCATTCGTTCACAACGAATTTGATTATCGATTTTATCGATTAGTTGTTGCAGCCCTAGTGGCATGATGAATGCTGGTTGTTGCAAGTTGTAGCTAATTTTTGGCTGTTGCAATTGGTTCTGTACATGCTTAAGGTTGTAGCAATTTGTTCAGGTTATTGCAAGTTGTGTAGCATGATGTTGGTTATAGCAAGTAGCATAGTGCAAGTGTAGCATAAGGTTTAGCATAACACCGCGGTTTTCGAAATGCAGAAATCCGAAGCTGTAAATTCAATTAGTTTACGAAGCACACAAAGACACTGCTTCCTAAAAGCCCTACGGTTACCACGCTACATTAACATATGACTCGCAGGCCAAACTTGTTTGCGAAGAAAATGAGAAGTTTCATGAGTTTCAGGATTTTTTTTTTTTTAAAGGTTCTAATTAAAAATTTAGTGCATATTGATCTTGGTGGTAGAGGTGAACATGGTTAAATGCAAAAGCTTTCATTTGAAACCGTATGTTTGTGTGCGACATATGCTTGTGTTACAATGTTGATGTGAAATATGTAGAAGGTACTGCAGACAAGTTGAACATCAAATAATGTATGATAGGAATGATAACAAATGCTTACTGTCCCAGGGCTCCTTCTTTACTCTCGCTCTCTCTCTCTCGCCCACTCGCTCGCTTGCTCCGCTTTCCCTTTATAGGAATATATTAGGACACAGCTGTTTTCCTATATACCAGATGGCACACAAAGCTGACATACTCGTTTAGCCTAGCCAGTTAAGTTCATTGTCTTTTGATCGAAAATATTAAGAGCAATGGGGGACTCATGCATTCAGGGCACGGCCAGACTGTAATATAATTACCTGTACAGGCAAAAGGTAATATTCTGTACCTGTCCTCCCCTTCCAGTCTATCTAACAGATGGGGAGCTGACACGAGGCCAGCAATGATCTGGATGTGTGTATGTGTACGTGCATGCTTTATTAGTCCCGCTCCATTAGTGCATCAGCCGAAATGTTTTTAGCATTCATGATCCAAGAACCACAGCCGGTGATTTTCTTCCTTTCTCTTCCTTTATTTAGCACACTCGCTGTCACCTTCACACTAGTTGAATATCGTGTTCATATCTGCATACTGTAGCTAACATGACCACACCCTAGTCACCTGCACTTTTCTTTGTAGCAATGGAGATAGCTTTGTCTTGTCCTGTTTGAGAGATGAGCACCATTACAGAACATTACTGAGGGGGAAAGGAGAGTAGAACGGAAGATCGGGGCTTTGATAAATTAGATCATCTGTAGTCATTAGCAGGCCTGTCACAGCTCTCCTGTATCAGACACATTGATATGTTATCTGGGTTCCTCCTTTTAGTTTAGATTAAAAATAGCCCTACACAAGTGGAGGAGGACAAAGGACCAGCGGCTGTCGAGTCTGCGGAATCAGGTGGTGCAAAGAAAGGAAAAACTAGTTTTGTGAAAAAAATGGGGGGGGGATTTATAAATTGTCATTGCTAATAAATTTTAGTAGAAAGAGATTCATAGATCTTTGAATAGTTGAAGTATTATTTCCTAACCTCATTAGTGTGCCCGCTGCTTAGAGGTTCATCAGTTATTTAGAGAAAAGACTCCATTTTTTAATTTATATTTAAATATTTCAAGTAATATTTTATTACTATTATATCATTCTGTAACAATATGGTTCAGTATATTAATACTAAAATTCATTCTTTTTTATTTTTATAGCATTTTTAGCAATAGACATTGTCATAAACCAGTGTACCAATTCTACATAAAATCTCTACAAAAAAAAGGGAAAAAAATATAATTTTCAATTAAAAAGCAAAACAACAACAAAACGATAGATAGATAGATATGTTATTTATAGGTCAAATATTTTATTAATTCTCGTGGTATTCATACACGTGTTTTTATTTAAAAGGGTTATTTCCACATGAAATGTATGGATGAAAGACAGCAAATGACTAAACAACAACTAATTATTCTGGCATTTTAGTCCAGAAGTTAAGTAGACGAGATAAAAATAAGCACCAATTTTAGGACTTGCTTTATTTACCTGTTATAACGATTGAGGAATGTTCTGTCCTAAAATAAAAAAAAATAATAAAAAAAGGAAAACGTTTAGATCTTTTTAGATAAAGTGAGTTAGTAAGTGTGGAACATTGCTAGCCTTCTCACCATTGTGAATTATCATCAACTGATTTAGACCTGTAAAAGCCACGAGAACAATTACCAACCAAACTTTACCTTGTGTTGGGTCTTAGTACATGTACAGAAGTATTCTTAGAGTATATTAACACCTTTTGTCTTTTGTAATATTTCAGACCCCACTGTCCTCATATGAGCACATCACATTGACCCCAATCTACAGTGTGCAAAAGTCTTAGGCACCACCATATTACTGTATTTGTAATACAAATTTAAAAATACATGTTTATCAAGGTTTTATAATATTGTGAGACATTGTCGTATGTCCATCCTTCTGTATCCTGCATCCAGACGAATATACAGGGGTTGGACAATGAAACTGAAACACTGGCCAATTTAGTGTTGGAGGTTTCCAATTTGACCAGCCTGGTGGCCAATCTTTATTGAGTGCACATTCCACCAGTAAGAGCAGAGCATGAACGTTTAAATAGCAGAGAGTAATAGCACAGCTTTGCTTAAAATATTGCAATGCACACATTATGTTGGGACATATCAGAGTTCAAAAGAGGACAAATTGTTGGTGAGCATCTCGCTGGTGCATCTGTGACTACGCATATGTGTAATGTTAGCAACCCCCAAGAAGGACGTACCACATCCAACAACTGGACGTGTAGTAACTGTGGCCGCGAGAGGACGCTGTCTGAAAGGGATGTCCGGGTGCTAAAACCGATCATTTCCAAAAAACATAAAACCACAGCTGCCCAACTCACTGCAGAATTAAATGCACTCTCCTGTTTCCACCAAAACTGTTCATCGGGAGCTCCACAGGGTCGATGTACATGGCCAGCCTGCTATAGACAAACCTTTGGTGTTTAAATGGTGCCAGAAGTGAAAATCTTGGGCTGTGGACAATGTAAAGCATGTATTGTATTGTATTCTATTCTATTGATGAGTCCACGTTCACTGTCTTTTCCACATCCGGGAGAGTTACGGTGTGGAGAAGCCCCAAAGAAGCATAACACCCAGTCTGTTGCATGTCCAGAGTGAAGCATGGGGGTGGATCAGTGATGGTTTGGGCTGCAATATCATGGCATTCCCGAGGCCCAATACTTGTGCTAGATGGACGCGTCACTGCCAAGGACGACCAAACCATTCTGGAGGACTATGTGCACCCAATGGTTCAAACATTGTATCCTGAAGGTGGTGCCGTGTATCAGGATGATAATGCACCAATGCACACAGTAAGACTGGTGACAGAGGGGTTTAATGAACATGAAATTGAAGTTGAACACATACGCAGATCAAAATATTATTGAGCCACTTTGGTGGAACGAGTCAGGAAACCCTGTTGTTTAATCGGGAGAATGCAAATGTATTTCCTCTCTGCTGTCTGTCTCAGGGTCTCTCTATGACTGACAGGTTAGTGACGGGTTCTTTTGATGTTCGGGATGCAGCACCTCTTTAAATGTGCTCTCTTTGCTTAGAAGATCTTCAGACGTCATGTGTGTGTGTTTGCCTCTCCCGGTCGATCGGGCCCAGACCAATAAGTGTATCAATGTGCAGCGGACACAACAAGCAATAACTCTTCTTTTCTGAGCTTAAAACTTATATCAGACACACAACAACTTCTTCTTTTAAAACTTAACAATTACGTGCAAAACCATTAATTGCTTCCAAACATACCTTAAAATAGATTAAAATAATAAATAAATATCACAGAAGAATATTTGCATGCCTGTAAAGAAAGCAACATACAGTATAACATGACATCAGTTTTCAGATGAAAAAAAAAAATCTGGGTTTTGCATCAAAATTGAAAGGAGCAAGAGTGATGAAGTTACCAGTAGAATTCTGGCATATTCTCAAGCACACTAAGTAAAAAAAAAAATCCATCTTTTTTTTTTTTTTTTTTAACCTATAAAACTGCACACATCTATATTCAAGTCTGATTATTACATCCAGCCCTGAAGCCATTTCCAAATGTTTGGACTTTTAAAGGAGTTCCTGGGAGGCCAGTGTTTTAAACACGCCTACCTTGATGGTATTCAAGCGCTTGTGAAACCCTTGGATAAGCGGTATCACATATTTATATGGCACTCCTCATCATATTATGCATCATGGGTGCATCGTGTATTGCAACACCTTTACTCTCTGTCTAACAGATAATTGCTGTAAGGTTGCACGAGCATCAGGAGGTCCCTATGTTGCAGCAATGTAACGATAAGATGCTTCAGGTGCAGCTCTGCATTTTAAAGGCTTTTATTGTTGAGTATTGTTGTATGGTTGTAACATTCATCCTCATCCGAATTTGAATGACTTGATTAAGATATAGTCCGGGTATATAATAGCATGTCTTACATTTTCTACTCGGGGCTTAACACAAAAGCCAACATTTTAAAACGTAACGCTCAAATTTGCCGTAATGGTAGCTCCGAGTGTTGAGTTTTTTTTATTCATTTTTATTTTTTTAGCAGCATATTGTAAATAATAATTCTTCACACTTCTACTAGAGAGACCGCTGTACCCATAGAAATGATACACTACTCAATTACATAGTACCCCGGGATTTATGCTAACCAGAAATTTTATTACACACATTTTAGATCCCCCCCACAACATTTCCTCTTTTCGCTTTGCTCCATCGAGTACAGATTAAACAGACCCTGTAGAGTTTTGATAGCTAAGGCATTAAGTAAACTATACCTGAGGACAAAATCAATAGCCACTGGAGGAGGCATTAAGATGTGATTTAAGTTTAATGGAGCGCTTCAAGAGGAAGCTAAGACAGATTACAGCCATCATCGTTGTCATCGTCATCGCCATCATCATCGAGTCTTTAGACTGAGCTCGTGATATGGACGCAGAACAGAATATATAAGGACGTCTTTAAGGTCACCTTAACGCTAATTCAATCCTGTACACGTAATCCCATCTCCAAGTCTTGTCATAATTAGCTTTTCCTTATCTATAGCTTTTCCATGGCCTACACGAGATCCTGTATGATTTATTTTTGGCTATAATGACAGTAACGGTGTCCTAAAGCACGATATTTATTACAGTACTGTGCTGTTTGGGATGATGGGTATTTTCCCCATGCAAAACTGACTATCAATAAATGCTGCTTATTGAAATACTGTACTTTTTGCTCTGTTTACACCTTCACATTCTTCCTCTTATTTTGTAATATCTACTTTCGGAAGTCTATAAAGTAGTAGTGTTTGACATGGCCGGGCTGAGATATACAAGAACAAACACATTTTCCCACCAATTTAATCTGCATTCATAAAATCTTGCAGCAAGTAGCCATTAAACAAATGGATGCGGTACATATTCTCACAAGAGATAAAAAAAGGCGTTAAGAAGGCGGCACGATGGCTTAATGGTTAGCACTGTCGCCTTGCACCACCAGGGTCTGGGTTCGATTCCCGTCTCTAATCAGCGTGCATGGAGTGTGCATGTTCTCCCTGTGATTGGTGGGTTTCCTTCGGGTACTCAGGTTTCCTGCCACAGTCCAAAGACATGCACATTAGGCTAATTGGCGTTCCCAAATTTCCCCTAGTGTGTGAATGAGAATGTGTTGTCTGGTAGAGTCTCAGAAGGAGCTTGCTTTACCTGTGATCTCTTTCTCTCTCTCTCTCTCTCTCTCTCATATATATATATAATATATATTATATATATAATATATATATTTTATATCTTTCTATCTCTCTCGCTCTTATTATTGGTTGATTCCTAACTGTTATTCCACCTGTCTTGCGGTTTCATATCATTTCAGCGATTGTGTTTGATGTGCAGAAAATCTGACCGTGGCTTGGATCCAGCATGCCAGCAGTAATTGAAGCTTGCTATGTGTATATTTTAATTAGATCAGTTGTAGGTCATGGGGCCATTGCTATTGCACAGCAGCAGTGTAGAGTGTGGAGTTGGCTTTGGAACGGAGCCCAGAGGCGTCCTCTAGAGGTCCGACTCGTTCTTACCGGAGCGGTGAGCTCTGAATTCGGCATCCAGAACCGTCCTTACTCTGCTGCCTTATTAACACAGATTAAACTGTTCCAGTCTGCATACAAAGCTCGGGGCTAGATACTGGATTCTATGTTAGGACATCAAAGGCATTTCTTATGAGTCAGTAAGTCCTATGACTGAATGTACAGTACAATAAAAGATTTCTGTTTAAATTAGCTTGAGGTCTGAGTCATGGAACAAACTAGTGATGATATAATGAATGAAATAAGCGAAAGATTAAAATAATTATGGCTTTGTTTATGTGCATTATTTCAATGTTTATCTTCTTCATCTTTCAGCTGCTCCCTTTAGGGGTCGCCACATCGAACCATCATTTAACTCCGTCTACCACATCTTCCTTTGTCCCTCCCTCACCACATCCATAAACCTCCTCTTGGGTCTTCCTCTTCTCTTTCCTACTCATTCCTAATTTTGTCCATTCTTGTCACTCCCGGGGCAAACCCGCAGCATCTTCAGCTCCATTATGATACGCCGCCTCCAAATCTGCGTCCGGTCATTTAGTCAGCAGCAGCGTCTCCAAACCGTACAACATTGCTGGTCTGGCTACCGTCCTGTAAACTTTCCCTTTCATTCTTTTGGATAGCTTTCTGTCACTGATCACTCCTGCTTCTCATTTCCATCCATTCCACCCTGCCTGCATACATTTCTTCACTTCTTTACCACACTCCCCATTGCTTTGGACAGTTGACCCTAAATATTTGAACTCCTACTGTACCTTCCCTACTGTACCTCTACTCCTTTGCCTTTCCCGCACTGTCTCTCTCATTATCATGCCACTGATTCTCTCACTGATTATGTCTTTATTTCTAATGTTTTTTTCTTTGCCTTTTGAAACAAATTAATAAGAAGAAGAAGAAGAAGAAGGGAAAAAACGAATTAATTAATTAATTAATTTTTTCAAAGTGTAAATTTTACTTTAATGCTATTTTTATTTTTTATAAAATTTTATTTTAGCAGTTTATTACTAAAATATATTCTTTTTTTTTGGTGGAGACAGATGCATAAAGCATTTCATTACATATCATATTGTGAGTGTTTTTATTTTGTGCAAAATATGCACTGTGCTCTTATTACTTGGTAAAAGCCATATGATTGTATATTTCATTATCTACAAACTCATCTTTGCAATGTTTTAAAGCCTTATGCGCAGTAACTTAAGTGACGTTCGAAGTTGTCCAAAAGCCATTTGAGAGACTTCACTCAACTTTAGTCATTGATGTTGCCGGCCCACTCTTGATATAAAAGCAGTAATAGGAATGCATTATGACTTTTAATTAGAAACCTGGCCGACCGTGATGGAGCGTGATGAAACGGGTCGTGCTGAAGGTCTCATGAATATTGATGAGTTGTGGTTGATCAATGGTGTTGAAACTTTTTTTCTTTTTTTTCTTTTTCTTTTTGAAGAGTAGGTGATGAAATCTGGGCCATTCAAATTCAGAATAGCCCTTGAATAAAATCTACGAAATATCCACAGACTGCTGCGACATCCAGCGGGTTTTTCCCCCCCGAGAGGCTACGCATGTCTTGTTTTTCTCCCATGATTCTAATGGTTTGTGTTTTATAACCTGGGTTCCATTTTGTCTGTGGAAAAGTTCAAGAGTCTGATATTATCTCTGATCCGCGGTGAGCGTGCGGCTTAATAAGCAGCCAGGCTTGGACACAGGGAGACGATTCGTCTTCACCATAAGTCGTTTAATCCCCGCTTTTGTTGAGACGCATTCGCTGGCTCAGAACACTATGTCAGGAGATAGCCACGGAGCAGGAATTAATCGAACCACATGTGTAGGCTTGTCTGGTGAATACTGAGGATAGACATGCAAATTACAGGGTGATGGTCAATTTTTTGCTACTGTGCAGAGATTCTTTGTGGACTTGCTCTGTGCTAGACAAGAACAAATATGTTCTGAAAGAAAAAGCATTACGATTTAGTGAGCTAATTAAATATTTCTGCTTAATGTCCATAGATGGACAATTACACCGTATGTACAGTAATTACACAGTCATTTACTTTTATGATACAGTGTTCAGGTGAGGTCAGCACACATATATATTACCGGAAATATTTTCAACAGAACCGTTCAGCAATGCACATTTATTCCCCACCGTTTACTAAGACTCAGTCGTGTTGTCTTGGAGACAGACTTTATTAAATAAAGGCGCCTCGAAATGTTTGTGTGCGCGAGTGCGAAAGACAGAAAGATCTTCAGGGCATTCACGTTTGTCTTTTAATCCATTTATCTAAGGATGTTTCACTCAGCTGTCAAGTCAAACATCTAACAGCATGTCACTGAAGTGTCCGTGCAGTCTGTCACGTTGAGGGGGATTGATTCGTGAGAACTTGACAGTAAAGAGCCATCACTGTCAGAACGCTCAGTCTCATGTAAACGCCGTCTGCATGATGGCTGTTCACGAATAACGCAGACCTGACACTGACACACCTGACACGAGGTCCAGTGTCAGGAGGTATACTGTATATAATGTCTCCTTATCAATGCTTAAGAAGCTTGAGGTGTTTTTTTTTTTTTTTTTTTTACTATTATTTTTGTATGCTACACAACTCGCTCCTATGGAGCCACTAAAGGGATATGAAAGAAAAAAAAAATAAAATTATAAGGGGGGAAAAAATTTATTCAGGTTGTTCTTCAATCAATACACAAGGATTTAACTACAGGAGCAAAATAATCCTCATCATTAACAACAATCTTCTTTAAAAAATAAAAAAAGAGATACATGATTGTGTTCTAGATCTACACACTGAGATTTAATCATTAATAACTGTTAATTGTAAAGCGTTAGCTAAACTTTGGAAAACGATGCTAAAAACACGTGATTTTAGTCCAGCCTTCATGCTCTAGGTTTCTAACCAATCACAGGCATGACTGAACTCTTGTAACCAATCATAAAACAGAAGGCGGAATTTCTTCACCTTACAGAAGCTGCTAACAGAAGCTTGCTAATAGTTTTGAAATCATTTACATTAATAGACTTCATTATTGTTGTTCTTGTTATTATTATAATTATTATCTATAAATCACTTAATTGTGTAGTTACTGTAAATGTTACGTAATTGTTCTTAAATGTAGTTCAGGCCGACACTGAGATTAAATAAGGAACATATATTATACTGAGCTGTGCTAAAAACACAACCTTTTAAGTCCCACCTACAATACAAAAGCCCAAACAAAAAGAGTCTATATATCTGTTTAGCAGTAGCTAGCAATGGCTCTTCTTACACTGCCTAGTGATGGGAAGTTTGAATCATTTTAGTGACTCAGTACTTTGAATCGAATCGTTTTTTGAGTCATTTAGTTCATTTCAGTCTTTTGACCAGAAATAAAAAATGTAAAAAAATTAATAAACTGACCCCCAACACGTCTACATACACACATTTTGACAACAGTTCTAGTAATGAAAGTATTACAATGCAGGTAAGGACATATTATAAACAGAATGAGCAGCTCACCATCATTTCTTCTAGTCTGAGTCATTCGTTCTTTTGAATCTATTGCACTTCATAGCGTCTATGGGAGTCACGTGACAAATGAACGAACGACTCGGACTTGAAAGATTCATTGAGAACCGTTTAATTCTGTTTCCTGTACATATCCTACGTACATATCCTTTTTTTTGGATTTTTCCCCGATTTTCTCCCTAATTTAGTCGTGTCCAATTCCTCCCCGTCACTAGGGGGCTCCACATTAAGTCTACTACTACCACTCAGCCGGGAGGGCCGAAGACTATCACGTGTTTCCTCCGAACCACGTGACGCCAGCCGATCGCCTCTTTTCGAACTGCTCGCTCGCGCACCGTTTGGGACAGTGTAACACACTCTGAGGACAGCGCTATCCGCTCTCTCTGCTGCGCGAGCTCATAGACGCCCCTGACTGGCTGTAGAGCCGTGATTAATGTCGGAGCACTAAGTATCTCTCATCCCTCCCCTGTGAGAGAGCTCGGCCAATCAGCTCTCTCTAGACCTCCGGCTGCGAGAGGTTACAGCACCACCCGGGATTCGAACTAGCGATCTCCGGATGATAGGGCGAGCGCTTTAACCACTGCGCACCTCGGAGGCCATCCTACGTAGGTTTTGCGATAATTTACGCATGCTCACCCAGTAGAAAATGAACGAATCACTCTCCTAGTTTTTCTGAGTCATGTTAAAGATTTCAAAAAGAACGAATCGTTCATGAACGACCCATCACTAACACTGACCTGGATGTACTCTCACCCATAATAAATCCCTTTATCTCAATCTAAACAGAACGGCCATAATATTACAATGCATAACATTATGCCCAGTACTGTGTAGGTACTTCCTGTGCCGTTGGGACAGCTCTGGCCCCTCAGTGGCTCCGCAGTGTCCCCGCAGGGCCTCTAGCGTCATGTCCTTTGGGTGCTGTGGGTTGTGGGTTTGTCCTCTGTGGTAAAATTGGATTGGGACTTGGGGAGTTTGTAGGCCGGATCGGTGGTCTTGGGCACTCTTCATACCGGGCCGCGTGCGTATCAGGCTGCGGTTCACTGGGTGTTCTGGTACCTTTGGGTATGCCTTGGGTACGTACTCATGATCCTGTCACCAGTTTAACCCAATTCCACAGCAACCTCAATCAATGTTAATGCTAATCCCTCTTACGTCCCTTTAGATCCCAAGCATATTTCTGTGCTTGATGTTACCACAGTTTAATACAAAGCTCAAATATGTACCTGATCTGCATGTTTGTATGGAACATTAACGGTGGGATTGTATGTGAAGTTTAACTGTAGCTTACACATGATTATTATCATAAGACAAGGGGTGTTCCTTGATTTAAAAAAAAAATCCTTTTCAATTTTCCAAAGTCAGGTTTATTCATGTGGTGAAAGCTCGTGCAGCTAATGTAGCAGTGACACTTTTAGTAAATGCTGTTCTTTGTTTAGTTATTAGCTGTCTTAGTGAAAACTCATTAAATTAATTGGACTTTAACTGTAACTGTCGCACTGTCTCTGGTGCAAGATGAGAATGTTCGTTTACTGTATGTTTTCTCTTCTCTCTTCATTTCCTGTGCTTTATGCGACTCTCGCTGCTTCACAGTGAAACATCTTGCACATTGACATAAACTGCCATTACTGCTGGCTTAAGCATTTCAGCAGTCCATTGAAAATGCCCAGGAGTTGCCATTCACAGCATCTGATTAAGAGCATTAACTCTTAGTCTGCATAAAACATGACCATTACTCCATAAAGTGGATTTTAATCAGCCAGTTGAGATGAGATTTACTACAATCGATTAATTACCTAATCTTTTTATTTTCCCCTTTCCCACCCTCTCATCATATAAAACCTCAACCCGGAGTACATTCGAGGACTTTCCAGTGGTGTTGCTATGGGAACGGCTTGTCTATATGTATAATGTGTGTGTATTCTGGCATTGCTTGAATGTTGGGGAGGTTAACTTTAAATGTCATATTAATATGCTTAATGCATGACAATATGACCAGGTCTTTCCTCAATGATTATTTAATGCAAGGCACTAATTACTATCTAAGAGCCTCCGTTGTGTAAATCAACGCACATCAATTATGTTCTAAAAACTAATATTATACATCTTGACTGACAGTTGATGTGTCATGGGTGTTGCATTGTATGTGTGCCGAATTAGAGTTTACTCTTACTGTAGCGACACAACTAAAGAAAATCGATGATATGAGTCATGGGTACCAGGAACATGAAGATTTTGAACACCCAGTAACATGAGACCACAGAAACCACAGTAACCACAGAAACCCTCTCCCCTCCCACACCCACCACCCTGACCCAAATCATTCGGAAGCAATGATATGTAAAATTTGAAAAGTCAGAACATGTTGCATTTCCAAAACAACCGGTTTGAAGGGGGTGGTCCCAGGCATCCAGTGCACTTCAGTTTGCCAGAAAGCGACTTTTCCCATTTTTTGCTCATACTCTTCGATAGATTTGTATGAGTTAATGGTTATTACTGTTTGGGATTGTCTGGTCCTAAGTAAAGGGGAACATGTTGTTGTGTATGTGTACAGTATGTGCGTGCATGCATGTGTGTGTGTGTGTGCCCATGTGTCTAGGCACGGGTGTTCCTTTCATCAATCCTCACTTAATCCCTGTAAAGCGTTTAGACTAATTAGCTTGCAGGGCACTCTGGTGTGTAATTAAGTTACTCGACTTGATCTTCTATATATGATGTTCAGGTGGTGTGTGCGTGGTGTAAGCAGTTTTGGGCCTGTTCTAATGGTGGAGCAGGTCAGCGGTAAGTGAACTGCAACAGCTTTTAATCAGAGGGAAGTGAGGAGGCCTGCAGGGAATAAATGAGTATTAAATCTGTCAGAAGCTTCTGCTGCTGCTGTACTCACTGTGGCTGTGTCCCAATCTTCAAATGCTGCATTTTGGTAGTGTTACTCAGAACGCTGGTGTTGTAAGGCAGCGGTGGAAAAATCTGTCTTTATTGGTGCATACAGTATATAGCATACATTTTTTTCCTATTAGCAATGTCCTTTTTTTTGTTAAATTAAAAAATAAATTGTGTGCATTTAGAAATGTTAAAGTTTTTGTATTTTATAACTATTTTTTTTGCCATGCATTATACTGAAAACCATTAACATTATTAATGGTAGAATAAATGTGCTCAAATAAGACAAATAGGTAATTATGGTTAATGGTTTCTTTCTTCACTAATTATATGTTGTTTAAGTTTAAAGGAGTTTGTCACAAGCAGCCGAACTACTACAGCTTCATATATATTGTCAGAAAGACAGCTGACATTCATTTCGTTATGAATTATGAAATTATGCCGGAGATGTTCTCCGCATGCTTGGTGTGTTTCCTCTGGGTACTCCAGTTTCCTCAGTAGTCCAAAGCCAGGAACACTAGGCTCATTTAGGTTTCCAAATTGTGTATAGTGTATGATTAGGTGTGTGAGTGTGTGTGCTTACAGCCTGCGGTGGGCTGATGAGGTCAACGGGGCAGGCTCCAGGCCCAGATCTTACACAGGCTAAGTGGTGTACAGTATGCATGGATGGATACTTTCATGCATGAAAATGTTTTATTCTTTTATTGTAACTTTCTTCATTTGTTTTTCTTGTTCTTGCATGTCTGAAAAATAAATGAAAGGGGCATGGGAACAGAAATGAATGGAAAGTACAAAAGTGAATGAGTTTGTGAGAACGCCATGCTGTCTGTCACTCCAGGATGCAGGACTGTTGAAAGGAGCCAAGTGAAACTGTTCCCCTAAATGTGCAGTTTAACTGATTAAAATCCAACATTCCTGAAACTAATTACTCTGGGTTGACATTTAGTCATTTAGAATTGATTGACATTTACGGAAGACTTCAAGCACAATACGCATAGGCATTGGACTATGGTTCGGAAGGTCTTGGGTTCAAATCCCACAACCACCAAGTTGTCCCTGTTGGCCCTTGATCAAGGCCCTTAACCCTCAACTGCTCAGATGTATAATGGGATAAAAACGTACGTCGCTCTGGATAAGGGCGTCTGCCAAATACCTAAAAGTAAGTAACTTGTCACCAACTTACAGAAGAGACGCATCTAGGAACTGTAGTCTATAGGAAGTGTACACACAATCATCAAGCCATTTCCACATGTTTGGGCGATTATAGGAGTTCCTGGGAGGCCGGCGTTTCAGACATGAAGCAGGCAGTCCGATCATATCTTCGTGCACTGAGGTACTTTTATGTCTTGATGGTATCCAAGCACTAGTGAAACGCTGCGATAAGTGCATTAGTACATTAGCAGGGGATTATACAACATAGAGAAATGAAGGGCGTTTTTATCCTCATCAGCAACTACATTACTTCACCCACATTTTTTCCATGAAAACCTGTTAAAAATAAACCAGAGAGAAAACAGCCTGTTCTTGCAGGCTGAATTAATGTACCATGAAGAGCTACAGAGCATCACCTCATATTCACATACAGTACAAGCTATAAACAAATGTAAAACACTACAGGGGGAAGAGAAACCTGACAAGGAAACGCGCTCGTGCTGTGTGTAGTCTCACTCACAGAGTCGCCGTGGAGACCATCCCGAGGAAATAACACTGCAGGATTCGCATTATTCGAAAATTTCTCTGTCAGTCATTTTTGCAGCGACAAAATACATATTCATCTTTTTTCTAATGGACCACATTGATTGTTTTTCTATAACAGCACTCCGTCATGTTTTAGTCCGTAGTTCAAATACCTCGACCTGATTGCTCAGGGGGCGGCTGTTATTACTATGTACAGTAACACCACGGCTCAGATGATATTCCCAGCTGTAACGTGAGTGACGGGTTAATATTAATGTTCCACAATGCTGTTGTTTCTATAGTAACAGCTCACACACAGGGACGTCTTGGACTCTCCACATAAAAGAATAATGGGAAAATGTGCTGCTGTTTAACATGTTGTTTGCTCTTTTGTTTAATTGTTTGTATGCGTAAAGAGAAGATGCTGATGAGGGAACAACTGTAATGTAAGTGTTGAGGAAGAATGGAATGTGTGTGTTTCAATATGGTGTGTGTGTGTGGAGGGGGGGGGGGGCTTATACTGCAGCGATTCGGAAACACTCACTCACTCACTCATCATCTATACCGCTTAATCCTGTATTCAGGGTCACGGGGGGCCTGGAGCCTATCCCAGGAGACTTAGGGCACGAGGCAGGGTACACCATGGACATGGTGCCAGTCCATCGCAGGGCACAGACACACACACATACACTCACTCATTCACACACTACGGACAATTTGGGAACGCCAATTAGACACCTATATGTCTTTCGACTGTGGGAGGAAACCGGAGGACCCGGAGGAAACCCACCAAGCATGAGGAGAACATGCAAACTCCATGCATGCTGCCTGCCTGATTCGGAAACAGTGACATTTAAAAATGAACAATATGTTAGACATTTTAATGAGACATTTAGTTCGTTTTATATAAAATGTCATGGAGCACTGAAGAAATGAGTGAGGACTGGTGCTAGTTTCTCTCTCTCTCTCTCTTGATTTCAAACACCTGCTTCATGATTAAGTATTTCACAGAGGGAAGGCAAATCATCCAATTATGCATAATCCTCAGCAGGTGCTGATATTCCCGCTTCAAATACTGTACTACACACTACTGTGGTTATATACCGCGACACCATGTAGAAATGTAGTGAAGTAGAAAGTACAGATACTTGGTGTAGGATGTAATGAAGTAAAACTAAAATGTAAAATGCATGAAAAATGGACTTAAATGCAGTAATAATGTAAATGTACTCTAGTTACAGTACCTTCCACCTCTGAGCACGGCTAAACATTTTTAAAAACATTTTTTAAAAATTGCTATTAGCCTTAGATCATGTAAAGTCAATATAAATGAGCTGTCGCCATAGAAACGATGGTAACCTTAAACCTGGTGGTGTTGTATAGACATAATGCCCACCTTCTGACTACTCGGGTTAGAACGTTCATCAGATCTGCGGTAGGATAGGAAATGACACTGACGTTCCGCAACATTATATACGAGTATAAAGCGTTAAAGGGCGTTTGAACACACTCAGGATCATGCTGTTATAGATAAATGATCCAAAGTCACTCTGGGGTACACTGTTTTCTTGTAATAGCACTCCCTGTTGTCTGCTCTCTAAAGAAACCGTAAAACACACTCATGCACACACACATGGTCACAAAAATATCAGTAGTGGGAAAAAACACTCCTGTTTATCATTTCTCAGAAAGAAATACTGCAACATACAGTATCATCCCAGTCCACAGCTGCTGCTCTAGCAAGCTGCCTGCGGTGTCTAAAATGAACGTCGTTGCAGAAACGCTGACTAAACAGAGCGTAATTACAGTACGGAGCGAGTCCTTGAACGCAGCGCTGTCATGCAACTCAACCATGTCTTCATTCCACATGTCTAGATGTTAAGCGAAAAACAAACATTAGCCTGAGTTTAATATCATCATCTACCCGTCGTAATACAGACAGAACGATGTGGTACTGTATCACAGACCTTTTTCTAGTTGTTTCTCTTTCGTGTTATCCAAATTATTTGGACGGTGTAGCTCAGTGGTTAATACAGTTCGTTGGACTATGGATCAGAAGGTGATGGATTTAAACGCAGCAGCCGCTGTTGGACCGTTGAGCAAGTCCCTCACCCCCTAAACTGCTCAGATATATAATGAGAGAAATGTAAGTTACCCCGGATAAGGGCATCTGCCAAATGCCGTAAATGTAAAAGTTTACCTTAGTGCAATGTGCTACACTTTGTGAGGTTTTGTCACAATACATGTCCACATACATCTGCCCACACTCTGCAAACATGTCTGCTTTGTGACAATGATCATTGTTTCAAGCTCTGTATAAATAAACCTGAATTGAATTGAGTTTTTATAGCGCTTGTAACAATTGTCATTGTTGCAAAGCAGCTTCACACAATCAAAAGAAAATTATAGAAATTTGTCTGAAATGTGAAAAATATGTACAAATCAAAATGACCAGATCGTCCCTGATGAGCAAGCCGAGGGCGACGGTGGCAAGGAGAAACTATCCTGAGACGACAATAGGAAGAAACCTTGAGAGGAACCAGACTCAACAGGGAACCCATCCTCATCTGGGTGAAAATGGATAACAGGGATTGTAGTGCGGTCAATACTGTGCGTTACGAGGCTGGAAGTTTAATATAACAGTTGATGTTTTTAAGTTAATATGGAGTCCAGTACATTATTGGAGGCTCATGTACTGAGTTTTGACGTGTTAAAGCATCCTCCCAACAGTCCTGATCTCACTCCATCAGACTTCATCATTACCTGTCTGGTCTCCTGAAAGCAGTCCTATGAGGTGTGAGCAGCCTCAGTTTTGTTGAAGAAATGAAGACGCTGGCGCATTCGTGGTTCACAGCTCAGTCTAAAACATTTTAAATGAGTGAATACGAAAGCTTGTGGACAAATGGACAAAGTGTACATCGGAAAATGATGTAGTTTTCTTTTCGAAAAGTTTATTAAATTCTACTGCCAGAGTGCGGATAATTATTGACTCGCCCTCGTATTTTGACACGAGACTGTCCTCTTGTACAAGAAGGGCAAGGTGAAAAACAAAAGGTGATTCGTAGTCATGTGCTGCACGCATACCGCTTTTTTCTGTCTTTGTGAGATAATTGGTTTGGACAAGAACAGTAATCCAATCAGAGGCAGAGTAGGGTGGGACAGAGCATTGATGAACAAATACCGTTTGCAACCAACTACCTGACTGTCTACTGGGACACACTAAAACATTGCAAATGTGGCAAAACTGGGATGATGAAGCCAACTAGCCATCAAATTATGCATTTCGCGATGATTATTCTTAAGGAATAAAAACCGTCAGTGAAATTAAGTGTGAACTCTACTGGTTTATGTTGAGGGAAAAAAAATACAATGAAAGAACAGAAAGAGCCTTAGCCCACACACGTGTGAGAAAGAGAAGGGAGGGGGGGGGCGCGGTGACAGTTTGATAGATTAGATCATCCCTAGTCCCTAGCTCCCCACTCTGCGGAGACATATGAACGTGTCGTCTGGAGGTTTCCATATGGTTTGCATTCGGAGCCAAAGGCTAGACGATGAAAAAGAGGTGATCAGTTACTTTCAGCAAGTCATATATAAAACATTAGCACCTTTCCAGAGAACATATCCAGTGTCATGTTGCCCACTGATGTCCTCACGTGCCTGAATCTCAGACATATTTCTACTAATGTTTGGATAATAATAATAATATGTTGAACCATGGAGATCCACGGAACTGGCACTCACGGAGAAATACGGAGCCTTAGCTTTTAAACAGAGAGATTGTTGATGTGGACATGAATGTGGTCTTAAAAGGAGTAAAGTAAAGCCTGTGGACACTTGCCATGACTGCTAGATCGTCAGTCTCTAACAGATCTTGAACGCTAACTGATGTGTTATCTCCAAACTGGCCTCATTAGTGCTTAATTATTGATCAGCGATTTAGAGATACACCACTCCAAGGAGGTAGGAAGCATTTGCGTCTGCGCTTGTAACACATCACGCTAATAGATGTGGCTAATCGATGTCTCTTGGCATTCACAGACACATGCCATACACCGGAGATTAGGAGAAAGTTCCAGGAAAATAGAAATGTGCGTATGTTTTTGTATCTCTGGAGTGGATCAGGAAGATGAAATTCAAATTCAAACCTGATAAGTGAGCAGTCTCCTCAAATGCACTTTTATTATGATAATTGAAACTGGGTTACCAGTGTCACTTAGCAAATCTTCATGTATACACTCAGCCTTATCAACCAATGTGATGTTATTAATGATTGCCTGAGCATTGATTTTTTTTTTTTTTTTTTTCTCCTCTTTTGTCCCCTCCTGCAGGTAAGTGCGCTTGAACTTTTGGGAACTTTTGCTGACAGCGGGTGAGTGAACGGAAACAGTCTGGTCATATGGGGTGTTTTTGAGTTCGAGTTTTCTGGGCTCAGCATCTGTTCTGCCTTTAGTTACTGTAGGCTCTGAAATTTTGCATTCTTCATCTGCACATTAGTCAAGACTTTGATCACAGCTTCATCCTTGATGTTTCACACTTATCACTGTGAATCTGTTTTTGCTCCTTTTTGTCAGTATGCACATAGCTACCGATCTCACCTGCATAGATTCCCATGAAGCAGGAAAATGCTAATACTTCAAATACAGTGGAACCTTGGATTATGAGCATAATTCGTTCAGGAATCGGGCTTGTATTCCAAAAACACTCGTAAACCAAATACTTTTCCCATAAGAAATAATGAAAACTCAAATTATTCGTTCTACAGCCCAAAACAATAAATACATAAAAATTATTAATACAACATATAAAGTAAAAATAAAACAAATTAACATGCACTTAACAGTTTTAAAAAAATAAATCCAGACAGTTAAGTGTTTCCGTTTGTGCGCGCAGGCGCCGTGTGTGTGTGTGTGTGTGTGGAATTAGCCCCTCGCCTCATCTTAAACAGTAAAACTCCTTCTCCCTCCCACACCTCGCTTTTTAAGTTTCACAACTAACAAAGAATCGTGCCAGAGCGTTTAAATAGAGCGCATGTGTAAAGTGCCGGGAGGTGTGTGTGTGTGTGTGTGTGTGTGTGTGTGTGTGTGTGTGTGTGTGTGTGTGTCTGTCGGTGTATGTGGGGCACAGTGTCAAATTACGCGCGTGCAAACAGAAGAGAGAAGGAGATGTTGATTATAAGAGACGAGCACTAAGACAGCAGGGGACTCTTATTTTGACACAGGTGATGCAGCAGGGGAGACGATTACCCATAATTCCCACAGCGCAAGAGAGAGAAAAATCATTGGCTCAGTTGTGATCACTTGCCGCTCGGTGTCAAAATAAGAGTCGCATGCGTGATACATGATACTCGGCGCTCGTAAACTAATACTTGCTCGGTTTCCGATTAAAAATTTATTAAAAATCTTTGCTCGCTTTGCGGAACACTCGTAAACCACGTTACTCGCAATCCGTGGTTTCACTGTATAGGGTAGAACTTGCTACATTGTTAAAGCAGCAGTCTTCCACTTTTCAGTCTAGCCCCTTTGTTATGAGCTTAAAGTGTGTAACTTTTACCAAACTTACTCCAAGCCGGAGTACTGTACATCTCAAAACCACACAAAAAAACCCGAAGCTAGTTGGCTAACATTCAGGCACTGGAAAAGAGAAACATTTTCTTCTCTTTCTCAGCCTTTGCACGAAAAGCAAGGCTGATCTTCAGACATGTATCCGCTCCATAATAACCCATTTCCTTAGCCAGTATTCACGAAACGTCTTCCACAAAAAAGGATCTGTACATCATAGACGCACTGTCTGCACTTAAACACCCTGTCATTAACTTTCAGTCCTCCAGTCACGGGGCAGCGTGAGTCCTGCTCCAATGGGCTTCAATTAGCGCTTGTTGTAGTTTTGACTCAAGCAGTAATAACGTCCCAGGACAGCATGATTAAAACTTACTTCTGCTCCAGAGGAGAAGTTACTTCAGAATCACCAATTAACAACCAGCACCTCAGATTGGAGCCGTTATGAAGGATTTGCAGCAATTAGAGTACTACATTGTCCTGTTTAAGAAACCAGCTTGATTCCATGATTCCAGCTTTCTGACATGACACATAATCCTGTGGTCATAATTTTCTATTGTCAGTTAGGGTGAGCCCAGGCAAATTGTAGGTGTGGTCTTCTTCTGCTGTACCCATCTGTTTCAAGATTTTATATGTTGTGCATTCAGAGATGCTCTTCGGCGTACCTGAGTTCTACCCACATGCTATTTGAGTTACTGTTGCCTTACTGTGCCTCGAACCAGTCTGGCCATTCTCCTCTGACCTCTGGCATCAACAAGCTATTTTTGCCCAAAACTGCCACTCACTGTTTTTTTTTTTCTTTCTCAGAACATTTTCTGTAAATCTTAGAGATAGTTGCATATGAAAATCTCAGTAGATCGGCAGTTTCAGAAATACTCAGACCAGCCCGTCTGGCACCAATAATCCCACGTCGCGCTCACAGTCACGTTAATCAAATTTCTTAGCTATTCTGTTGCTCGTTATGGACTTCAGCAGATCATGTTGACCATGTCTACATGCCTAAATGCATTGAGCTGCTTCCAAGTGATTTCAATCTGATTAGATATTTGCTTTATCGAGTTGTTGAACAGGTGTACCCAAAGTATAAAGTGTATGTGTATACTGTGTATACCATATGAACAAAAGTATTTGGCCTGCTAATTATTGAATCCAGGTGTTTTATTTCGGGCCCTCATCCCCAGTGAAGGGCAATCTTAATGCTTAAAGCATATCACGACATCTTGGACGATACTATTCGTCCAACTGTTTCGTCCAACAGTTTGGGGAAGACCATTTTATATTTCAACATGACTATAAAGGAATATAAGACATGGTCTGATGAGTTTGGTGTGGAAGAACTTGACTGGACCACACAGAGACCTGACCTCAACCCCATCGAGCACCTTTGGGATGAAGTGGAATGGGGATTGTGAGCCAGGCCTTCTCGTCCAACATCAGTGCCTGACCTCATAAATGCTCTACAGAATGAATGGGCATGAATTGCACTGCAACATCTTGTGGACATCCTTCCAAGATGAGTGGGAGCTGTTATAGGTGCAAAAAGGGGACCAACTCCATACTGAAATATATGTGTTTGGATACAATGTCATTGCAGATTTGGCCAAAGTACATATTTCCTCAGTTGGAATTGGAGAATCAACCAGGTGGGAGATTTCATTTGATAATGACTTGACGCTGAGTAAATGTGTATTAACGAGACACAAAAGAGAGTTGTTTAAGGACGGGAGTTGGTCTTTTATAAGGGGCCTGTCTATATTACCAGAGTTTATTAAGTTTCTTGAAGCAAAGTGTTTACACACGCTCTCACACACACACAGTGTTCGAAATCAAATAAGACATCCTTGTCTCTATGAGCTGCCGTCTTCATGTTGTACAAGGCACCTCAGGGCTTCGCCCTGCATCTCAGATAAACACAAATGTTCACCAGCCTCATTACATCATAGAGATTATTCATTACAGATGCTTCATTATTAATGAGTGCATCTGTGTTTGAAGATGTTGACCCTCGGGGATTCCTTCATGCTGATAAGAGGCTAATGCACTCAAGGTGTTTGATTTTGGCAGCTCTACATTTTGCAGTCTACGTGAGACATGAGATAGAGACCGGAGCGACCGAATTATTTATTCTTCTCGACCTGTACAGTACGTGCGTGTCTGGTTTTTCTAAATGTCACGCAATGTTTAGTCTTCCTGATGGTAGAGCAAGGTGGGCATTTTTAGTTTTTGAAAACATTCCAGGCTTAGCATGAAGCTTGTCAAGGCTGAAATACTTTGTATTACTCTGTCCAGTATAAAATGCATCTCACTACTACTTTTGCTTTCTTTTTTTAATTTTATGCGTGGGAACAAATTCTTTTACTTTATGTTTGAATAGTGAAATTACTTCCTAAACCTTACCCAGTCATAATGATGAACCTGCCATGCATAAGGCAACCCATCCTCATTTGGGTGATACCAGATTGTGCGATGATAAATAAATCCCCTCTGTAACTGTGTGTTCTGAGGTCGAGAGTACAATTGTATAACAGCAAATGTGTGTTATTTAACATGAAGCCCACTTTGTCGAGGTCACCAGCTGTTCACTATTCGAACGAGTGCAGTCGTAAGGCAGCGCTGCCCAAAGCCATCTCCATGAATATAAAGCGGAACCGTTCTCAGGCATCACGTGCAGCTATAAGCAGACCATCTGGGGTCCTCTTCATCAGCAGCGACTGTTCTCCATGTGATGAGAACTCCATCCAGATGTAGGGCATATCCGTATGGATCAGACGGTCCTGAATTCACCGTCATTATGTTTTTTAAATGGCTCCTGATAATGAATAACATTTTATACCATGCAGGTGCAAATAAGGCACCATTGCTTTATGGATCTTCACGAAACAGCAGTGTAGCCACCGGATTCCCTCCAACACATCTGCTGAAACGCAGGAACTTCGGCTTCTTCCTGAAAGACGGTGTCATCCAGCTTACTGCACCATGTACGATGAGGATGTGTAGACTTTCAAATATTCTCCGTGCTCACAGTTTCCATTGTAAAAGGCAGGACCACCTTTTCAGCGCCAAGATGACTTAGCAGCATGTAGTAAGTGAGACATGCGCGTCTCGACTCGGCTCGGCTCGGCTCTGCCTCCCACAAACACAATAGGATCATCAGAACGAGCAAATGACATTCAGAGCTGAACAAAAGCTTCTTTATTGGAAAACTCACTTTGAGTGCTTGTTGGAATGAATAGATTAAGTAGAAAAGATATTTTATTGTGTCTCAGGATTTGAGCAGAAGTGTGAAGGACAGTGAAGGTTGCATGTGTTTTTCGTGTACTTGTTCATTTCTAGAGCTTCAGCAGAAAGGCTGCAATAAAGCCCCAGGGAACCGAAATCCATGAATGCTTTCTAATTAGGTTATTGCTGATCTTGTGGGCAAATAATGTGCACATACAAAGTATGAATACACATGCGGTTTTCCTTTTTTTTTTTTTTTTTTTTTAAACACTTTCAGTGGTATTAAAGCCTTTGAAAAGCTTCACTTTCACCAGTCACAAAGCTGATGTCATGCTTGAATGCGGTCTTCGAGTGTGCATAACTTACCAGGGACAAGTTAACCCAGCAAGGATAATCCACTGTCTGAATTCTTTCTATAATTAAGTACATTTATGTAAAAACAAAAAAAAAATTATAAAGTGATGTAATTTTTTATTTATCTTGTACCATAGGAATTTGCTTATACTGTGTACATATATAAACTATTTTTAATTTCACATATTTTACATATCAATTTTGATGTTCGAGATGCTTTTCTCTTCACCAAAAAAATGTGTAAAAATTATTTTGAAGGAAGAAGTCATGGTGAAGGAGAAAAAGAATCTGATGAAGTAAAAAAAAATACAGAGGAAAGAAAAAGGGACATGGGACAAAAAAAAATGTTGTGAGGGGGAAAAAGGGGGATATACTGTAGGAAGAAAAATAAAATCGAGACCATGTGACTCGAGATGCTTGTGCGGTACTTCAACACAACAATGGCTAAAATGCATTGACATACTTGCCCTTTCCATATTTTGGCTCTGGAAGGATGACCCAGAGTCCCATAATCAATATTTTTTCTTCCTTTTATGTCCTTTTTTCCCTCCAGAATTTCTTTTCCTTTACCCATTACTTCTTTTCTTCAATATAATTTTTTTTGTTTTTCCTCGCCCATGTCCCTTTACAGGCTCCAGACCATGTAGCCAAAAGGTCGAGGAGAATAAACCATGGACGTGGTGGACAGACCTGTAAATCTCCAAAATCTCTATTTATTTATTGTGCTTTAGAATAGTCTCAGCTAACTAACTCTTTCGAGGGGGAGAAATAGTATTCCAGGGTTGAATCTCAACTACCGTTAAATGGAAAGCTTGTATACTGTGTGTAGAAGACCTTGTTCCACACATCAGATGGTGCCCTTGTTCAGATGTTGGAGAAGGATTTGGGAGTCAGTCTTGTGTTAGAAGTTAGTTAGGGGCCAAGACTATAGGGTGCGCAGGACCCTCGTTTTCCTGAGGATTTCTTTTCTGCACTTTTGGGCGTTTGGGGGAATTTAACATGCTCAAAAAAGAAAATTGGCAGATAGGCTGGAATCTGCTGTCATTAGGAGGCCTGAGAGTCTGATAGCTCTCGGGGGCCTTCACAAGAGATGTTGCTGCATAGCTCATACACACTTGCACGTATGCACTTGCACGTATGCACACAAAACTCGGTACACATTTAGAGGTCTTTACTGCATGTCCTGGGCACAAATCACCAGGAAGTCAGTTATTTTAGGTCATTTGCCAAAACGCACCCGATGGATTTTTATATACTCCTCCTAGAAAGTTTATATGATCGCCAACAAACCGGGCTGCTGTGATCTAAAGGCATTGAGGATGCAAAATTGCGAAGGGATTTTTGATATCTCAAATGGGTTAGCCGTGACGATGTCCTAAACTTAATAGATTAATAACTTTCTGTGTGGCATTATATTGAGTGACATTAAATTGAGTGACATGTTCAGTGACATCACATTGAGTAACATCATAGTGTGAGGCTTATTTTCCAGCATCTGTGACCTATTGTACACACGTACACATCACAAATGTTAACACTCACACACACCCATCTCTCACACACACACCAAAAGACTCGAGAGGTAACTGCTCGTTTCTGTTTTCTGTACATAACCTACGGAGGTTTTGCGATGCTTTGCGCATGCAAGTCACTTTAACGACTCGTTAAAAAAAGATGAATCGTTCATGAATGACCCATCACAAACTAGCATTAATCAGAAAAAAAGATCAGAAAACAACAAGATCAGAAAACAACACTGACTGTTCAACACATGTTTTCCAAATTCAATGTGAATTGCTGAAATGTGTCTCCACACACACTCAAGTTGACTCCATGTAGAGGATTGAAAAGTTGTCATGATCTCATATTGTGTGTAATGACAATTCAGTCATGCAGAGTTAAATGTCACACACACGCACGCACACACACACACACACACACACACACACACACACAGAATAACCTGGCACTGTGTAATGAACTTGGCATGGTGTCTGTGAATTGAATACACATGTGGAAATTCTGATCTTTCTGATGTTTTTACATTAATAAATAAAGCCTACACGTCTGCTGAACTGTCAGACACCATGAAATATATTCAAATCTATTTCTAGTTGATGCTAATCAGAAAAGGTGCTATCGTTGCTAGCGTTTGTGGCTACGTGTCTGACATTTTAGACAGCAATGAATGTTGATTTTGTGTCTTCCAAACAACCCTTAACCCCAAAATGTTGATATTTTCGAAAGGCCAGCGAAGGGGTGAGAACAAGACAGAATACTGATGAAGATAAAGAGAAAACCAGGCAGTGGGAGAGATACAAAGACGAGGAGGCAAAACGGCATGCAGGTTAATGCAAGAGAAAGAAGAAGAACCACTCGAAACGTAGTTAAAAGCTGTGATAGATTTATATATATATATATATATATAGATAGATAGATAGATAGATATATAGATAGATAGATATATTATATATATATATATATATATATATATATATATATATATATATATATATATAGTTTCAAGCAACAACGCCGGGCCCAAGCCCGGGCGCCACCGTCACCGCTGCGCACCAGTGAAACGGTGGGCAAAGAGGGCACGTGCACTTAAAGGGGAATGCCTAAAGGACAGACGTGTTTGGACACATTAGGACTTTCCACTTGTAGTATCTTATTTTTCCTTAAAATGATACCTTGCCATAGCAAAACTGTTCAACGCATCGAAAAGTCCTTAACACTTTCACATCAGCCATATCTTCAAATTAGTGTGGCTGATTTAGAAGCCAATTAGCTGAAAATTTGTCACAACATATTTGAATTTCTAAAAGTAGACACTTTCTGCTGCCAGTTGGTGGCGCCATGACTGAGACTCATGGGACCCAGGGCAATGTCAGCAGGTTTCTTCTCTTAACCTACAGCTGAGGTCTGATGAAGGTCACTCAATTTAGACAGAAGTTATTAGCCACTTTCTGTTTCCTATTATTCGCCGTAGGTTTAACGGCTCGCCACGGCCGACCCGTTTAAGATATCAACCAACCCTTCACAATGTTAGATATCAGATCCTGTTTGGTCAAAAACATACGAATCCTGTGAGAGTAGGTTTTCAAACAACGCAAAATAACTGACTTCCTGTTCAGCAGATTCCATGACATGGGGTATGCAAGTTGTTCACCTCAATGAGATCTAAATTTATCCTGGGTCTCATTCATATATGTGAAAGTGGATATGAGTTATGTAGCTAAAATTCTGCAAAGTTCCAGGGGGCGCTGTACAGGCCCTGTGCCACGCCCGGGGTCCAGGCACTCAGGCCTTCTTCATGATCAATTTCAGTCTACACCCATAAAATTTTGGGACCGTAGGTCTTTCCACTCGTACGATACGAGAAGATAAATTTTTGTGCACTTCATTTTCTGCTTTTTCTTTAGTTAAATCGTCAAATCACCCATGTGTTTTCATTACTCCAAACCAAATTGAACCAAATCAGGTGAAAGTAAAGGACAAAATATTAGTGATTTCCAAAAGTGACACACTTCCTGCTGCCAGTTGGTGGCGCTATGACATAGACTCATATGAGTCTTTTGTCATATGATGTGATCAGCTTCCAACCCTTAACAAACCTGTAAAATTCCATGTATATAACTTAATGTAGACGGAAGTTGTTAGCCACTTCCTGTTCATTTTTATTCGCCATGATTTTAAAGCATCGCCACGGCCGAACCGTTCGAGATATCAAAAATCCCTCCGCAGGTTTGCATCAGCAACTTGTTTAGATCATATTTGCCTGGTTTGGTGCTAATTGTATTAATTCCCTAGGTGGAGTATTTCAAATTTCATTGGGTGCGTTTGTCCAATCTGGCTGCAAATTTTGATGTATGTTAAGACCCCCAAAAGTACGCGCACTACAGTGCTTGGGCCCTAAATACACCTTGTTGAAGCCAGTTGCCAGGAAATGCCCATTTTCCGTTAACATTTTTGGTTGTGATCAGGCGCCCCCTATAGGTGGCAAAATTATTATTATACTTTTTTGATCTTTATTAGCATTGTGTTTGTTTATTTACAACTTCATCTGTGATCGGTGATTTTTAAAAGAAATGTTTCAATCTTAAATGTCACTCTCTTAATTGGTTCTTAATTGGACAGAACTTAGAAAGTTCCATCTGCGTCAAAACTAACTGCTCTGTGATTGAAAATAAATGAGCTAAAAAGTGCATTAAATTGTATGGTGTAGGATTTGATATTTGTAAACATGACAATTATATATTTTTTTTACTGACATGAAAAAATAACACTGTTACAAATGCAGCTACAGATAGATTTCTGTTATAAAGCAATTTAGTAATTACTTATAGTTTGAATATGACACTTATTACTGCATATACAGTACTGTGCAAATGTTTAGACCCCCCATCATTTCTTCATATTTTGCTTCCGAAGAACCAAACTTTCTTGTATTTTGGGACTCTCACACTTTTTCGGCATGTTCTTTTGCTCTAAATTCCAGTCCTCGGTTTCAGAAGAATGCTTTTTGTTTGTTAAGCCGCACAGGGACATAAGAATCATTCAAGCATCAAAGAATTAACTTAAGGCATGAGCCAGTGAGAAACACATGCAGGTGGCGGCAGCTAATCGACAAGTGTTACGCAAAGCGGTGACATGATGGATCCCAGAGAGATTTTTTTTGTAGTACATCTTTAGTCTTTTATGCCCTCAGCTTTATTTCAGATTGATGAATAACCCCAAAAAATACAGTAGGCGTACTGTATGTGATATGTGACCTCAGATAAAACTCAGGCGGCCGTTTTGTTCATGAAAAAAAGAAAGAAAGAAATTACTGTTATGTTCTGATAAAAAATATATATATATTTGAACACCTTTTGTTTTAGCATTCTTGCTTGTGGGATTACTTTAAGTACGAAGGCAATACACACAGCAGCACATCTCCAGCATTCTGTCTGACTTGACACGGAATGACCCATGCACAAAGTTTATTTTCCATACCTTTTTTTTTTTTTTTTAATAGAGAAACGTTGCCACCTCCGTACAGCTCCAGGGTTCCCGGTTCGATCCTGAGCCTGGGTTTCTCTCTGCTAGGCGTCTGGCATGTTCTCCCCATGTCAGTGTGGGTTTTCTACAGGAATAGATTTTTTATTTTTATTTTTTTTACTTAAAAAAGGCCCTAAATACTAGTTGAAACAGAAACAAGTATAACACACATAGTCTCATAAACTGTGGCAAGATCTTTAAGAGCACTGAAACCAGCGGATTTCATTATAAAAGTGAACTAAATTTAGCCAGGATACCAGTTTTAAAGGAAAGAATGATCATGTTTAAAATTGATTTGGTTGAAGTTTACAGCCTTTTATGCTTAATTTTAACATGTAGAAAGACTCCTTTTTTTAATTTGTAGACTTTTGTCTATAGACACTCGACGGATGTCCAAGCAAAACATTCTCAAGCAAGCCAAATAAATTTTACTACTATGACCTCATAGAAGGCAGGCCCTTCCCTCAGCTTGTTGCTCAGCACTGGTGTTCTCAGTTTTGTCCGGGCTGGTTTTGCTTGTTTTATAAAACGCTTCTTTTGAACCACAAAAAAGTTTTTTATTTTATTATTTTATTTATTATTATTATTATTTTTTTTTTATCATTACTTTAGTCAGTTTCTGTTCAGTTTATTTCAGTGACCAATGTGGGTTTTGCTAGTGGTTTGGTGTGTGTGTGGGTTTGGGTATGTGAGGGGGTGTGAGTTATGCAAGGACAACTCCATGAAATCATCAAAAAGTTGATTTATTTCAGTAATTCAATGTAAAAAATGAAACTTATATTATATTGATTCATTACACGCACACTGATATATTTAAAGTGTTTATTTATGTTAATATTGATGATTATGGCTTACAGCTTATGAAAACCCAAAATTCAGTATCTCATAAAATTACTTAAGACCAATAAATAAATAAATAATAAAGATTTTTTACACGTGTTGTGTATCTGCCTCAAATTCTCTGTTTTACAATCCTCTCAAGGCTGCGGTTATCCCTGTGGCTTGTGCACCTTTTTCTACCACACGTTTTCCTTCCATTCAAGTTTCCATTAATGTAAACAGCCAGCTTCAGCAATGTCGATTATCAGCAGTCTTCCCCCATGATTGTGTAGCCTACTGAAACAGACTAAGAGACCATTTAACGGCTCAGGAAACCTTTGCAGGTGTTGAGTTAATTAGCTGATTAGAGTGGGATACCATGAGTCTCCAATATTGAACTTTTTTCCAATATGCAAATTTTCTGAGACTGAATTTTTTCATTAGCTGTAAGTCATGATCATCAAAATAAATAAACACTTCAAATATATTAGTCTGTGTGTAATAAATCGATATAATATAGGAGTTTCACTTTTGGAATAGAATGACTGAAATGAATCTGCATTATTTTCTTATATCTGTTATCACCAGGGTTGGGTGTAACATTACAAAGTGTGTGTGTGTGTGTGTGTGTGTGTGTGTGAAAGTCGTCCTACAAGCCCGGTCCCCAAAAACCCGCCCCCCTCTGTTATTCCTGCTGTTTGTAGTTAACAGATTATGTGCCAAACTTCATGAGGAGTCGCAAAGGAGTTTTTATGTTTCTGCAATGGAAAAGTACTCGAACTAGTTACTTTTATCAGAAGGTAATGCTGTAATTTCACTGATTAATTTTTAATGACAGTCATTTTGTAATGTAATTAGTTACTTTAAAAAGTAACGTCCCCCCAAAACAGTGGTTATCACCCAAATCCGGATCGGTCGGTTCCCTGTTGAGTCTGGTTCCTATAATAAACGTTTCTTCCTATTGTAATCTCAGGGAGTTTTACAGCCGCTCCTCCTTATAGTCTATTTTCTCTAAAATGTTCTAATTTATTTTCATACATTTTCAATTTTGCAAAGCTGCTTTGCAAAAATTATTATTATTAAAAACACAATAAAACTAAAATTGAATTGAACTGTCCAGGGTGTATTGCTTCCTCCTTCCTGGCATACAGTAGGCTCTGGATCCTGCTCAGAATAAACTGGCAACTAAAAATAAATGAGTTTTTTTTTTTTCCCCCCACATATTTCTGGAAGACTATATCCAACTCTCCAGGCTCCAATCTCACATCGATAATAAACAGTTTCACTATTTTCAAAAAAGCCCATTAACCTAACACCTTACAAGTCTACCATTCAAGAAAATCCATTGTAATAAATGCTGTCAGTGATCCTAAGGAGAAACACCCAAAGCCCAAATAATACAGTAGTCCTCGGGTGTTAATCTTGTTACAGCGTGACCTACAGGATGTACTGATGGTAACTTGCACTTCTTTAACCTTTCATTGTGTGTTCTATTCCTTTCCTGTGTCTTAAAGTATGTGCACGTGTTAATGTATTTGTATTTCTGACGTTTTGACAGTTTGTCACTCATTTGATGTCACTCACTCATCACATAATTGAATAGTCATTATTAAACACAAGAGCATTGTTGAATAAGAATCGTCTCTCCGTACATTTCCCCAAAGTATGCTGTAGTATCGCGGCTTAGTGGTGAGCAATATCACCTTGCACCTGCAGGGTCCGGGTTCGATTCCCACCTCGGGTCTGTGTGCGTAGAGTTTGCATGTTCTCCCCATGCTTGATGGGTTTCCTCCCTCAGTCCAAAAGCATGCAGGTTAGGCTAATTGGTGTTGCCCAGATTGCCCGTAGTGTGTGAATGACAATCGGTCATCAAGCTGGCAACCCGACTACTTACAGTAAGTAACTGCCACAGAAATAATGGATATGTCTCCAGGGTAGTGAGCATCCGTCGCCCGATGTGACGTGTGGACGGACCTCATTTTGGAAAAAAAATAATTAATTACGGAATATATTAATTCAGCATTGGTTTCTAAGTAAAAAGTGCTTTGGAGCATTTTATTAAAATACCCATGAAACAAGTTCTGTTATTTGTAAATAAGTGTCAATAAACACAAAGAACCTTTTTATTATACATGCATTCAGAATTGTGTGCAATAAACATTGCATTGCTGTCCTCATGCAAGGCCCGGGATCACCATATATGGTGCAACCCACTTTTAAAAAGGTGATTTTTCGAAGAGAAAAAAAAGAAAAAATGATGTGGTTTGAATGTCTACATGAGCAATCTATTGGCCAAACTACATCTATCCTTCCATTGGATATGTGTGATTGCTGGGAGCCTGGAGCGCAAGGCGGAGTACACCCTGAATGGGGCACCAACTCAGCACAGGGAGCACACACACACACACACACTCACACACCCAGTCATATGCTGTGGGCATGTTTTTGGACTGTGGGTGAAAACCAAAGTACCTGAATAAAAGCCACCAATCATGGGGAGAACATGCAAACTCAACACACACACACACACACACACACACATACACACACAGACTGAAGGTGAGATTCAAACCACCATCCTAAATATGCAACATGCTAACCATAACATCCTTATAATCAATTACAAAAACTGAAATATGCAAACTTTTTCAACATAATCTGTATTTTTTTTATTTTTAAACAGTAATTCGTACTGTAGCACATTTAAAACTGATCAGTCGAGGTTTACATTAGTCATGTGTAAATGTGCATGCAATCAGGAGTCATTTTAAAAAAAAATGGCAGTACAGTATATTCATGAATACCACATTTCTTGTGTAAATGCTCTTATGAATGATTTATAAAGAAATAAGTGTGTATCCAGTTTGATAAATGATGCCCAATGTCTAAATCAGCAAAATATATGTAGTTAGTGCCGGAGCAGGACAGTTGAAATGACTCTGGCACGTTGAGGCTTCATGAGCTTTGCAGTTTGTTTTGCAGACTTCAGTGGCTGTGGAGCTCCACAAGCACCAAGAGCTTTAGGGCTTTCTGCTAGCACGGCTTAATCCTCGTGCCATACTTGCACAATGAATAATGTATGAGAGTGTGTGTGTGTGTGTGTGTGTGTGTGTGTGTGTGTGTGTGTGTGTGTGTGTGTGCATTGAAGCAACACACGATTTGCCATAGTCCTGTCACTTTCTGCCTCAGTGTGCCATTCGCTTGCTTTTATGTTTGTTGCTGTGAGTGTGTGTGTGTGTGTGTGTGTGTGTGTGTGTGTGTGTGTGTGTGTGTGTGTCATCCTTGTCCAAAGACTGGTTCGAAGTATTTTTCCGGATATTTGAGATCCCCTTGAATGTTTTCCTTTTTTTTTGTCCTTTCTGTATTACAAACAATCGACTATTGGTATCAAGTGGGCCGTTCAATTCAAACCGGGACTTATGATGAACTTTCCCATGAATGAATTCATAAAACCGGTTGATATTTGCAGGTCTACGGTGATGAAACTCTTAGCCACAGTGCAAGTGACACATCTGGCCTGATCCTTGAAACTCCACAAAAAATTTGTTGCAAACTTGCAGAAGAGACGCATCTGGCTGTGGGAACTGTAAACACAATCATTCACCAGCACCACTTGCACATTACAGGAACTGGGCTGGGAGTTATCGCCACATCCCCCGATGTACAGTCCTGACCTCGCTCCAAGGCATTTCCAGATGTTTGTCCCGTTAAAGGAGTTCCTGGGAGGCCAGTATTCTAGACATGAAGCAGGCAGTCCAATCATGGCTCTTGCATCCTGCGGAAACTTTCTACCTTGATGGCATCCAGGCATTAGTGAAACGCTTAGATCTATCTATTAGAGTAGCAGAGGATTTTATATACAAATAAAGGTAGTTTTGGGTTTCATTTGAGTATTTAAGCACAAATTCTGTGTTGGATGACCGTTCCATTGTACTTGCCCATGTTGGAGGTGTTTTTTTTTGTTTTTTTTCACACATTGCAGCATCAGGACCAGCTCCTGAGACGTCCTCATCAGTGGCGTTTTAGTGCTGCTACAGTACGACTTCATTCCAGCTCAAAGTCTTGACAGTTTTTGGGATTTTTGTTTTGATTTTGTGACAAAAATGTCACTGCTGTAATGCCTGCCTTTTTGTGCTTGAAAAAATTGTTTCACACTTTTCTTAACACTGCAATGGTGTCTTCATGCTGGACTGATGATAAGCTTCTTGTAAATTGTGGACGTCTACATTAAAACAAATACCATTTGAGTACATTACAGTTGCCAAATATGGACAAGCACACAACTTCTTTATATAAGCTTCAATAAAACTTATTGAATATATATATATATACACACACACACACACACACACACACACAGTATGTGTTCGGAAGATGCCCCAGAGGTCATCTGTTCTCCTGACCACTAGCGTCCCACACATGACCCTGTCCAGATCCTGAAACACCTCCCACTTGCCGGGAGTCAGAAACACAAAGTTTATTTATCATTGCAATAATATAGTTATTTAAATGCATGAATGTAATATGGCACTGCAGGCTTCATGTCAGTTCCTTATTGACAAGAGGTTGTCCCGTTAAGGACCTAGGTCTTAAATATTTATTACATTTCTGTCCCTTGTTCTTTTTCCAAATACACAAGCAATAAAATAATGACCCCTGGGATGGCCCTGGCATGATGCATGGTCTACTGAGGGCTGAAATTCTCTCATGACTTTGTGTGGGCAGAAGAACCACAGAATGATCCTGAGAAATAAATTCTTTCCAAATGACAGAATGTCTACATTCCGCCACAAGCAACAGTTAGAGATAATAGCTAATAAATATTGAGCTGAGGAGGGCACCAAAGACTTATGGAAGACCTACTGTAGGTGCTATATTTCATACGTGTAAAAAATCAAAGTAAATGATGTAAAAAATATTACCAGGATTTTATCTGTGCTCCCGACAGGGCTCTTAACACAAATGTGCTCATATAGAACATCACTTGCCTTTCCTTTTGAGTTTGGTTCTAAGTCGGGGTGTATGGGGAGGCTGAAGGGACATTGTGATCTTGTAGAAATTAATAATTACACTTCACATGTTGTGTTGACCCATCAGATGCACTTGACATACTGTAGCAATTTTTAGAATGCCAGAATGCTGAATTGGTAAAGATTAGGAAAGGGAATATTGTACTGTATGGTTAAATAATGGCAATGGGAATAGCAGATGGGTAATGAATGGGAATATTGAATGGGTAATGAAAGGGAATGGAAATGTTGGGTGGTTAAAAAAATTGGAATGGGAATTCTGGGTGGTTAAAATATGGGAATGGGAATATTGGGTGATTAAAGAATGGGAACTTTTGGTGGTTAAAGAATGTACATTAGAATATTGGGTTGTTAAAGAATGGAAATTGCAATACTGGATATACTGTATAATAAATGGGAATGGGAATATTGGATGGGTAATAAATGGGAATATTGGATGGGTAATAAATGGGAATATTGAATGGGTAATAAATGGGAATATTGGATGGGTAATAAATGGGAATATTGGATGGGTAATAAATGGGAATATTGGATGGGTAATAAATGGGAATATTGCATGGGTAATAAATGGGAATATTGCATGGGTAATAAATGAGAATATTGAATGGGTAATAAATGGGAATATTGAATGGGTAATAAATGGGAATATTGGATGGGTAATAAATGGGAATATTGAATGGGTAATAAATGGGAATATTGGATGGGTAATAAATGGGAATATTGAATGGGTAATAAATGAGAATATTGGATGGGTAATAAATGGGAATATTGGATGGGTAATAAATGGGAATATTACATGGGTAATAAATGAGAATATTGGATGGGTAATAAATGGGAATGTTGGATGGGTAATAAATGGGAAAATTGGATGGGTAATAAATGGGAATATTGGATGGGTAATAAATGGGAATGGGAATATTGGGTGTTTAATGTTTGGGAATGGGAATATTGAATGGGTAATGAATGGGAATATTGGATGGGTAATAAATGGGAATATTGAATGGGTAATAAATGGGAATATTGGATGGGTAATAAATGGGAATATTGGATGGGTAATAAATGGGAATATTGGATGGGTAATAAATGGGAATATTGGATGGGTAATAAATGGGAATGGGAATAATATGGGTGTTTAATGTTTGGGAATGGGAATATTGAATGGGTAATGAATGGGAATATTGGATGGGTAATAAATGGGAATATTGGATGGGTAATAAATGGAATATTGGATGGGTAATAAATGGGAATATTGGATGGGTAATAAATGGGAATATTGAATGGGTAATAAATGGGAATATTGGATGGGTAATAAATGGGAATATTGGATGGGTAAGAAATGGGAATATTGAATGGGTAATAAAGGAGAATATTGGATGGGTAATAAATGGGAATATTGAATGGGTAATAAATGGGAATGGGAATATTGGGTGTTTAATGTTTGGGAATGGGAATATTGAATGGGTAATGAATGGGAATATTGGATGGGTAATAAATGGGAATATTGGATGGGTAAGAAATGGGAATATTGAATGGGTAATAAAGGAGAATATTGGATGGGTAATAAATGGGAATATTGAATGGGTAATAAATGGGAATGGGAATATTGGGTGTTTAATGTTTGGGAATGGGAATATTGAATGGGTAATGAATGGGAATATTGGATGGGTAATAAATGGGAATATTGAATGGGTAATAAATGGGAATATTGAATGGGTAATAAATGGGAATATTGGATGGGTAATAAATGGGAATATTGAATGGGTAATAAATGGGAATATTGGATGGGTAATAAATGGGAATATTGGATGGGTAATAAATTAGAATATTGGATGGGTAATAAATGAGAATATTGGATGGGTAATAAATGGGAATATTGGATGGGTAATAAATGGGAATGGGAATATTGGGTGTTTAATGTTTGGGAATGGGAATATTGAATGGGTAATGAATGGGAATATTGGATGGGTAATAAATGGGAATATTGGATGGGTAATAAATGGGAATATTGGATGGGTAATAAATGAGAATATTGGATGGGTAAGAAATGGGAATATTGAATGGGTAATAAAGGAGAATATTGGATGGGTAATAAATGGGAATATTGAATGGGTAATAAATGGGAATGGGAATATTGGGTGTTTAATGTTTGGGAATGGGAATATTGAATGGGTAATGAATGGGAATATTGGATGGGTAATAAATGGGAATATTGGATGGGTAAGAAATGGGAATATTGAATGGGTAATAAAGGAGAATATTGGATGGGTAATAAATGGGAATATTGAATGGGTAATAAATGGGAATGGGAATATTGGGTGTTTAATGTTTGGGAATGGGAATATTGAATGGGTAATGAATGGGAATATTGGATGGGTAATAAATGAGAATATTGGATGGGTAATAAATGGGAATATTGGATGGGTAATAAATGAGAATATTGGATGGGTAATAAATGGGAATATTGGATGGGTAATAAATGGGAATATTGGATGGGTAATAAATGGGAATGGGAATATTGGGTGTTTAATGTTTGGGAATGGGAATATTGAATGGGTAATGAATGGGAATATTGGATGGGTAATAAATGAGAATATTGGATGGGTAATAAATGGGAATATTGGATGGGTAATAAATGAGAATATTGGATGGGTAATAAATGGGAATATTGGATGGGTAATAAATGGGAATATTGGATGGGTAATAAATGGGAATGGGAATATTGGGTGTTTAATGTTTGGGAATGGGAATATTGGATGGGTCATGAATGTATTCATTGCTGTGATGTACTGTACAGTTAATGGTTGATTAACATACAGTATAACATGGGGATGTCAGTATTTGCTTGGTATTTCATATGGGCCAGTTTCTCAAAAGTCTGATTACTGGTATTATGTAACAAAAATGGATGTACGGGTTTTATTAATTTATTATTTAACTCATTCCACAGCACAGTTAAGAATGAATAGAAATAAATTATAATAATTTTTTAAAAATCTGTTTTGTTTTTATTGAAATGTTCTTTTTTCACACAAGTTTCTTAGATACACTCTCCTTCTCCTTATTCCTGGGTGAAATATTTCATCACTGTTGCTTATGAACGCCGCCTAGGAATTATAGGGTTTGAGGGAAGCTAGATGAAGTCATTTCCTCCTTTTTATATGGTACTGTATATACAGTAAATAGTGCACAGAGTGCGTGGGCCAAAAAATGTCCAATGCATTCTATCCTGTTCTGCTCAGAGACTATATTTTGGCATGACATTTCAGCTTTCATTGATTCCACCCCCACACACACCAAACCTGTTAGGTCTAAAATGCTCTCATGAGCAATACGGTGAAGTAGAGGATTTCCTGAATCAGGAACTCTATATTTATAGCATTGGTTGAATTCATAGGAGGTTATGAACAACAGTGCAGCCTGTGCAGTGAAATGTTTCAGCTTGACAAGCACAGCAAAGGTTGATGGTTGACTTTTACCTGATGAGGTCCAGGTGAAAAAACATCTAACTAGGTGACCTTTAAAAAGCCCTAAATTCAAGGCATGGGTCACTGTGAGAAAAGGCCATGTTTAATCAGTTTCCTTACGTCCCATATATTCTCAATTTAGAGGTTCACTGGGGTGTGAAGCAGCGACGGCTGCAAAGACTAAACGGTGACTGCTGTGGATTGTTTCATTCTGAAATTACTGCACAACACAATAACAAGGATAATTTATTCATATTTATTTATTGCATGAGATTCATTTATTCATAGGGTGTAGTTATCTCAGTTTGCAAGCAAGAAAAATCATGATGATGGAAGACATTTCATACACAGTATGTCTAGCATAAAAAACAATGTCATAATTCAGAATCTGCTTTTTTGCTTAATGTCTACAAAATTTCATTATTTCACACAGAGCTTGGGTAGAACATCTAATTCATTGTATTGCCTAGAGCTCAGTTATATGATGGATAGCTCTGAAGTTGAGTAATCAATAACGTGTCTGATTGCAGGTGTCAGATCCATGTGTTTCTCTTAATTCAATAATCTTATATTGTGTCAGTCTTCTGTCAGAGCTGTGCACCTCTATCAGACGGACTATAATGGATTAGAGGGTAGGCATCGGGGAAGAGAAATCACTGTCAGAGTCAACATATGACACAATATATAAGCGTTAAATGTACCTCCGGGTGTGTGTTTATATCCAGCGATAGAGAAGCTGCCGAGAAGCTGAAATTTAAATTTAGATACTCTTATTCAAGTAGAGGCGCGGGGCCTCAAATCTTTTAAGAATGTACTGAAGATGCTGTGTCTGGCCCTGTTCCATTGCAGAATTAAATTATTCTAGCAAATCAGAATGCAGTTGCCAGAAAAGGCTTTTAGGATTTTTTTTTTTTTTTTGCAACCAGAATTTCTGATAAACAAGTAAAAAAAAAAAAAAAGTAGTCACTAACTGACCCATCCTCAGCTTTTAAGGATCAGACAGACTGTTCTAACTAAACTGTTTTAACAGTCACTAAACAGGTTAAAGGCAGCACGATGGCTTGGTGGTTACAGAAGTACTGTCGTTCTGCACCTCCAGGATCCGGATTCGATTCCCAGCATGTTCTCCCCATGCTTGGTGGGTTTCTTCCGGGTACTCAGTTTTTCTCCTACTGTCCAAAGATTAGGCTAATTGGCATTCCCAAATTGCCGGTAGTGTGTGAATGAGCGTGTACATATATGTGTGTGTGTGTGTGTGTGTGTGTGTGTGTGTGTGTGTGTGTGTGTGTGTGTGTGTGTGTGTGTCCCACAATGGATTGGCACCCCATCCAGAGTGTACCCCGCCTCATGCCCTAAGTCTACTGGGGTACAGTAGGCTCCAGGCCCCACGCGACCCTGCATACAGGATTAAGCGGTATAAAAGTTGAGTGAGTGAGTAAACGGGTTGAAATTGAAGATAATATCATTATAATTATATAACACTCTTATTTCTATACACAATGGATCTTATGCCACTAAACCCCCATGAAACCGGCTTTAAAAATTTCACACTGAATCTCTGGTGCATTATCACTTCTTTTCAAAATGACTATGCTGAAGTTTTATCCTGCTTCAGCGTGCAGTACACGCTAGGGTTAGCAACGTTAGATTCACAGTGTACTTAAACAACTTCAAAATAGTTACTATTACAGATTGACGATCTGAAGGTGTGTCACAGATCGTGTAAGTGCATCCACACTTCAGTATATATATATAAGTTCCAGTTCTTTTTTTTAAAGCCACAGCTACATGCAGTGCTCAAAATATAAATATAAAAGAGGATAGATACTTCTACTATAGGAACTCAAGGAAACGTTATTTTATATGAGGTTTTGTGTATACTGAATGATTGTCCTGAGGTAGAGCGACGTTGATCACTGCAGTGCGGTGCTTCAAGCACAAATAGGAGGATCCAGGACTAAATGCATAACGAGCTCAGCACAGCTGACTAATCTGCAATCATTTCATTTCATTTATTTATTCAGGTAAAAATGTTCATCTTTTTCACGAGCGAAACTTGGCGCAGCAGAGTAAACAACAAATTAAAATAGCATGAGCACTGTCGCACACTGCAGGAAAACTAACTATACTCAACCATAACACAATCTAAATAAGTACATGAAACCAAGGTGATAAAAAAAAATGTAAACAATTCTAAGAAGATGCAGAAATAGTTTGTGGGAATCCTACACCAAAAACACTGAAATGGGATGCTCGGTGGTTAAGGCACTGGATTACAGTTGAGTAGGTCCCAGTTTCAAACTCCAAGACCAGCACGTTGCCACTGTTGGGTCCTTGAGCAACGGCATTAACTCTCATACAATGCAATTAATTTTTTTATTATTATTATTATTATTTTTTTAATCTGAAAATACAAGTTCAAGTCAAACTGGGACTTTTGAATGTCCAGAATAACAAAACACAGTTATGAAAGTATAACCTCTGGTTATTTCTCTGTATAATCCCCTGCTGCACTAATGCACTTATCCCAGAGTATCATTAGTGTTTGGATACCATCAAGGTAGAAAGTTTGACTGGTCTGCCTGGCCTCCCAGGAACTCCACTAATAGCTTAGACATGTGGAAATGGCTTGGAGCGAGGTCAGGACTGTACAGGGGACGTGGCACTAACTCGCAGCTGTGTTCCTGTAACGTGCACGTGCTGTTGGTGAATGACAAGTTATTCGTCGATTTTCAAGGATCAGGCGTTCCACTCGCAGTGAGTGGCTGAGAGTCTCATCACCGCATTGTGTTTGAAGTGTTCTCTTAACGTCAAATGTTGTTTCACGCCGTCATCATAAATCCCGGTTTGACTTGAACGGCGCTCGTATAATGAGGTTCCAGTACAGATGGTCAATTTCAAAGACTTAAGTATTATTTTCACATAATTATATGTAAGTATAGGAATGAAGATCTGAACAATTCCTTTAGTATTTACTTTCTACAGCTTGGACAGAACGCCAGCGTCTGACAGAGCTGTCTAGCGTCCATAAAAAGAAAACAAACGCCAGTAAATGAGACTTTTTTCAATTTTTTTTTAGGTTACTTATATTGAGGGTAGGGGGAGGATTTCGGTGGAGCGTAGCATTAATTACCTGCATTCATAATATTGTCAGTGAAAGATCCTCAGAGGTATACTCTAGCAAGACAAGCGTGTTTGTGTGTGTGTGTGTGTGTGTGAGAGAGAGAGAGACAGAACAATAGCACTGCTTTCCACAGGGAACAGCGTATCACATAGATCTGAATCAGATCGATACGCCACAGTGGCCACAGTGAGCGCTCCACTGAGTCCTATTAAGGGACAGAACTGTGTGTGTGTGTGTGTGTGTGTGTGTGTGTGTGTGTGTGTGTGTGTGTGTGTGTGTGTGTGTGTGTTTTCTTTTTTCCTAAGGAAGAGTGTTAACATGAATTGCAGGCAACGTTTACACACTGTCACATACAGACACATCCAGTTACAGATGAACTGACCACACACACACATCTCGGAGACACTGTTATTTTATCGGCAAAGACAAGAAGAGGCGGTGAGGAGGATTCATACGGGACAGCTTTTGGAGTTTCCGTACAGTAGTGCCGTTACAGGAGATGCCACAAGAATCACATCGCATCACATCACTGCTTTGATCTCGCCATTTCCATAAATTCCTTTCCTAGTGCGTCAGTATTCGCGCGCGTACTCACTTGTTTCGTGTGAATGTTGTAGTACAACCGCTGTGTAAACTGCACTGAAGCACGCAGGCATGAAAGCATCCTAAAGCTGAGGTCAAGCACCCCATTATAGGGACAATGAACCCGAAGGAGGATTTATTAGCCTTTCATTGTAGAGATCAGTGCTTTAGACGCTCAGGTAACACATAGACGCTCACACACACTCAGAGTGAGTGAGAGAGAGAACGCGGTCCTATCTCTGTTGTGAAATCACATTGGCAGCGACAGTTCTGTCAAAATCCAATTTCAGGCCAAGTGATAAAAATGAATTCCATCATATAAGTGTGTGTGTGCGTGTGTGTGTGTGTGTGTGAGGCACATTGAGAGCATAAAAGGCATCATTTCAGATGTATTTTTTTAATGGATAAGTTTAATTGCAGAATAAGATATGCCAGAGTTTGCATGTTCTCCCCGTGCTTGGTGGGTTTCCAGTGAGATGATGCAGGAAGTTGTACTAAACTTTAGAATGACGCAGCACAGTCATCTCCCACCTCCACGGTTGGGGGTTCCAATCTCGTTTCTGGTCTGTGTGTGGACTTTGCATGATCTCACCATGCTTGGTGGGTTTTCTCTGGGTACTCCGGTTTCCTCTCAGAGACATGTACAGTAGGTTGATTAGCATTTCGAAATTGCCCCTATTGTGTGATTGTGTGTGTGTGTGTCCATGTGTGTGGTTGGCACCCATCCTAGGGTGTAGCCCAAACACAAACACAGGACACCAATGCCTAATTCGTGTAGTACAAAAGCACTATAAAGTAGATTTGCTAATTGAATTATATTTATAGACCTCAAACTTTATTACACTACATTATAGCATCTCAGTGGCCTGTTAAATCCTTATTACTGATCTCTCTCTCTCTCTCTCTCTCGCTCTCTCTCTCTATGCCTGGCCCATCCCTGTCGCCTTACAGCCCTGTACAGTCTCCTCTTTTATTCCTCACCTGGCTCATGTCCTTTGCTCCCATTTTCCTTTCTGCCTCCAGAGAGTCCTGCCTTGTTCTCTCATTCTGTATCAGTAAAGGCAGAGAGGTGATTTTCCTCCAGTGTGTTCCTCCCTTATCCTTTCTGCGTACCTGTCTCTCTTTCTTCTCTCTTTTTTTTTTTGGGCCGGGTTAATGTGTTCACATCACACTGCACTGTACTCTCAGTCCTGAGTCTCAGCTGGGGAGGACTCAGACTGCAGCTTGTAACATTAACACCTGTCTATTTCAGTAACGAACATATTAACATATCATCTCTGTCTATCATCTCACTTACTTCTCTGTCGCGTCTCACTCTGTTTATCTCTCTATCCTTTCTATCTCTCTTTATCCCTCTATCCTGTCTCACTCTGTTTATCTCTCTGTCACGTCTCACTCTGTTTACCTCTCCATCTCTATCATCTCACTCTGTTTACTTCTCTATGACGTCTTACTCTGTTTATCTCTCTCGCCCATCTCACTCTGTTTATCTCACTATCCTGTCTCATATTTTATCTCAGTCTATCCCCTCTCCATTGGTTTATCTCTATCCTGTCTCACTCTGTTTATCGCTCTATCCTTTCTCTCTCTTTATCTCTCTATCCAGTCTCACTCTGTTTATCTCTCTGTCACATCTCACTCTGTTTACCTCTCCGTCTCTATCATCTCACTCTGTTTACTTCTCTATTGCGTCTCACTCTGTTTACCTATCTATCATGCCTCACTTTGTTTACCTCTCCATCTCTATTGTCTCACTCTGTTTACTTCTCTATTCTGTCTCACTCTGTTTATCTATCTATCATGCCTCACTTTGTTTACCTCTCCATCTCTATCATCTCACTTTGTTTAATTCTGTATTCTGTCTCACTCTGTTTATCTATCTATCATGCCTCACTTTGTTTACCTCTCTGTCACGTCTCACTCTGTTTATCTCTCTATCCTTTCTCTCTCTCTCTTTATCTCTATCCTGTCTCACTCTGTTTATATCTCTATCCTTTCTCTCTCTCTCTTTATCCCTGTATCCTGTCTCACTCTGTTTATATCTCTATCCTTTCTCTCTCTCTCTTTATCCCTGTATCCTGTCTCACTCTGTTTATCTCTCTATCGTGTCTCACTCTGATTATCTCTCTATCCTTTCTCTCTCTTTATCCCTCTATCCTGTCTCACTCTGTTTATCTCTCTATCGTGTCTCACTCTGATTATCTCTCTATCCTTTCTCTCTCTTTATCCCTCTATCCTGTCTCACTCTGTTTATCTCTCTATCATGTCTCACTCTGTTTACCTCTCTATCCTTTCTCTCTCTCTTTATCTCTCTATCCTGTCTCACTCTGTTTATCTCTCTGTCACGTCTCACTCTGTTTATCTCTCTATCCTTTCTCTCTCTCTTTATCCCTCTATCCTTTGTCTCACTCTGTTTATCTCTCTATCCTTTCTCTCTCTCTTTATCTCTCTATCCTGTCTCACTCTGTTTATCTCTCTATCCTTTCTCTCTCTTTATCTCTCTATCCTGTCTCACTCTGTTTATCTCTCTATCCTTTCTCTCTCTTTATCTCTCTATCCTGTCTCACTCTGTTTATCTCTCTATCACGTCCCACTCTGTTTACCTCTCTATCCTTTCTCTCTCTCTTTATCCCTCTATCCTTTCTCTCTCTCTTTATCCCTCTATCCTGTCTCACTCTGTTTCTCTCTCTCGCCCATCTCACTCTGTTTATCCTGTCTCTCTCACTATCCTGTCTCACAGTTTATCTCAGTCTATCCCGTTTCCTTTGGCTTATCTCTATCCTGTCTCACTCTGTTTATCTCAGTCTATCCTTTCTCTCTCTCTTTAGCTCTCTATCCTGTCTCACTCTGTTTATCTCGCTATCCTGTCTCACTGTTTATCTCAGTCTATCCCGTCTCCTTTGGTTTATCTCTATCCTGTCTCACTCTGTTTATCTTACATTATCCTTTTCAAATCTGTTTATCTCTCTCTGTTTTACTCTGTCTGTCTTTGTCTATCCTGTCTCACTCTCTCTTTATCTCTTTATCCCATCTCACTCTGTGTATATCTCACTCTATCCTGTCTCTCTATCTGCTGTCTTCCATGTCATTATATGAGGATTGAATTCATGAGGCTTAAGCCTGTAGTTGCAGCTGTCATGCTGGAGCCAAATGTCCAGATAAATGTTTAGTCCTGCGAAAAAGAGACAGAGAGAGAAAGAGAGAGACAGATGATGTGAGAGATGATGTGTTTAAAGCAAAGAGGCCTGGCAAAGAACAGTTAGTGGCCTTGGAGGAAGGTGTGTTGCAGAGAATTGTGTGCGCGCGCGTGTATGGGTGGCTTATCTCTATCCTGTCTCACTCTGTTTATCTCTCTATCCTCTCTCTCTCTTTATCCCTGTATCCTGTCTCACTCTGTTTATCTCTCTGTCGTGTCTCACTCTGTTTATCTCTCTGTCACGTCTCACTCTGTTTATCTCGCTATCCTTTCTCTCTCTCTTTATCTCTCTATCCTCTCTCACTCGGTTTATCTCTCTGTCACGCCTCACTCTGTTTACCTCTCCATCTCTGTCTGTCATCCCACTCTGTTTACTTCTTTATCCTGTCTCACTCTGTTTATCTCTCTATCACGCCTCACTCTGTTTACCTCTCTATCCTTTCTCTCTCTCGTTATCTCTCCATCCTCTCTCACTCGGTTTATCTCTTTGTTGTGTTTCACTCTGGTTATCTCTCTAGACTTTCTCTCTCTGTTGATCTCTCTGTCACGTCTCACTCTGTTTATCTCTCTATCCTTTCTCTCTCTGTTGATCTCTCTGTCACGTCTCACTCTGTTTATCTCTCTATCCTTTCTCTTTATCCCTCTATCCTGTCTCACTCTGTTTATCTCTCTATCATGTCTCACTCTGTTTACCTCTCTATCCGTTTTCTCTCTCTTTAACTCTCTATCCTGTCTCACTCTGTTTATCTCTATCGCGTCTCACTCGGTTTATCTCTCTATCCTTTCTCTCTCTCTTTATCCCTCTATCCTTTCTCTCTCTCTTTATCCCTCTATCCTGTCTCACTCTGTTTATCTCTCTATCATGTCTCACTCTGTTTACCTCTCTATCCTTTCTCTCTCTCTTTATCTCTCTATCCTGTCTCACTCTGTTTATCTCTCTATCACGTCTCACTCTGTTTACCTCTCTATCCTTTCTCTCTCTCTTTATCCCTCTATCCTTTCTCTCTCTCTTTATCCCTCTATCCTTTCATCTCTCTCTTTATCCCTCTATCCTGTCTCACTCTGTTTACTTCTCTATCCTGTCTCACTCTGTTTACTTCTCTATCGCGTCTCACTCTGTTTATCTCTCTCGCCCATCTCACTCTGTTTCTCACTATCCTGTCTCACAGTTTATCTCAGTCTATCCCATCTCCTTTTATTTATCTCTATCCTGTCTCACTCTGTTTATCTCTCTATCCTCTCTCTCTCTTTATCCCTGTATCCTGTCTCACTCTGTTTATCTCTCTGTCGTGTCTCACTCTGTTTATCTCTCTGTCACGTCTCACTCTGTTTACCTCTCCATCTCTGTCTATCATCCCACTCTGTTTACTTCTCTATCCTGTCTCACTCTGTTTACCTCTCTATCCTTTCTCTCTCTCTTTATCTCTCTATCCTGTCTCACTCTGTTTATCTCTCTATCACGTCTCACTCTGTTTACCTCTCTATCATTTTTTCTCTCTTTATCCCTCTATCCTTTGTCTCTCTTTATCCCTCTATCCTGTCTCACTCTGTTTACTTCTCTATCCTGTCTCACTCTGTTTACTTCTCTATCGCGTCTCACTCTGTTTATCTCTCTCGCCCATCTCACTCTGTTTATCTCACTATCCTGTCTCACAGTTTATCTCAGTCTATCCCGTCTCCTTTTGTTTATCTCTATCTTGTCTCACTCTGTTTATCTCTCTGTCGTGTCTCACTCTGTTTATCTCTCTATCTTTTCTCTCTCTTTATCTGTCTATCCTGTCTCACTCTGTTTAGCTCTCTGTCACGTCTCACTCTGTTTATCTCGCTATCCTTTCTCTCTCTCTCTTTATCTCTCCATCCTCTCTCACTCGATTTATCTCTCTGTCACGTCTCACTCTGTTTACCTCTCCATCTCTGTCTATCATCCCACTCTGTTTACTTTTCTATCCTGTCTCACTCTGTTTATCTCTCTATCACGCCTCACTCTGTTTACCTCTCTATCCTTTCTCTCTCTCTTTATCTCTCCATCCTCTCTCACTCGGTTTATCTCTCTGTTGTGTTTCACTCTGTTTACCTCTCTATCCTGTCTCACTTTGTTTTTCTCAATATCCCGTCTCACTCTGTTTATCTCTCTATCCTTTCTCTCTCTTTTAATCTCTCCGTCACATCTCACTCTGTTTATCTCTCTATCCTTTCTCTTTATCTCTCTCTCCCATTTCACTCTGTTTATCTCATTATCCTGTCTCACAGTTTATCTCAGTCTATCCTTTCTCTCTCTCTTTAGCTCTCTATCCTGTCTCACTCTGTTTATCTCGCTATCCTGTCTCACTGTTTATCTCAGTCTATCCCGTCTCCTTTGGTTTATCTCTATCCTGTCTCACTCTGTTTATCTTACATTATCCTTTTCAAATCTGTTTATCTCTCTCTGTTTTACTCTGTCTGTCTTTGTCTATCCTGTCTCACTCTCTCTTTATCTCTTTATCCCATCTCACTCTGTGTATATCTCACTCTATCCTGTCTCTCTATCTGCTGTCTTCCATGTCATTATATGAGGATTGAATTCATGAGGCTTAAGCCTGTAGTTGCAGCTGTCATGCTGGAGCCAAATGTCCAGATAAATGTTTAGTCCTGCGAAAAAGAGACAGAGAGAGAAAGAGAGAGACAGATGATGTGAGAGATGATGTGTTTAAAGCAAAGAGGCCTGGCAAAGAACAGTTAGTGGCCTTGGAGGAAGGTGTGTTGCAGAGAATTGTGTGCGCGCGCGTGTATGGGTGCGTGCTTGCATTTTATATTAAACACGCTTTTACAAAACATTGCTGCCATCTACTGGCTTCTTTTGATCTAGTTTTGTCTGTGTCCTGCGCTCGCATCCCTTCTGTCTCAAACAAATATTCTCTTCTCATTAAAGACTAAAAAAAAAAGAAATAAATAAATGGAAATGACCAAGCATATTCAGACAATGTGCTCTAAAGCATGCATACACACACTTACACAAAGGAATAAACACACACTCATTTACATTTAAATTGCTGGAACCAGAGCCGAATTCCTCGACAGCGGCTCGTTTTTATTCATGAGAGCTTTTGTTGAAACAAGGAGTGAAAGAAAGTGGGGTTTCATTATTACGATATTTCACATCAAGGCTTTCAGGTGTGTACTGTGTGTGTGTGTGTGTGTGTGTTGTAGCATGTCTGTTCATGTGTATGTGTCTGAATAGGCAGATGGTATGGAAGCCCCAGGACCTTATCATGTATGGCTTTTTCATAATGAATCATGTGCATTCCCTGCTGTGTGTGTGTGTGTGTGTGTGTGTGTGTGTGTGTGTGTGTGTGTGTGTGTGTGTGTGTGTGTGACAGAAATCATGTCCTGTTGGTGAATAGGTCAAGTTCCCCCCTTTTTCCCCCCCTTCATTCGTCCACGCACGTGAGAAAATCAGACCCCCGTTTAAAGAATGCAATCTCTCACTGAACCTGATGTCGATGTGATTTAAACAAATGTCACAGAGAGCGAGAAGAAGCACAACGCTGACCCACTGTGGGTTTTGTTGTTGTTGTTGTTTTTGTTTTAGTTTTCATTACAGAAAAGGTGTTGCTGTCACAGCGAGAGAGAAAAAAAAGAACGAGTGATAAATTACATGTACACATTTCCATTCCTGCACTTACCCTAATGCCAGTTTGTCTCTCTCTGTCTCTGTCTGGTGTGTGTGCGTGTGCGTGTGTGTGCGTGCATGTGTGTGTGAGATTAATTAGCCTGGCTTGTTTTTCATGCATGAGAGATGACAGATTAAAATACTGAGTGCTGAAACAGCAAGCTGCGGGGAACAGAAAAACATACTGCGCATGAGTGATCAGGGTTTGATGGATTCACATCTATTTCTAGATGTGTTACTATAGTGTGTACATGTACTGGATATACACATATACACACACATATACATAAACATTATTATTTACATTCTTGGAGTTTTTTTTTTTAACTATGAAATAACATACGAGAGTCACCAATTAACAAACAGCACCTCGGATTAGAAGCATTATGTAGGATTTACAGATCATAAGTAGCAGATGTGTCTCAATATCACCTGTTTAAAGGAGAAGGAAGGATTCCTTTCCTTTTCTTTTCATCTTTACTTCCTTTATCTGTATCAATTTGTTCTATTTTTTTTCCAGACTTTTTTCTTATTTTTGTTTATTTTTCATTCCGTTCCTTCGTGTCTTCCTTTTTCCTTTCTATTTATTACATATCTTCCATCTTCGTCTTCTTTCTTTTTACATTTCTTTCTTTCTTTCTTTTTCCTTACTTAATTTTTTATTTGTCTCCTTTATCTGTATTTCTTTTTCTTTATGTTTCTGTTGGTCTGTCTTCTTTTTTTCTTTCTTTCTTTCTTTTTTTCTTTCTTTCTTAATTTTTTGTTTCTTTGTGTCTTTCTTTTTTCTTCATTTATTCATCTTTCCTACCATCTTTGGGTTTCCTTTTTCTATAATTTTTTACTCCATCTTATATTGTCTTTCTTTGTTTCTTTTTTATTTATTTATTTATCTTTTTGTTTATGTTGGTCTGCCTTTTTTCTTCCTACATAGTTTTATTTTTTTATTTCAATCTTAATTTTTTTTTATTTATGTTTCTGAACCTTTCATTTTCTGTTTGTCTTCCTTCCTTTGTTTCTCTTTTTTTTTTTTGTCTCTCTTTTTTTCTTGTCTGTGTTTCTGTCTGTCTGTTTTTTTTTTTTTTTTTTTTGCTTCTTTCTGTCTTTCTTGTCCGTATTCTTATCTGGGATTATCTTTTCTTTCATTCTCTTAGTGTTTTTTTTTTTATAATTTTTTTTTTTTTTACAGTTTTTACAATCTCTTTCTCTCTCTTTTAAATATGAACAGAAGTCTTCAGGTCATGTTTTCTTTCCCTTAATTGTGGTGGAATGTAAAGTGAAGTGAAAGCACTGGTGTAACCCTGCAGGGAAGCGCTGTGTCAGTCTCAGAGTAATCTTAAACCAGCTGCTCAGAAACAGCACTAGTGCAGGTGTGTAACGCGTCTCTGAACACACCGCTTTCACTGTGTACATGTTGATGTCATTTTTGGATTTAAGTCGAGCGTAACTTAAATATTTCTGTGCGAGTGTGTGTGTGATGATGTGAAGCTGTTTTGTTATTGTAATGGTCATGAGGCTGTGCTCACAGCTGTGTGCTCTAACTCAAGAGGATGAGGGATGAGTTAAGGAGCTGACCACCAACTGGATTTAAACTCTTTAGACCTCCTGTGTGTGTATGCGTGCGTGTGTGTGTGTGTGTCTGAACGTAGTGTGTGTGTACATACTGTGTGTTTGCATAGTGTGTGTGTGTTCGTAAAGACATTACTGTATGTAGATACTGCAATGTACATATTTTTGAGCCAGGAAGCATCATAGAGAGTGTCAGAATATTATACATGATGTTGTTCTTGTTGTTTACATCGATGAGAAATTGACCTGCTGTGGTTTTCGCATCTGGTGCATTGTGGGTATTGAGTGCTTTCAGTACCACCACCTGTGACTGAGAGCTCAGTCAGAACCAACAACTAACTGGCATCACCTTTAACAGAGCTGTTCCAAGCCTGTCTGTCTGTCTCCTCATCCGTCTCCTCATCTGTCTGTCTGTCTGCCTCATCTGTCTCTCTGTCTGTCTGTCTGTCTCCTTATCTGTCTGTCTGTCTCCTTATCTGTCTCTGTCTGTCTGTCTGTCTGTCTCCTCATCTGTCTGTTTGTCTGCCTCATCTGTCTCTCTGTCTGTCTGTCTCCTTATCTGTCTGTCTGTCTGTCTCCTTATCTGTCTCTCTGTCTGTCTGTCTGTCTGTCTGTCTGCCTGTCTCCTCATCTGTCTGTTTGTCTGTCTCATCTGTCTCTCTGTCTGTCTGTCTGTCTCCTTTTCTGTCTCTCAGTCTGTCTGTCTGTCTCCTTATCTGTCTCTCTCTCTGTCTCTCTGTCTCCTCATCTGTCTGTCTCTCTGTCTATCTGTCTGTCTCCTTATCTGTCTCTCAGTCTGTCTGTCTCCTTATCTGTCTCTCTGTCTCCTCCTCTGTCTATCTGTCTGTCTCCTTATCTGTCTCTCTGCCTGTCTGTCTGTCTCCTTATCTGTCTTTCTGTCTATCTGCCTGTCTCCTTATCTGTCTCTCAGTCTGTCTGTCTCCTTATCTGTCTCTCTGCCTGTCTGTCTGTCTCCTTATCTGTCTCTCTGTCTATCTGCCTGTCTCCTTATCTGTCTCTCAGTCTGTCTGTCTCCTTATCTGTCTCTCTGCCTGTCTGTCTGTCTCCTTATCTGTCTCTCTGCCTGTCGGTCTGTCTCCTCATCTGTCTCTCTGCCTGTCGGTCTGTCTCCTTATCTGTCTCTCTGCCTGTCTGTCTGTCTCCTCATCTGTCTCTCTGCCTGTCTGTCTGTCTCCTTATCTGTCTCTCTGCATGTCTGTTTCCTCATCTGTTCTTCTGCCTGTCTGTCTCCTCATTTGTCTCTCTGCCTGTCTGTCTGTCTCCTCATCTGTCTGTCTGTCTGTCTCCTTATCTGTCTCTCTGCCTGTCTGTCTCCTTATTTGTCTCTGTCTGTTTCCTTATCTGTCTCTCTGTCTGTCTGTCTCCTCATCTGTCTCTCTGCCTGTCTGTCTGTCTCCTCATCTGTCTCTGTGCCTGTCTGTCTGTCTCCTTATCTGTCTTTCTGCCTGTCTGTCTGTCTCTTCATCTGTCTCTCTGTCTGTCTGTCTCCTTATCTGTCTGTCTGTCTCCTTATCTGTCTGTCTGTCTCTACATCTGTCTCTCTGCCTGTCTGTCTCATTATTTGTCTCTCTGTCTGTCTGTCTCCTCATCTGTCTCTCTGTCTATCTCGGCCTCTCTGTCTGTCTCCTCATCTGTCTCTCTCTGCGTGTCTTTTTCCTCATCTGTTCTTCTGCCTGTCTGTCTCCTCATCTGTCTCTCTGCCTGTCTGTATGTCTCTTCATCTGTCTGTCTGTCTGTCTCCTTATCTGTCTCTCTGCCTGTCTGTCTGTCTCTTCATCTGTCTCTGTCTGTCTATCTGTCTCCTTATTTGTCTCTCTGTCTGTCTGTCTGTCTCCTCATCTGTCTCTCTGCCTGTCTGTATGTCTCCTCATCTGTCTGTCTGTCTGTCTGTCTCCTTATCTGTCTTTCTGCCTGTCTGTCTGTCTCTTCATCTGTCTCTCTGTCTGTCTGTCTGTCTCCTTATTTGTCTCCTTATCTGTCTCTCTGTCTGTCTGTCTCCTTATCTGTCTGTCTGTCTCTACATCTGTCTCTCTGCCTGTCTGTCTCATTATTTGTCTCTCTGTCTGTCTGTCTCCTCATCTGTCTCTCTGTCTATCTCGGCCTCTCTGTCTGTCTCCTCATCTGTCTCTCTCTGCGTGTCTTTTTCCTCATCTGTTCTTCTGCCTGTCTGTCTCCTCATCTGTCTCTCTGCCTGTCTGTATGTCTCTTCATCTGTCTGTCTGTCTGTCTCCTTATCTGTCTCTCTGCCTGTCTGTCTGTCTCTTCATCTGTCTCTGTCTGTCTATCTGTCTCCTTATTTGTCTCTCTGTCTGTCTGTCTGTCTCCTCATCTGTCTCTCTGCCTGTCTGTATGTCTCCTCATCTGTCTGTCTGTCTGTCTGTCTCCTTATCTGTCTCTCTGCCTGTCTGTCTGTCTCTTCATCTGTCTCTGTCTGTCTATCTGTCTCCTTATTTGTCTCTCTGTCTGTCTGTCTGTCTCCTCATCTGTCTCTCTGCCTGTCTGTATGTCTCCTCATCTGTCTGTCTGTCTGTCTGTCTCCTTATCTGTCTGTCTGTCTGTCCTTATCTGTCTCTCTGCCTGTCTGTCTCTTCATCTGTCTCTGTCTGTCTATCTGTCTCCTTATTTGTCTCTCTGTCTGTCTGTCTGTCTCCTCATCTGTCTCTCTGCCTGTCTGTATGTCTCCTCATCTGTCTGTCTGTCTGTCTGTCTCCTTATCTGTCTCTCTGCCTGTCTGTCTGTCTCTTCATCTGTCTCTGTCTGTCTATCTGTCTCCTTATTTGTCTCTCTGTCTGTCTGTCTGTCTCCTCATCTGTCTCTCTGCCTGTCTGTATGTCTCCTCATCTGTCTGTCTGTCTGTCTGTCTCCTTATCTGTCTCTCTGTTTGTCTGTCTGTCTCTCCATCTGTCTCTTTGTCTGTCTCCTTATCTGTCTCTCAGTCTGTATTTTAGTCTCATCTGTCTCTTTGTCTGTCTCCTCATCTGTCTCTCTCTGCATGTTTGTTTCCTCATCTCTTCTTCTGCCTGCCTGTCTTTTCATCTGTCTCTCTGCCTGTCTGTCTCCTCATCTGTCTGTCTGTCTGTCTGTCTCCTTATCTGTCTCTCTCTGCCTGTCTGTTTCCTAATCTGTCTATTTCTGCTTTTCTGTCTCTTCCTGCCTGTCTTTCTGCATGTTTGTCCCTAAGCTGGGCTCTCTGCCTGTCTGTCTCTCCATCTAGCTCTCTGTCTGCCTGTCTGTCTTTCTGCCTCTCTGTCTGTCTGTATGTCTTTCCATCTGTCTGCCTGTGTATCTGTCTTTCTGTCAGCATGTCTGGCTGCCTATGTGTCTTTCATGCTTGTCTGTCTGCCTGTCTTTCTCTCCATCCATATGGCTGTCTGTCTCTCTGTCTGTCTCCTCATCTGTCTCTCTGCCTGTCTGTCGTCTCATCTGTCTCTCTGCTTATCTGTCTCTCTGTCTGTCTCCTCATCTGTCTATCTGCCTGTCTGTCTCTCTCTATCTGTCTCTGCCTGTCTTGTCATCTGTCTCTTTCTCTGCCTGTCTGTTTCTTCATCTGTCCTTCTGCCTGTCTGTCTCTCCATCTGTTTCTCTCTCTCTCTGCCTCTCTGTCTGTCTCGGTCTCTCTCTATCTGCCTGTCTGTCTGTCTCCTCATCTGTTTCTTTCTGCCTGTCTGTCTCCTCATCTGTCCCTGTCTGTCTGTCTGTCTCTCTGCCTTTCTGTCTCTGTCTGCCTCTCTGTCTTTGCCTCTCTGTCCCCCTGCCTGAGTGTCTGTCTGTCTTTCTGCATGTTTGTCTCTAAGCTGGGCTCTCTGCCTGTCTGTCTCACCATCTATCTCTCTGTCTGCCTGTCTGTCTTTCTGCCTCTCTGTCTGCCTGTATGTCTCTCCATCTGTCTTTGTGTCAGCATGTCTGTTTGCCTGTCTGTCTGTCTGCCTATTTGTCTTTTCTGCTTGTCTGTCTGCCTGTCTTTCTCTCCATCCATATGGATGTCTTTCTGTCTGCCTGTTTGTCACTTCATCTGTGTCTCTCCTGCCTGCCTGTCTCTCTGTATGTCTGTCTCCCTTTCTTTCTTTCTTTCTTTCTGTCTTTCTTTTTTCTGTCTGTCTTTGTTTATCTTTTCTTCTATGTATCTGTCTGACTTTTTAAAGCTTTTTTCCTTTTCTCCTGTCTATTTGTCAGTCTGTCATTCCGTCTGTCATCTTTTTTTTGTCTGTCTTACTGTCCTTCTGTCTGTCCTTTTTTTCTACTTATTCTTCTTATTTACTGGAAATCTCTCTCTCTCTCTTTCTCTCTCTCTTTTTTCCATCTTGTCATTTTTATATTTTAAGAAACCCTGCAGTGTGACTCAGGGGTAATTGTTGGTTTTTCTGGATCGTGCTTCATCTTTTCCTCTCTCCGTCGTTTCTCCTGCTTTCTCCTTGCGTGGTATATGTGGCTCAGTTATGAATCTGTACCATCACAGGAATTAAGTAAAGTGTGTGTGTGCGCTTGTGTGTGTACATGTGCGTGTTTGAGAGTGTGTGCATATTTGTGTACGTGTGAGTGTGTGTGTGTGTGTGTGTGTGTGGGAGGATGTTGGCAGCAGTAAGCACTAACAGGAAATGCCAATCATCTCAAAGGAGCCAATCAGTTTAGATGATGCTGTGCTCTCATTCTCTTACCTCAGGGACCACAGCTGTGCTTAGGGTGTGTGTGTGTGTGTGTGTGTGTGTGTGTGTGTGTGTGTGTGTGTGTGTGTGTTGAATGTGCTGTCATACAATAACACAATCGACACTGACCCCATGGAAATAATTTTTTGTCACGTACGTCAAGGGTTTGTGTGTGTGTGTGTGTGTGTGTGTGTGTGTGTGTGTGTGTGTGTGTGTGTGTTCTGAATTATGAATACGGCCTCTTGGGCTCCAAGTCTCTCCAGCTGCCATGCATTGTTCTTTCTACTAAACTTAGAGAAAAGCAAGAAAGACAGGGAGCGAGAGAGAAAGAGAGAGAGAGACAGAGATGGGAATAAGTGGATGGAGACAGACAGACGAAGAGAGGAGGGAGCTCGGGAGAGAGGAAGGGCGGGAGTTCAGAGAGCGAGAGAGAGGGATAGAGAAGGAAAGAGTGGGAGCGAGAGGAGGAGAGAGCTCCAGCGGTTTCTGGTGTGACTCGGAGTGAACAGAGGAGCTGCATTGTGCTGGTGAGTACACGCCTTTAAACCGCCGCTTAACTTCTGTGTTCAAAGTTTGGTGTAACTTTTGTACTAAGCGTTTGTGTAAGTGTTCTATAAGAACATCAGAGAGGAAGGATCAGACCAGCAGGTCGTGACACCACATACACACACACACACACACACCCCTCACTGAGACACGTCACTCTGCTCACAGTCTATAGAAACGTTTATATATTTGTAACAGCACAGATTGATAGATTAATTTTCTATCATGTTCACGTGAACGCATGTTGTTGTTGTTGTTGTTGTTGTTGTTGTTGTTTTAAATCAGACACCTTTCTGAGACGATTGTGACTGCATGCAGTTTGTAGTGATAATCAATATGAAGAGTGTCCATTTTATCCCAGCAAGGTCTCTATAAAAAGTGTAAAAAAAATTAAAACTTTGAACTAACTACGAATTCAACAGTCTTAACTTACTGTATATCGCTGTGTTGTAACAAACGCCAAACCTCAACATCACAAACGTAGCTAGCTAGGTTTGGGTTTTGGGCAGCACCTCGACTTTCCTGTTTAAAACACTGAACTGCAGCTAAGTTGCTCGCACCTGGCATCTTGTGTCGGTTCGGTTGAACCACTCGTAGTGCCTATGAGATATGTGTAGTATAGTGTGTTATCAGCCTCTCCCGGACGCTCCTGGAGACTCCTCCATATGGACAGCAGCTCCCTGATGCCTGCACTTCAAGCACAGTGTACCAGAAATGTATTATTATTTTTAAGCATGTGAGTGAATGAGAAAGAACGAGAAAGAGAGAGAGAAAAATCATCATGATTCATGTCATTCAGTTCGGGATATCTATAAAATCATGATAATGAAAAAATCGAACCGGCACCCAGGTATCGTGATGATATCGTATCGGGAGGTGACTGGGTTTTCAAACCGCTGATGTCCATTGTGGGTCAAAAGAATGTAAAGACATTGAGGTACGTTTTGCATCATCATCCATTCATCTTTAAACAAGCTGGATAGCTGGCTGCTTGAAAGTTTTCGATCAGATTTTCTCACGTACACCTGCTCTGAGGTGCAGATACTTTTGCCACATACAGATTTGTTATTAGATTTTCCTTGATAAATAAATGACCAAGTATACACTTATACTGTGTGACTTGAAGAAGTTTTATTTCTTCCTATTAAATTCCACTAAATTACGTGGATTGAAGTAAAGAAATGGGAATAGACATTTTACTGTGAAAAGCTGCGAAGTGCCTAAAAATCGCTTGTAACCAACATGAGGTTGTTCAAGAGGTCGACCTCAGCAGCAACCTCATTACCCCTCTCATCTGCCCCAGCCACTCAGCATTCAGCAACACTAATCACCAGCCTGATCATCTGCACCTGTTTCTTTCTTTCTTTCTTTCTTTCTTTCTTTCTTTCTTTACTTGTCTGTCTTTCCTTTCTTCTTACATTTTTGTTTGTTTGTTTTTCTTTTTTCTTTCTTTCTTTCTTTCTTTCTTTCTTTCTTTCTTTCTTTCTTTACTTTCTTCTTACATTTTTGTTTTTATTCTTTATCTTTCTTTTTTGTCCGCTGTCTTTTCTTTGCTTTCTTCTTTTTTGTTTCTTTCTTTGTCTGTCTGTCTTTCCTTTTTTCTTTCTTTTGTTTGTTTCTTTCTTTCTTTCATAGTCAATATGTGAAAGATTCATCTGAAGCTGGTGAGGTATAGGGACTGGACTGAAAATGAGAGACAAAAAAAAACAAAGGAAGCCTGGAGAACTAATCCTCAAGACTACCGTATAGTAAAAATATAAGATGGTCTGGCTCCATCTTATTGGTCTTGGTCCAGACTTTTGCGTACATTTTTAGCAACACTGAACCAACAAGTCAAACTCCGTGATGGGATCTCTGTAAAGCTTAGCTTAGTAACATTAAGCCTTAAGAGCCTTCTAGAGTTGCACCATTGAAATTTCAACCCTGTCTTCTACAACGTAACACAACATGAATCGCTAATGTCGATCCGATTGCTAAACACGTTCCAGTTAGCCAGTTAGCACTGAGTCTCTTCACAACCAGCACCTCTGTTTAAAACCACACTGAAGCTGACCGTTTGTTTCGCTAATAAAATATCAGATAATTGCATATGAGCACACATATGGAAACTGCAAGACACACTCACACACACACTTTCTCACACCCCCACACTCCTGTAACCCAGAGGAAGTAAGAACAATGGGTTAATACTGGGTTGAGGAAGCATGCTGTAATGCTGTAATACACACAATGACACTTTTACTAACATGCATACTGTAACGCGCGCACACACACACAGAGCTCGTTGTGTTCAGCTTCCTGTTTGGGAGATCTCCAGCAGCATCTGGATCGATGTCCGAATGAGGGAGAACTGGGGGAAGGGATCAGCGCTGAAGTCTGTACGCGCTCCCAAAGCTCCAGCTCACCACGGAAAGACAGACGGGAGGGAGAGAGAGAGAGAGAGAGAGACAAGGAGGAGAGAGAGAGACGAGAGGTGGGGGAGAGAGAGAGAGAGAGAGAGAGAGAGAGAGTAGATGCTGACCAGTGTAATCAGTACCTTTAAAGCCTCTGTTTATTAATGCACCAAATATGAACTCTCTCGCTCTCTCCGGCACTTTTAAGGGACAGAGGTCATGATGACAACATAATTTCTTTCTTTCTTTTCATCACACTTTCTTTCTTTCCTTTTTTTCTTTCTTTCTTTCGTTCTTTGTCTGTCTGTCTTTCTTTCCTTTCTTCTTTCTTTTTTGATCTTTCCTTTTCTTTCTTTCTTTCTTGTTTCTTTCTTTCTTTGTCTTTCTTTGTCTGTCTGTCTTTCTTTCCTTTGTTCTTTCTTTTTTGTTTCTTTTGTTTCTTTCTTTTTTCTTTCTTGTTTGTTTGTTTCTTTCTTTCTTTGTCTTTCTTTCTTTGTTGTTTCTTTCTTTTTTTGTCTTTCTTTCTGTCTGTCTTTCTTTCCTTTGTTCTTTCTTTTTTGTTTTTTTCTTTCTTTCTTTCTTTCTTGTTTCTTTCTTTTTTTTCTTTCTTTGTCTCTCTGTCCTTCTTTCCTTTCTTCTTTCTTTCTTTCTTTCTTTCTTTTTCTGTCTCTCTTTCCTTTCTTCTTTCTTTATTTGTCTTTCTTTCTTTGTTGTTTCTTTCTTTCTTTGTCTTTCTTTCATTCTTTCTTTCTTTCTTTGTCTCTTTCTTTGGTTGTCTTTCTTTATCTATTTTTTTCCTTCTTTCTTTCTTTCTTTCTTTCTTTCTTTCTTTCCTTCTTTCTTTTTGCCTGTCTGCATTTATTTCTGTAGATCTGTCTTTCTGTCCTCTTTCATCACTTCCTCTCGGGTCCAGTGGTCCTGACGTGACACTCCTGGGGAATGTATAGTCCTGTTGCTATGGAGACTGCGCATGCTGTCAGGTGTAATCTCATTGCTTAACACAGGTACAGTGATAGTGCTGAGCGGGTTGCTGCACATACAGAGAGAGAGAGAGTTGGGTGACAATCAGCAGTCAGTGAGAGTGCAAAACACATTGACACAGCGATTCACATGATGAATCACGTCTGCTCATTTGTGAAGCTCTGATAACCATGGGTGTAGAGAGTGGTTGAGTGACTTCAATCAGCAGTACACACACACACACACACATGTACTGTAGATTAGGTCTCTCATTTCAAGAAATTCACTAAGTGTTTGTTTTCTGGACCATTCTGTGTTGGGCGTGTTGTATGTGAAGATTCAGAAACACTACGAGAGTTAAAGTCAATTGATGTGAACATTTTGCAGGTTAATTGTCACATAAGGAAATAAACCCCGTAATGACGACACAAGTGCAGAGCTTTGTTTTTGCTGTGTGTAATGTTACTCATAGTGATGCGAGTCGAACTATTCTGTATTACACTTGTATTTGGCATTAATGAATAAGACACTGTTTAAAAATGTGCCACGCTTTCCTTGTTTGCTTAATGGCGCTAGCAACTTTGTTTTTCGGTTTGTTTTTCAGCCAGATGTGTGTGTGTGTGTGTTGTTCTGCTCCAACTGGGCGCGCAGTTAGAGTGAGATGTTAAAATTGGACGCAGTGCTTCTGAAAATGTGGGTCATGGATGGATCAGACCAGCCACAGGGCTTCCTGCCGCATGGGCACAGGCACTGGGGCCAGAAAATATGTGACTGGGACGGTTATTGGTGAAGGAATGATTAGTGTGTGTGTGTGTGTGTAGTTTGAAGTTTGCAGCTGTCGAATCCATACACACCACCCATGCTGCATACACACCACTGTTCCAGCTTACTGCGCCAGTCTGTTTATGAGACTGAGCTAACTTGAACATCTGGGTTTCCTTCAGTGACTCCAGTGCTTTGAACACCATCCATCACTTTTGTTTTTGTTTTTAATGATATTTTTATTTATTGTATGGTTGTTGTGGTTAATTACACAGAGTTGTGTACTGTTAATTAATCAGAACTTATAAAGAAGGCAGATTAAAAGATTCTTACCGTACCAGATCATCAGCTTTTTTTTGCGCCTTTCCATGCCGTTCAAGTCTTTTATTTTGAAATTTCTAGTGAACAAAGATGTGAACAAAGATATTTGGGACTCTTAGCTGAATGTAAACATTTCAACACTTTAAAAAAGGCCGTTTGACGATCCCAGCCGAGGTAGCTCAGAGCCCATTGAGCAAACACCTGATCGGGAGAGAGGAAGGGCTGACGTTTGTACGTTCCATGAACTTTCCACGTGTTTTAGCCACTAAAGGAGTTCCTGGGAGGCCAGTGTTTCAGACATGAAGCAGGTAGTCCAAACATGGCTTCTTAACTTTCTACCTTGATGGTGTCCAAGCACTAAAGAAACGCTGAGAGCAATAAAGGAAGTGTTTACTCTCAAAGTCCCGGTTTGACCTGAACAGACCTCAGTATTTCAGCTTAGTGCCTCGTTGCAGCTAATGACATCAGAGCCATAACAAGCCTCATATTAACCTCTTCATGATCCGTAACAAATGTCTTGTGAGTGAGAAGTGGGCTTTAGTTCCTAATCACACATGTTGTCACGTCCAGTTATCCCAGATGTTCAGATGTTGTATGTTGTATTCAAAACAGCTCACCCCAACACTTCCTCTGCTGTACCTCGATTCCAGATGTTTTGCACACAAGAAGGCTGCCATGCAGGCAGTCAGGGTTTTGCTTGAGGAGAACTCTCACTCATATTTAATGCTAGTTATATGTACAGTTAAGAGACAGATGTCTTCTGTACTATACTTCTATACTATAAATACAGCACTCATCATTTCAATGTATCGGATCAAAACGATGCTCATAAGCGGCATCCAGACGGCATCTCCGTCGCGCGCGCTCTCTCTCCCTCTCTCTCTCTCTCTCTCTCTCTCTCTCTCTCTCTCCATCCAGATTCCTAATGCTTCCTGGGGGATCTGAAATCACACAACATTTCATTACAGAATTAATAAGCAGTAACGAGATTGAAGGGGGTGATCTCTGTTGCACTGATTCAGCGTGAAAGAGCTTTTGCAGAGATGTGGGTTCTGTTAGGCAGATGTGCGACAGGGATGGAGGGTTGGATTGGAAAGATGGAGAGAGAGAGAGAGAATTCTGAGAAATTCTGAGAAACTGTGTCATTCACCATATGTATAATGACTTCATCCAAACAACATCACCGTCTACTTACACCGTCATTGCTCTATGTTTATATGTGTGTGTGGGTGTGTGTATGTGTGTTAACACTCCCAGCAGTTTTGACGTTCAGAGAACTTATTTCATCAAACAAAGAGAGCTATGAGGGTTATGAAGGGTATTCACCTACAGGGACACACACACACACGCTAATAACTATCACAGCGATAACAAATAAACTGTGGAAGAGTGTGCAACATTGTCTAAGCACAGAAAGTGCAATAGTGTTTAGGAGTGTGTAATCTGAGTTTTAGGAATGTTTAAGGACATGTAGGAGTGTGCGAGTATATGTAAAAGTGTGGAATGGTGTAGATGTGTGCAAGCCTGTGTAAGCATGGGTAGAAGTGTGTAAGAGTGTATGAGGGTGTGTAGGTGTGTGTAAAGGTGTATAAGATTGTGTAGGAGTGTGTACGACTGGAAGGCCATACAGTATATGAGTGTGTGAGTGTGTGTAAGCAATTATAAGAGTGTTAAAGCATATACAATTATAAGAGTGTGTAAGAATTTGTAAAAGTCTATAAGCATGTGTAAGAGTATGTAAGAAGGTGTCAGCGTGTAAGTGTGTACAAGTGTGTATGAGTGTTTAGGAGTGTGTAACCAAATGAAAGAGTGTGTTGGAGTGTGTAAGAGTGTAAAGGAGTTTGTAGGAATGTTGTTAAGGACATGTAAGAGTGTGTAGGAGTGTGCAAGCATGCATGAGAGTGTGTAAGAGTGGGTCGGAGTCTGTAAGAGTGGGTAGGAGTGTATAAAAGGAGGTAGAAGTATATAAGAGTGGGTAGGAGTGTGTAAGAGGGGATAGGAGTGTGTATAAGAGTGTGTAGGAGTGTGTATAAGAGGGGATAGGAGTGTGTATAAGAGGTGGTAGGAGTGTGTAAGAGGGGATAGGAGTGTGTATAAGAGGGGATAGGAGTGTGTATAAGAGTGTGTAGGAGTGTGTATAAGAGGGGATAGGAGTGTGTATAAGAGGGGATAGGAGTGTGCATAAGAGGGGATAGGAGTGTGTATAAGAGTGTGTAGGAGTGTGTATAAGAGGGGGTAGGAGTGTGTAAGATGGGATAGGAGTGTGTATAAGAGGGGACAGGAGTGTGTATAAGAGGGGATAGGAGTGTGTAAGATGGGATAGGAGTGTGTATAAGAGGGGACAGGAGTGTGTATAAGAGGGGACAGGAGTGTGTATAAGAGGGGATAGGAGTGTGTAAGAGGGGATAGGATTGTGTAAGAGGGGATAGGAGTGTGTATAAGAGGGGGTAGGAGTGTGTAAGAGGGGATAGGAGTGTGTAGGGGTGTATAAGAGTGGATAGGAGTGTGTATATGAGGGGGTAGGAGTGTGTAAGAGGGGATAGGAGTGTGTATAAGAGGGGATAGGAGTGTGTATAAGAGGGGATAGGAGTGTGTAAGAGGAGATAGGAGTGTGTAAGAGGGGATTGGAGTGGATAGGAGTGTATAAGGGTGGGTAGGAGTGTGGAAGAGGGAGTAGGAGTGTGTATGGGTGTATAAAACTGGTTAGGAGTGTATACAGTAAGAGCTGGTAGGAGGGTATAAAAATGGGTAGGAGTGTATAAGAGCCGGTAGGAGTGTATAAGAGGGGGAAGGACTGTGTATGGGTGTATAAGAGTGGGTAGGAATGTGTAAGAATGGGTAGGAGTGTGTATGAGTGTATAAGAGTGTGTAAAATTTTATAAGAGTGTGTAAGAGTGTATAAGATTGGGTAGGAGTGTATAAGAGTGTGTAAGAGTGTATAAGATTGTGTAGGAGTGTATAAGAGTGTGTAAGAGTGTATAAGAGCGGGTAGGAGTGAGTATGGGTGTATGAGTGGTTGGGAGTGTGTAAGAGTGGGTAGGAGTGTGTAAGAGTGGGTAGGAGTGTGTAAGAGTGGGTAGGAGTGTGTAAGAGTGTACAGTTTAGGCATTAGGGATGTAAATGTGTGGATAGTTTAGAGCACTTGCCACCTGCAGGATCATAGAGGAACTGCAACATTTTACCACCTCAAATTCAAGCATGTATAAATAAAAAAAAAAAAAAACGAGAAAAAAAAAATATATATATATATTATTGTCATTGTGTGTATAAAAATGTCTGTGAGTGTGTAGGAGCGTGTAGTCTGTATTTCTGTATTTATGAGTATGTTGCAGTGTGTAAGCATGTGTAGGAATTTGAAAATGTGGGTGTGTAGTAGTGTGAGAGTGTATAGATGTGTGTAGGAGTGTGTAAGCATAGGAGTGTTAAAGAGTGACAGTGTGTTGGAGTTTGCAGGAGTGTGTGTTGGACTTCATGGGACGCGTCACTGATCCAGTGGTTTTGCTTTGCTAAGGATCATAGACAAAACATTTCTGAACATTTTGTAAAAAATTTTCGACAGTTATTTTTGTTGGCCTGTGTGTGTGTGTGTGTGTGTGTGTGTGTGTGTGTGTGTGTGTGTGTGTGTGTGAGAGAGAGAGAGAGATAAAGAGGAAGTGTGTGAGAGAGAGCGTGATTGTTTGCACTGCCCTTATAATTGGTCCCCAAGTGAGAGTGAATGTACTGAAGCATGACAATTCTTACTTTCTTCTGTCAGTTTCAGACCCTGAACTCAATTGGAAATTCTACGGTGTGTGTGTGTGTGTGTGTGTGTGTGTGTGTGTGTGTGTGTGTGTGTGTGAGATAAATGAATTGAATAAAGAATAAGCTCATTACTTAAGCTTTTTTTTTTCAGTTTTTCTTCTTGTATTTCTTCACACACACACACACAGAACGGAGAGGGTTTGGTGATGCTGAAAGATTGGAACGGGGAACGTGATGATGTTTGTGGTCGGAGCCTGTTAGCCTCTGGAGAAGTGTATTTAAGCCCATTTAAATACCATTTTTTAAATACCCTTGTTGTGTGTTTGTGTGTGTGTGTGTGTGTGTGTGTGTGTGTGTGTGTGTGTGTGTGTGTGTGTGTGTGTGTGTGTGTGTGTGTGTGTGTGCGCATTCCAAGCACATCTTGTGGTCAGGTTCAGAGATTTTTTTTCCTCTCCTGTACTCTGCCAGCACTGTATTTAGCCTGACGCCATGACCCTGACAGTCACGCCTGTTCTGCACAAGATCCAGTCCCAGTCCAAACACCGTCTGGGTGCCTGTCTGACACCACACTGCACACGCCAGCACCTCTCTCTCTCTCTCTCTCTCGTAGGATCAAATGAACATAATCGTTTATAAAGATTCACAATTCATAAAGACACTAAGCCCTGACTTATAGAGCTATTACAGTAAAGCTTTTAATCATGATGCATCATGCCTTTGAGATGTTAATAATAGCTTGAGACATGGCTAAGAAAAAAAAAATTAAAAACTGAAACACTCGCATTGTGGTGCAACAGAAAAGCATTACCCCTATGATGGTTTCTGATGATGTACAACTATGCGTGAACAAAAAGTGGGAGGTGCATTCTCTCACTCCCCTGTCAGTCACAGCGGCACCAGTTAGTCCTCCACCTCTGTGAAGGATCATGGGTGCAAAAGAAAGTGGCACTGCTTTGCTCCTGCCCTGTGACCAAGTCAGTCAGATGCCCTTCGTTCGTCCCGTGAACCTTCAGCGAGTGGACCGCCTGATCCTTGAAAACTAAGCTGCCACTGTCGGGCACTTAACCCTATCTGCTCCAGGGGGCGCTGTATCCTGGCTGACCATTTTTATTGAATAGGTGAGTCTCAGCCTTTAGATTATCTTAGTCCTGTATATTATTCAAATATTCAAACAAATCCCGGAATAAAGCATAGCTTTATTATATTATATTAAAATGATTCATTTGAACACATTCTCCTCCTGACCTGTACTGCACTGTACGGATGAGATTTGTGTTTAATAAATATATCTGGTTCATCCGGCACGAAGACGACGTCCGTCCGTCAAATTGTTTCCGTGTTCTTTTTTAGCATCGTGCCGAAAATATTCACCAGCGGAAGCCCGGACCCGGTTCGCCGCTGTAGGACCTCAACCGCGCACACACACACACACACACACACACACACACACGCACACACACACACACAGGGAAATGCCATTAGCCTGTCATCAAAGCTGCTGTTGCTGAAACATGCCGTGTTTTATGCGAGTACTGTGTGTTTCTGAGTGCTGTATATCATTATTAAAACCACTGGCCGTAAGTCGTTAAACCCGTGAACGTTTTATAGCTCTGGGTCTGGAGAAGCGATTTGTCTCGCGGAGATGAAATAATGGACGAGTGTCTTACCCCAAAATTTTGGGGGTTCGGGTAGAAAAGTGGGAAACGACCAATCCGGAACGTTCAAAACGGCGGATATGTCCGATCGAGCCGTGTGCATTCTTAATGCGCTTTAATGAAACGGAGACACGTGGAGCCAGATGTGCGTGTCTTCCTGTTCATACTGTACACCAGCGGTTTGTTGGAGGACAGCGCTGTCTGCCGTCTTCCACATGCCCAGGGTTAGAGAGGCACATGATTGGCTAGTGTCACTGTGATTGACAGCTCACATCAGACAAGCACCTTCTGCTCGTCATTGAATAAAATCCTTTTTTTGAGCCTATCCTGGATTGCGTACCATTTCTAAGAGTCTCTCACTGGGTGGGCCTTGTGCCAGGCAGATCAGTCCAACATCCAACACACACACACATACACACGATCCCATGCTCTTATACACATAGACATATGGCGCAGTTTACAAACTGGATTCAACTTATAAATTAATCCTTACACACACACACACACACATGCAGCAGACAGCTGTACATGGAAAATTGGTGTGTGTGTGTGTGTGTGTGTGTGTGTGTGTGTGTGTGTGTGTGTGTGTGTGTGTGTGCGCTACTATTGACATTTGGTCAGGCGGCATGGATGCCCAGATGATGCCAGTGGGCTTGCATATGCTGCTCCTGCTGTGTTTGTGTGTGTTAGAGCATAAAGCTTTGTGCCCTCATAACTCATAACTCACCATTTGCAGACGTGTTTCATACAATCCCAGTGCACTGCCAACAGCCTCAAGCTTCTCTCTCTCTCTCTCTCTCTGCGCTTGGCTTAACTCAATTTCTCACCTGCTGCTCTTCTCATCCGTTTCCCACAATTCTCTCCATCTCTCTTTCAGACGGATATGTGTGTGAATATTGTGAGTAGAGAAACTGTCCCTAACAGAGGCTAGTTAAAGACTTAGTTGATGAGGTATGCAACTGCTAATGCTGTGATCTTACTCGTTTTTTTTTTTTGTTTTTTTGTTTTGTCTCCTGACTTTCTCTTTCTCTGTCATTACAGACAGCCAATCCGGAATACTAAAGGAATACTAAGCGAAACACGAACACGTCGTGAATTAAACCTTTTCCAGAGACATAGTGATTGTATAGAAAGGTGTGTACGCTTACTGTACGGTCGGGATCTAAAAGCAGAATGGACGCAGCTTTGGTAAGAGATGCTCGCTCTGAGGTCTTAGAGTATATTTAGAGTTGAAATTGTCTGCAGGTGACAAATTACAGGTGGCGCTGTTTTGATTCAGGGTAGATTTTGGGCTCTGTTCAAAGTGTGGGGTGCATAAAAAAGGGGAAAAAAAAACAAAAAAACAGGCAGCTTAGTTGTTAGAAATGTCACCTCAGACCTCCATGAGGGTTTAAATCTCTTTCTTTCCAAGTTTCTGGGTCAGGGGTACCGTAGCTCAGTGGTTAAGGCATAGGACTATAGTTCAGAAGCTTCCATGTTCACAACCACCAAGTTCCCCCTGATGAGCCCTTGAGCAAGGCTCTTAACCCTCATGTTTAAAAAATGCAATAAAAAATGTATGTCACTCTGGATAAGGGCGTCTGCCAAATGTCTGAATGTCAATGTAATGTGTGTGTGTGTGCTGGGTTTGGTGAGTCCACTGACATTATTAGTTGATTGATTGATTGATTGATTGATTAATTGATTGACGTGTCTCTTGGGCATGATCAGCGTCCTCAAAAGTTTAAAATTCGTAAATTCTTTTTGCCGTCTACATGGACTTATGACGATTTTAAAATGAAATGAACTGGATATCAAAGCACAGCTGTTGATCCGGCTCTCACTTCCTAATTACATAATTAATCAGATGCCGTCATTCGACTCAACAGTGCAGCTAACAAGACAACACACACACAGAAAAAAATGAATGCTACAGTATTGCACCACTAGATTTCAACCCTTATATTTTAATTGCATGAAAATGTAATTGGCGACACGGTGGTGTAGTGGTCAGCGCTGTCGCCTTGCACCTCCAGGGTCCGGGTTCGATTCCCGTCTCTGTCTGCATGGAGTTTGTATGTTCTCCCCGTGCTTGGTGGGTTTCGTCCCACAGTCCAAAGACATACAGATTAGGCTGATTTTTGTTCCCAAATTGTAGTGTATATATGTGTGTGTGCTTTGCTATGGATTGGCACCCTGTCCTGGGTGTACCCGGCCTCGTGCCCTAAGCCTCCAGAATCCCGTTAAGCCGTATAGACAATGTGTGAGTGGAAATGTAATGTGGATTTCCTCCCACAGTCCTAATCACCCACAGTACAGTATATGACCGTGTTCGTGTGCTTGTACTGTACCTAGGATGTTGGGTCCAGGCCTGGCGCGACCCTACACAGGATAAACGGTATACCTAATGGATCATCGTCATCAAAAGACCAATTCACTACCATTTGGAAGAACTGGGTTCCTCACTCCAGTCCCGTCCCAGAGCCTTCTAACAAGACGTTATGCATCCATATTTCATTGATGTCATAACTTGTCCTTGGTAATCGGGACATATGGTACGGAAGTGTTCGACAGAGATTTGTCTTAATAGAGGAGCATTACCTTTGTAATACATGTTCGCTTGTTCACTGGAGGAGGCGAGAGGTACTGTAACTGCTGACTTTGTAGACCTTATGCGAAAAGAAACATAGCTGTAATGGGATTCTGACGTGGTTTTGGACGAGCGTTCCGTGTGTCTCAGCGCACACCATGCTTTGCTAAGCAGAATCGGGTGGGCTATAAGTCGAGGGGAATTCCAGCAGTTCAGTCCGAATTACAATTTCCAAGTATGTAAGAGATGGGAGTGTGTATGTGCATGAATGTGTGTGGGTGTTTTTCCAGCACTAAAAATCACGAGTGTGTCATTCGTTTGTAAAGCTGTGTGCCTCTCCTTACTTCACCATAGGTAAAGCTCTAGTGTGTGAAAGATGTCTTCGGTCCATACCGTGACGTCTCCCATGGATTAATCTCTATGGTGAGCCGTTGTTTGTTGTGAGTGGAAAGCAGTGATGTGAGAACTTTAAGCATCTGCTTGGCTGACCCCGCTGGTCCGCATGGATCTGTATGTGAACTTGGCTCCGTGAGACCTATACAGACTCCGTGTGAAAAATCCCAAGCACGTCTTTACTCCGCTAATGCTTTCCCGAGTCAGATCTAGACCTGGCGATCCGAATGATCATTCCTCCATCCTTGCTGCAAGATGCTTTCATAGAGGAGCATGATTGTGAAAACGAGGCTTGCTGGCCGTGTGTAATCCCACACGGGATATTACAGGGTCCAGAGATTTGGCCCTGCTGGCTTCTAGGTGGAATTTCTCATAAGCGGAGCTTTAATTAATCTCAAAAAGGTCAACATGGGGATCTCTAAATTTACTGGTGATTTTATCATGTGATGTTCGCCTTACAAGATGACCCTAAAGCTTTTAAGCGGTCCCCTGCATACTGTATATAAGATACTGCATATATAAAACTGGACCATAGAGGGAGGTGTTGCACCTCAAAGTTAGAGAGCTCGCCTGTGTGTACTGGACGAGTTATGGTATATTATAAATCACAATGACACAACCCTAATGTAGTACATTTAGATGTCTGGATTTCATTCCTCTAAATAAATACATTTAGGTACGTTTCAGCCTCACTGCATCAGTGCTAATGGTCTGTCCTGGTCACCAAGGGTATTGAGCTGTACGTTGTCTGAAGATTAAATAAAGCCATTATATAGCGTATAGACAGCAGTTTACATGTCATACGTCCCTGCTTGGCCAAAAGTATGTGGACACTTGAAGGTCACAGCCATACGTGCGTGTCGATTATCCTGGAGTCCTATTAAGCTGTCTTCTGGGAAGTATTGTGGATTTGTGAGACTAGGTCCACAGAGTTGAGGACAGGGCTCTCGAGATCTCCCACTCCAACCCCGACAAACACGCAATGACTTTACGGAACGGCTTCGAGCCTGTTAGTTCCACTAAAAGGAAATTGTCACGCTACAGAGTGGAAAGACATTCTGCACACGAGTGAGCTTCTGAATGTGCGGCGCTGGCCGGGCTCACACGCCGGGTATGAGATTTCGAGTTTTGAGTGTCCGCATACTTTTGACCACATAGTGTATTAGTCAGATAACGGAAATAAAACATTCTGAGAAAGCAAAACCCAAATCTAAATCTATAGAACAGTATGGAAATTGAAAAAAACTGTATATTTTTATTTTATTTTTTAAAAATCTTTTTTGTTTTTTTTATCTTAAGACATCCTGAACTATATTTTAATCGGATTTCTTTTAATGGCATTTAATAGCAGAGTTCTCTGGAAGTTGAACAGTAATCATTTCTGTTTTAAACATGGCTCGTTTAAGATCCCGCCCTGTTTTAAGCATTACACTCCCAACAACTCGCCTACTTTTACAGGAAACGTTAATATGACTGGCACAGGAGGTGACCTTTCCCCCAGCCTGCTTTGTGCTTCACACAAAACCCTTGACTCTTGCCTCTGGTTCCAGTGACTTCATCCCACTCTGTAAAGCGCTGTGTCGATGAATTTCATGCCGATGCTGTTGGGAAATTGCAACCTTTAATATTCCGAAGGCTGTGGCCAGTAAGGACGTCTAACATAACACCCCGCGTCTCGCGCGTGCCGTCTCTGAGAGTCGTTTGTGGACCGACTTAACGGCTTGCGCTTTCACACAGACCCACTGGCTCTCTTTTGTAGAGGAGCCCTCAGAGCCTCGCACTTCGTATTACTGCATGCTTTAGATAAAACATAACTGAATATGATATACACAGTGATATATCTATATACAGTACATATAAACATTGGAAATCATTTAGATTTTTATAGTGATTTTTATAAGGAGTGTATTATTTGTGTATGTACAAGTTCTGAACCTGATATTATAGTCAAATAAATACTGCATATATGAGGAAATGATCAACACTCCGCTTATATTAAAACTTCAGCACTGTCAACCTGTGCCGATATTTATCAGAGACTTTGTGTGCAGTATGGAGGAAGCGTTTGGATATCTGCACATGGATTTTGGACCGATACTCCAAGGAAGGTGAAAGTTTCTTAAAGAGAATCATTATTGGTGACGAGACACGGATTCATCACTACGAGTCTGAGAGTAAATGGCAGAATATGGAACGGAAACATCCTCAATCACAGACCGAGAAAAAGTTCGGAATATTGATGCTTATAGATTTCTGGGAAGGTTAAGATCCAGTATTGGAACATTATCAGGAAAAAGGTTCAACAATCAACAGTGCTCGTTACAGAGAGACGCTTACAGAAAAGTCTAGACTTCTGCCCACACTGTCTACACTCCTCCATATACTCCTGATCTCGCTCCATCGGACTTTCCCTTGTTTGTTCCCCTGAAAGCAGCGCTACGAGGACAAAGACTCACTTCTGATGAAGAAGTGAAGACAGCGGTGCATTCTTGGCTCGCAGCTCAGACTGATGAAGGAATATAAAATCTTTTTGACTGATGGACAAAGTGTATTAAAAAGCAAGAAAATTATGTTGAAAAATTATCTATTTGTCCTTTCTAAAAGTTCATTAAAATGAATTCTGCTACCAGAGTTCAGATAAATTTTGACTCATCCTTGTTAAATAAAGCATACAAAGTTGCCAGTTCACTGACATAATTAGTTGATTTGATTGATTGATTGTTTGATTGATTGATTGATTGATTGATTGATGTGCCGTGTTCTCTTGGGCAAAAGGTTACTGTTCGTAAATTTTTTTTTTTTTATTGCCTTCGACCTGGAATTATGATGTTTTTGAACTGAAATGTTTCGATTAACTGGATATTAAAACACAATTGTTGATCCGACTCTCACTTTCTAACTACATTATTAATCAGATGACGTCATTCTACTCAACAGTGTAGCTAACAAGACAACACAAAAAATGTATGCCATTGCACCACTACATTTTAACCCTCGTATTTTAATCAAAATGTAAAAAAAAATATTATATGAAATTGAATATATGAAAAATTTTTACTTTTTTTTATTATTATTTATTCTTTATCCTCAAGCCTAGCGGCCCTCATACAGTTTTTGCCTCCACTTCCACAATCACCCTGATCTCGGGAAGTCTTATGGAACCAGAGACATCTTGATGCGCTGATTATACTGCATGCCCCTTCTGCTCAGACAAAACAGACTCAGACTGTACGCTGTGTGTTTGTGTGTGTGCAGTAACAAAGCATCTCAGTTCACCATAACCGAGATAAGAGACTGCACCATGTCTGGTTCTGTGAGTTTACAAGTCAGGAATCTTACCATAAAATAATAATAATAATAATAATAATGAAAAAGACAAAGGCATGAGTGAAAAAGCAGACTGATTTCAGTACAGGCCTTAAAGTCTGACCTCACTGAAGCGTACAGGAGAGGAAAGAAGTGATTGTGTTACACGTTTATGTAGCTGCAGTGCTTACACAGTTTATAGGAAACATCCGTGCTTGATCAAAATGATTTTCAGGTTTGAGTAACGTTCTGTGTAAATGTTCTTGCAAGTCGGGACAGTAAATTGGGTACAAGCATGTTCCTGATGCTGCTCGTTTGCATTAAGTAACGCCCACAAAACTCCATAAAAGGGGAAGTGCATAGAATACCAAGAGCACCAAATGAGCAGTCGGAGTAAACACTGAAAGGCTCAAGTGGAAGCTCTTTAGACTCACTCCCAGACTAATAACTACTGTATATAATATTAGAATACGGCAATATGACTATATTTAAAATGTAGGTACTGCCACACAAGAGGGAGTGCTGTGGTGCTGAATATCAGCACGGCTGTGACGCCCTTGGTAGCCAGGGAGCTCATGAAGGCATTACTGCTGACCTCAAGTATAATAACTATAATAACACCCTTTATCACCAACAGATTCTGATTGGTTTACTTATTTCGCTCCAAAAGCGTGTCCTACCACGGAACTAGCGCCGAATTAACGGATGAAAAAACATGTTCATATCAGCTAAGTTCGGGGTTCAGGGGTTGTGTTCGAAATAGAGTACGATGAAAAGCAAGTCCCTCGTTCCACACACCGAGTAGTTCCCTTGATCCAGAGGGTTCTGGGATTCAGCCTTGTGCTAGAAGCTAGTTAGCTTTGTAGCTCACATTAGCCGTAGATAAAACAGGCCGTTCAGAGGAGATTCGGGACGACTTAGACATTTACTACGGAGATAGTCCAAAGATTTTACCAAATGTTACCAGACGTGTTTTCTTGCTGAAACTGTGTTGGTTTTGAATGTGGGTTTTGGCAGACTGCAGACCGTACTACTTTCCCCCATGCTTCGACCGATAGCATTGGCCAGTATAATAAATGATAGATAATATTAAAAACAAATACGGTGGTCATGACTTTTGAAATTTCTAAAAAAGAAAAAATGTCATTACTGCCAGTGAAAATTATATTTGTCATAAACTCCAATCCAGTGAACTAGCAACTTTCATGCTAATACCCCTGTCCAAGCCATGTTAAACATTAGCTACATTGCATTCTGGGGACTTTAAAAGGATGACTCGAATCTGGCTCACTATTCAACACTTAAAACACTTAAATGAATGTTTTTTTTATTTTTATTTTTATCACCACCAGTGGCGACTGTTGCAAAGTAATTTTTTTTTTTTGGGGGGGGCGCAAACAAAATTTTAATTAAACTTTTAATACTCGCCTGTAAATAGCCATTTATCAGGTGATTATGCAGTGATCATTACTACTAGTATAAAATAAAGGCATGACTCACATCACATCCAGTCAGCAGCTCCGCTTGCCGTAAGAAGTGCTGGAAAAGACTCGTTGAGAATGGTCCAATCACATCAGCCCAAATATTTAAAAACAATATTGATTCGCTAAGAACAAAAGTGGGAGGGTTCAGGGCGCACAGTGCTGCGCCCGAAGGATAGTTTGAAAAGATCCAATCAGGGCTCAGCCTGAGGTCACATGCTTTTCAAAAATTTACATGCCTACATAGACACTCGTTTGTCCGGCGCCCCGCGTACTGTACACCAACACAAATGAACGTAATACAGTTTAGATTTTTTTTATTGCAAATAAATTATATTAAGAAATACAGCGGAATATTGTGACCAAATGACTTTATTTCATTATTTAAATAAATAATTATTATGTTAAATAATTACATGTTAAAGTGGCATTCTTCTCTGCCTAACATTAAGGGGGGCGGCGCCCCTGCGCCCCGTATTGACCGGCCGCCACTGATCACCACTCAGTCCGGGTGCTATTTCAGCCCATATTCAATCACACTGCGACGTTGCGCGCATTGACATGACACAGCCGCTTATTTCCCTCTACCTTGATATGTTCTATGCTAGTCTATCTTGGCTGTCTCTTCTTCTTCTTCTTCTTCTTCATCTTCCACGGTTCGACCCGAACAGAACCGCCGCTCAGAACTGGGCTAAAATGGTTCGTCCACTAAGCTAACCCCTCAGCAGAATAGCAATCAGGGCTTTCCAAGAGAGCCACTGTGTGTGTATCAGCAGGACCTGCAGGTGCAGAGACGACACAGAGACACACAGAGGGACATGAACTAATGCATATGAAACAAGCGAAGAAGAAAAGAAGCAGCAGCATGGAAGAGGAAAAAAAATGAAAGGAATGTTTATTATTATAATTTCTTTTTATTATTACTTTTGGCTTCAATCGACTGGAAAAGGAACATATACTGTATAGACACACACACACACACGTGTGGTCAGGTAGCAGCAGGTTCATGCTTTGAGCATATCTGCAGCTAAATTCCCCATGACCTCACCACATACCTTAAAATAAGTCACATTATGTCTTGTGAAATGGATTTTCCGTGTTTTAATGCTGGACAGACGGACGTATTTATAAGGGAGGGGATTAGTTACAGATGTGGAAGCTCTTTTGTTTCAATGCTTGCAAATACACTTGTGTTAGTATATGCGAGTGTACATGCACATTCCTTTATCCTAAATGATTGTAAATTCTTCTAGCTTATCCTGTCTGGAGAGAGAGTGTGTGTGTGTGTGTGTGTGTGTGTGTGTGTGTGTGTGTGTGTGTGTGTAATTAGTGAGCAGGGAACACAAGCAAACACAAACACATTCCCGTGCACACTTAGGATCAAGGGCCTGTCTTCAACTGAGCGCTGACCTTTGTGTGTAAATAGGGCAGGAGGGGCAAAACCCCATTGTTGCCTTATCTTTAACAACCCACAGGGTAGACGTTATTCAAACGGTTAAAAAAAGTAAGGTCATGTTTATCAGATTGCTTCAGGTTTGTCGTCTGCGAGGTGAAACGTCGAGAGGTTTCCCTTCTTTATTGCACTCCTGACTTCAGATGACCCCGGAGAAAGAAGTCTGTTTGAGCTCTCGAAAAGAAGCGTTTGACTGCATTAGGAGGCAGGCACGGGGTCAGCCACCAGACGTTCCAGCCTTGAATCAAACACATGTACGCATGCACATGTGCAAGTCTGTTACGCAGCTGTTGCACAAGCCCGGATCCGTAGGCGCTATTCTGCTCCGCTTGTGCTTCGGAGCTGTGTGAGAATCAGGAGTGGATCTCAAATGATCACCTGCTCAAACTCTAACCGAAGGCAGGTGAAAATATACAGTACGTGTCCTATAGTCTGCATCATGTGCGATTCAAACGCTTGGACGTGATGCGTTCGACCTCATGTGTGTGTTTAAAATTCTCTGTCCTAAGTGTGACGAATGAGAAATTCGCTCCACCTCTCAGATTCTCACTTTCTCTTTATCCATTCTATTTTCCATCTCTCTGTTTCTCTCTCTCTCTCTCTCTTTCTCTCTGTCTCTCATGCATTTCTGCCATGAGACTGCACAGCTGTTGCTGCTTAAGGGAATGTTTTTCTGGCAACGAAGAACGAACGACAGAGACACACAGAAGCATGGTTTCTTCATCACAGTAACCAAGCATAACAACAGAACTCACTCACTCACTCGCTCACTCACTCGCTCGCTTTCTCTTTATTCAGTCAATTTCACATCGTGACCAGTCGGTACCAAGCCGAGCATGGTACATTCGATTTCGTTTCTTTTAATTACTGTAAGTCAGGGTCTACGGATTTCAACGAGCGAACCAAGAATCAGGAACATGAGCCCATTTCTGTGGTTGCGTAATGACCCAAGTCCCTTTCTGTATAAAAGTCAGCTCGCTTCGACGTAATCATGATGCAGGATATTCTTCCTCTTACGCGCTCACCCGCTCTCTCACCCTGTCTTTCCTGGTCACACTGGGTGTAGTGTATCCGGATCCTCTCTCTGGAACACTGCACATGAGGTAGACCGTACTCCGGATGTGACACTGGGGCATTTTTTCCAAATATCTATTCACACACACGGTTCATATGCTGGTTTGTATTTTTTGGGCAAATGGGATGAAACTGGAGAACCCAGAAGGAACCTACACAGTGAAAGACTGTAACAGGAACTAGCGCCCTTGGTCAAACTAGAAACCTGCAAGGTAACGATGCTATCCTCATATGTATACTTGGATGATGCAGGTCATGTTCACGCCTCACATTACCCTCCGTCTCGAGAGATTCAAGTGGATAGGTGGAACACGTAGTCACTCTCTGGAACACTGCACGCGAGGTAGAACGCACTGTGGATGTGACGCCAGTGATCACGTCTCACATGTCCACATCAGATTTATGGCGCTTTTTTTTTTTTTCAGGCCAAAACGTATCACAAATCCTATTTCACATTTTTGTGTTGTGCGTTAATGAAATTTACAACTCAATGGCATACGTGATGACGATAGAAGCTACAAAAAGCAGCTTCAGTATCCCTACAAGGGTAGACCAGTGGAGAAGAATTGTCCTTGGGACATTTACCGCTAATCTTTGTAGCTGGTGATCGGCCACTCAGGCTCAGATATAAACAATTGTGTATCGAGTGCAAAAGCTTCCGAGTGGAGCAACAGAAACGCATTATGGTGTTACATTATCAAAAATCTAATTCATTCTCAAATGTCACTCATCACACATTCTTAAACCAGTCGCAAAACACGAATGAGTCAAAAATCATGCACATTTGAAGCCCTGCAAGCCCGGGTTAGAAGCTGCACACGCCTGTGTATTTGCAGCCACTCGAACCGCAAACTCATCGTCAAGTTGACTTTGGAGACTTGGGGAGCATTTAAGGAATTAAAACATCATTGCTTCTTTATAAATACGGTACACTTTACCCTATTAATAAATAATATTTATGGCGGAGGACAAAGAAACATGCAGCTCAGTTAAATGCTAAACACTTGTATTTGAAGTTAGTTGGGTGATCTTTAAATGTCGCGTTTGGTTTTAAAGTGAGAAAACTAGTGTTTAATTAATCATTAAAATGTTTAAAAATTGGCTAATAACTTAATAACCAAATAATTTTATAATTATATATCGCGTTG